>OX418217.1:62502089-62938623 GCA_948455865.1 Conomelus anceps | reverse complement strand
GTTAGAATAATCGTAATAATAATAGTCGTAACTTAGGCTACATTACTTAGAACAATTAGGTATACTTTAAATAATAGATTTTTAATGGATTTCATAATACATATCATCCAACTAGGAGTAGGATAACCTTATAACCTGGGAAAAGTTATCACTGGATCACAGTCATAAGTGTTATCACTGTGGTTTGCCGATTTGAAAGATGAGCCTCACACAATCAAATCAAGGCACATAGTTAGATATTCCATCCAAGACATCCATCATACAAGTCACTCAAGAGATTTCCATAAAAGCATTCCTTAGGAATAGAAATGAAAATTCTTACTCTTAGAGCTCTCTGAAAAGCATGTTCGGATAACGATAATTACAATGATCAAGATTCAGTGGATTGAGGATGTGTATTGGCAAGGTAATGATGATAAAAAAATCAACAAAACTCACCTGAAATCCTTTAGCTTCTGAGATATCAAGTTCGATGGCAGTCTGAATGAAGAAATATAGCAACCCGCGGTGAGGAATATTATTTGAAATAAATGTAGTTGACTACATGGGGTCTGGAATTCTCACTCGTTAGTGAACTTCATAACAAGAAAATTGTCATCTTCTATGTCATTTTTTCAATGTTCAAGAAATTGCAAAAACTTCAAACGTTGGAGAGTGCTGACGTCTGTACAATCAAATGAAGAGAGGGCCAGTGAACTGGTAGCTGGGACTAGCATACAAATGTGCTAAGCTAAAATTATTATTCGTTGGGAATTATTCTCATTCTTAATACTAAGTTCATTCATGAAATGATGCAAAATTCCAGTTAGGCTTTCCATCTATCAGATCTTTGAATATTGATGAGACTGTCTGACTGAACACTTGCATAAATAATGAAAACCGCTAGTCACTGAGTTGACATAAAATCAGCGTTGTGGTACTTTTTTGGTAAAAAATTAATTCTTCAAATTCCGATTCCGTAACAAGTTAGCTTGTTGAATGAAATATAGTTGAATTCCTGTACATCTGGTGATTAGAAGTCCTTTTTGTTTGGCAGTCACTCATGACTCATTACCAGGCCCGCCCAGAGAAATTCCGGGCCCCTGGGCAAACTTCAGTACGGGCCCCTTTCACCAATTTCAATATGGGCCTATGCAACCCTGTATTTTGTATGACATTATGAATAAAGTATTATTACATTTTTATGGAATCAAAATCAAACCACATTGTTTATGAAGTTAGAAAATTTTATCACTTCACAACTGACATAATGATAACATTGTTAAATAAATAAGACTGGTCATCATGATAAGCTCTTCTTAATGGATAACTATGTACTGATTTTTAATTAAAGGCAGATTAATTTTACCTTTCATTCCAAAGATATTCATTGAAAGCAGTGGTGGACCCTGGCTTTGCGGGGCCCTGGGCAATTAACTTTGGTGGGGCCACACTTACCGGTGGTCTGGGGCTCCTCCCCCATAATTTTTTGAAAAAATTAACGTTAAAAATGCGTTTTTGAGGCGTTTTTTTCAACTAGTTAGCTGTGTTGTGATCAACATATAAAACCGACCTTATTTGTGTATTATAGTAGTTTCTAATGTACTAAATTAATAGCCTAAAAAATTGACCAGTTGGCATTATAGGTAGTATGCATTGGCTGAATTTTTTATACAAAATAATGCGTTTTCTGTGTATATTTTCATGTTTAACGTGTTGAAAATGGTTAGCTAAGCCCAAAAGCAAAAAGTTGACATGATTCGTCATAAAATATGCCAGGTCAAAACTGTAAAGTATAGCCAATACTCAAAAGTCAATACATTACATTACGTTTATTTAAAAAAAAGACCACCTTCTAATTTTATTTAGTCTTGAATTTTGAGCTATGCATAACAAACCTGGTTTAAGGAAGGGGTTGTGCCGCTAAACGACCTGCGTTTTTCGGTTAGGTCCGGACCACAGGGCCCCGTTGACTCGCCCGGCCCATTTTTGTGGGCGTCTTTAAGTATTTCACACTGACGCAATAATTTCGGAGTGAGAAATTTCAATATAACAGATTTCTATGTCTCTTTTACTCTTTGCTTGCTTATAGGCCGGGCCTCGCGGCTCTAACCGACCGACCCATCTGCGTTATGTTAGCCGGTTGCCCGGCTCGCCTGGCCGGCCTGGATCCGCCCCTGATTGGAAACTCAGAAAATAAAACATATAGCAAAATTTTCAACCAAATTTGATTGACCAAATGATTTAAAGAAGAAAAAACGTATCTCTAAATTATTAAGAACAACATTTTTCCAAAACTAGTAGAAAGAAGACATCTGGAAATCTATGAATTATGGATCACATGCAAAAGTTGCTAAAACATATTTTAAAAAACATGCTAATGTCGACATAAGTTTTTATTCAAAATCCACACTTGATCATATTCTTGGCAATCATAAAAATAAAATTAAAATCGAAGAAAAATCTGGAATCTATGAAATAAAATGTGAATGTTGCAACAAATTATATGTAGGTCAAACCAAACATTAAATATCAGTTTAAAAGAACTCTATTTTCAAAGTTTCAAATTTTAAGTAGGCTACAACCAACCAGAAAATCAGGCAATAGCCAAACATGCTTTGGATTCTGGACACTCGTTTTCTAAAATTAATTTGTTGAAAGAAGTAAACAATCATGAATATTTTGATGCTCATGAAACAATAGAAATGAAGGAAAAAGAGATTATCCTATAAATGGGAATAATGAGCCTGGAATAATGGAAAATTCACTTTTAAATAACTACTTTTCTATCTTTTTTGTTTGCTATGTCTTCAATCATTTTAATAAGATCTTTATCTGAATCTTTATCTTTTATTAAATCATTATCTTTATTAAACATTCTATCATTAGAAATAACTAGGCCAACCGAATCAGATCTGTGTCTGTGTATGTTTAGAAATGTTGAAATAGACTGTTGTTCGTTTACAGAGCCCAGAGCCCGGGCCCCTGGGCATTTGCCCCACTTGCCCCCCCCCCCCCTCTGGGCGGGCCTGCTCATTACATTAGACTTCACTGAGGCTTCGTGTGATGAGTTACATTATAAAAGTTTGAAATGGATAGCCTTAATAGATGCATTATTATTTTGTGAGCCTACACTTCTTTTAGTTAACTCGATAACTCTGAAGTGCATTAGTTTCATAATTCAAGCCGGACTAAATATGATATTTTTCAAGATCACCTCATAGAATTTGAGACTCTCAATTTTTTCAGATCGGGAAGATTAAAAGCACAAACCAGAGCTTCATTTGTTTCTTAGCTCATAGTGTATTTAATTCTCAATCATTTTCAAATTTTATTTATTTATTCAATATTTATATCATCTTATTTATTTTTCAACGTGATGAGAATTAAATGGGGTTGAATTTGGTTTTCAATGATTTTGGTTGTTTTACTTGAAGCCGAGAGCTCATTCTGCCAACGCTGTACATAGATTGTTGTAATCCCAAACATAATCCCAAACCCAAACATTTACAGGTGATTAGAATTAATTTCAAGTGATCATGCAGTAGTATTTGAGTTCCGTAAATTATTACAATTTATATGTGTGTTTGGCTAATGAAAGAAAAAAGATAGAAATTTATTTTCTTGAAAACATTTCAAACATGATATCCTGATACCCTACAACACAATAAATAGAACATTGGAATATATTATACAAAGAAATTGGAAGAAAATAAGTGAAAACTTTAAAAAAAAGTCTATGGCTGAGGCTCAGCCTGTGACATTACATAAACATAAGATAGCGCTAAACGCAATAGCATTGCTCATTAATCTTAAAAGAATATTATTAATCCCCTTTTAAACACATTGGAAACTTAAATAAAACATAAAACTTAATGTATTATTATTTGCTATAAATAATGTTAGAAATACAAAAAAGAGAAAATCAAAAAAATTAACAATACTTGACCAATATTTTACCCTTGAACATTTACAAGAACTCTACATAATTTAGTGACAAGCCATTTTTTCAACTCTCTTAAAAATAGAGAAACACTTTTAATATTCAGTACCTTGGCTGGCAACCTATTATAGATTTTAGGTCCCAAAAAAACTCTAAGAAAAATGTTAGGCTAGGCTTCGAAGTTGATAATACTCCCGATTTTAAGCCTTTCAAGAATTTTATTTTCAGTTTCAACTCTGAAGCAAACAAAGTCCGTCATCCACGGCTTGAGTATCCTTAAATTTAAATTATTTCTTTTTTCCACTTTACTTTCAGAAAAGCATTTGTGACAATATCTATAAAAACATCAAAAGCTAAGGAAGGATTTGACTATTCATAGACATCCTTCTAATCAGTGGTATCAGTGGTAAAACTATTTCATTTCAGACAAACTATTATGTCAGGATCAACATCTCTTGCCGTCAGTTCAATTAAAAAACTGTGAAAATTGCTCTTTCAACTTCGAATATTCTCATAAGTTATATTCCTCGATTTGCATGAAACTTTGCTAACAGACGAAAAATGAACAGTAGTTCAGTTCAGAGTCTTACTATTAAGTACAATAATCATAAATTTTGTTTAATCGTGATACTTTTGATATTTACAAATAATAAATATAGAATATAAACTTAAAAAAAAAACACTTTTAAATGGAAATTAACTCACAATATCTACGATCTTCAACATCACAATAAATATAGATTTACCTTTGATATTTTTACATAACCTGTACTTACAGTTTGGATAAATCATCTTGCCTGTTTATTACAATAACCGGTGCTCCATTATCTTTTCTGAAGAAGATCTTCTCACTTCTTACCCACAGATATTTGTAAGCCTTGGTGTTTTTCACCTCTCTCGCCAGGAATAGAAAGATGTCTGCGGCGTTCAGGTGACAACGAATCATTGACGTAATGCCAAAATTGTAGCATTTAATGCCAAACGTGATGACAGCAGTCATCTTTTTTCTTGCTGTTGGGGCCTACATGAGTCTGAGACTTCTGCGTGGGTAATTGAGTTAATGATTTAATTTCTCAGGTGGTCTCTGCACAACTGGATAAATGATAATGAAGCTGATAACGTCATGTCATCGCAGCTGGACAACCATCAAGCGCAGTCTCTAGTAGCTGTGACTGAATGATGACCCTGACACCGCAGCCAAAGGAGACTATTAGAAAACTGTGTAGATCGATCTATTCCCGTATTATTCATTCACAACTGGATTTGAAAAGTATCATGATTGACGGTGAATGAAAGAGGCAGAAAAAATTTATAATGGCCCATTTTTACGTTACCTTTTGGGACAACTGCAAACTTATTAAAAGTGTGGAAAGTCTTCAATATCAGAACTGCAAAAAATATCAACTTATTGTAGGTTTCTAAATTACTAAGCTATGAATTTCATTAAAACTGCAGTGATAAGACCCAAGTCTCATCAAATTGATTCGTATCAATAGCATGCTCCATAATTTAATTTTAGATGATCCCATAGATCCACTACAATTAGATCCCAATCATAGAGGTTGTCTTTCGCTATTTCGGAAGTGTCAGACTAGCATAGGTGCGTGTGGTTGAAATGAAAGCTCGGGCAAGAGTTTAGAGATTTCATGACATGACAAGGGTGAGAATATAACAGCGTTAAAATTGCCTGTCATCGGAAGAAGAATGATGAAGTGTGTATAGCTGCTGTAAATATTCTATTGAGAGTAGGGAGACTATCACGTGCACCAGCGCCTATTATCTTGTTGAAAACGGTTTACACTCACACGAACACACACAACACCATTCATCTGACAATCCTCCGACACTATCATCCTATATATTGCATCTGGCTTATAGACCTACTCTCCAATCTCTTACCGTCTTTTTTTCTTTTCTCTCCACCACTGACCAATGTGGATTAAGGTCCACAGGCAGAGAATTCGGTTGAAATTTATATTCTTTTAAATTATTCTTTTCGTTCTTAAATTAACCAGCAAAAAATGAAACAATACATACTAATAATCTTAAAAAAGTATAACATTACATGAATGTATCCAAAGAAAATGTAATAAACTATTAGTCACAAACAACAAAAAATGTTTTATTTATTTTTGTTGGCTCAAAAATAAATGCGATTCAAATTTCAATTAGATTTTCAACGGCAACATGCCCGGAGTCTATAATAATTAATTGAATAATATTGAGAATTAGTGTTATATTACTGATTCTCTCTCGATTGAAGTTAATTTGCAGTTGCAGTTCGCTGATGTATTCCACAGATCTGATGATCCATTTTAGTTGCATTGTTGCTGTTTGTCATTTTTTAGAACAATTAAATTATATTTTTTGGAAACTTTGCACTTGATGGCTCACTTGGAGATGTAGATGTATTGATGTAGCTAGTCGTAGTGTAGTTGGCATGAGTAATTTTCATCCTACTGGTCCATTTTACAGAAAGATTGAATAACAATGAATTTTCTTCATTAATAATTGAAGGAGTAGACTAAATTAGTCTATTTTTTTCAATTATTGCGGATGATTATCACTTGAGCGAGAGGTTTGGATGTGGGCAATGAGATAGAAAGACGATTCAAAAATGCCAGGCCCAGCCGAGAATCGAATGCGGAACCAGCAGGATAAAAATTACTCACGCTAACTATACAACTATACTACATCAATACATCTTACATCAATACATCAATACATCAATATTACATACTAATACATCGAAGCGATCACCATTCTTGGCAACAATCTTTACAATTTTGTGTCCTTTGTGTCATTACGTATCCCAACAGCCCCAATTTAGTTAAAAAAAAAACAACAATTTATTTCTGTTTGAAAACTCTCAAGATATGGCTCTACGTTCTGAAAGTAGCTTGGATTTGAACTTATTTATAGAAAAGCCGGCTCGTAGTGCATTTTAAAAGGGACATTTCTCGCTATGCGTAGGTGATGCAACTGGAAATTACTTTTTTCAATAATTGAAAGTCTGGAATCTCGTTAGAACGACTTTTTCCTGTTAAAATCACTGGCATCGGTTTTTCGGTGGTAATTGATTTGTAGATGTGTGGAGGGATCGCCCAGCAGGGGTTGCAACAGCTGAAGGAGCCCCCAGGCTGAAAATCTGAATAATTCAACGAGCTTCTCAACAAAGTATGAGATCGGCCGCTTATAAAAATCTTGCAGACCGCTTGTTTTATAGCATTCTAACAAAGAATATTCAGGACAAATAACCTGGTACTGGTAAGGTATTAAAAAACGCACCACTATAATAAATAAAATTAATAAAACATCCAATACTTAAATATGCAACTTCATATATTTTTACAAGATTTATAAAGTAGTAAGGAATTATTGAGGAATTTTTTGATAGATCACAACAATAAAACCTACTCTGGATAAATAATATGTTAATTGTTTTTCATTATCACCATGAATAACAGTTCAATACAACTTTTTATACTCTGCCAACTTCTCAATCTTCACGTACGGAAATAAATTTTATTCAAGTTTATTTAGGAGTAGGCTTATCACAATAAAATAATTCGAATGGCAAAAATGTCATTGGAATTTTTTTCAAATATTTCTTGCAAAAGTTATATCAATTTCAAATTAGAACGCAATCTAGTTACTATCATGAAATAACTTTTGGATTGTACAGTACGCTTAAGTTGTACAAATTAATATTCAATTTCTAGAAAAATGTCAGCATTATATTTCAAGAACTACGGTAAGTACTAGCTCAAAAATACTAAGATTATAATAGGAATTCAGAGTCAGGATGTTTCATGAGTATTGCATTCAATTTGGAGAGAGCTGAGTTTGGTTCGCATAAGAAAACACTTCCACAAGTGCTCTGAGACTCCATTCACCATTAGGGCGAAACGTTATGGTAACATACCTCATAAGAAAACCCTTACCAAAGTGATGAGCCCATTCTTTTCCATAGCAGGGATGACCCCTGCTGAGCCAATACGGTAGGCAGAGAGCACCCAACGGTAATTGGAAACTTCGTATAATTTATGAACCTGCTAGACTAATCTACACAATTATTATTGTACTTTTGGTTGTAAAAAGCCAAGTATTTTTTTCCTTTGTTAGGCTTTAAGTGATTATTGTTGCGTCGGTTGCATGAGTAATGATTTAAACAGCAACGTCAAAAATAAAATGAAGGTTGGTAGGTGCGCATATATTGCGTATTGTCTGTGAGTGTGTGCAACGATTTTTGATAGCTGCCTAGATTGTTTCGTTAGCTATTCTCATTTCATGAGTCATTTCTAGTACTTGAAGGTCCGTTATAACCAGCTTTCAAAGTCTTATTTTACAAATACATGAAACCAATTTGAGTTTACAACCCAGGCTATACGCTATACAGCCACAAGGACCGTGACAGTCTCAGTTATAACTTTATATCATCAGCTGATTCTCAAAGTTTTGTGAAAACATAAACCTCCAAGAACCAAGATTTATTTTACAAATACCCAACCTTGTTACCAAACCAAATACCCTTGTTATTTAATGTTCCACGGAAATTGTGATGAAAGGGAAAATGGAAATTCGCACAAAACATAATTGATAAAGAATCAACGTACTTTTCAAACTACTAATAATGAAAAATCATCGATGTAGATGTGTATAGCGTGACGGCTGTTTCACTCTTTTGTCAAGAGCATCGTCAGACGACCCACAGTACACTCTGTGTATTGGTCGGGAACAGCCTGCCCTGTTCTTGTACTTATCAAATGTCGTTTATGACTGAAAATACAGGCCTATTTTTTTTTAAATACTTCCTTTCCAATAAAACTAAAAAACACTTTTAAATGGAAATAAATAATGATGTACTCGGGGTGTACTGTGGGTCGTCTGACGACGCTCTTGACAACAGAGTGAAACGGCCGTCACGCCATAACGTGTGCCACAATTTCCATTTAAAAGTGTTTTTGAGTTTTATTATATATTAGTGGAAACAAGATGAATCTTCAACATCATAACTTCCTTTTTCATTAATGAATACCAGAGGATTAACTGAAAAATATTATTATTCACTATGGATGAATACAGTTGCTGCCGCATTTGGTGCACCAAAAAATTCGAAAAATCATTCAAGCAGGGCTCGCTCACAATTCAAGAGGTGATCGACGATAAGCGACTGAAAAGCAGAAGAAATAAAAATTATGTCAGGCGGGGATCGCACCGGTCTGCCGTCATGCCATGCCTTGCGCATATACTGGCCGAGTTCTAATAATCACCCTTCAACCATCATAAGATGACCGTCCTTGACAAGATTCGTCTATTGTTAGTTTATCTATTAATTAAAAATGTTATGGCTATCAACAAAATTATTGCTTGTTAGAGATGATCATTATTTGAACTTTTATACAGAACCTGATTTCCATCACACTTTTCCAGGCTTTGGGCTGGCATAATTATAAAAGGGAAAATCCTACAATAATTTTGACATCATTAAAATCAGCATATTGCTTCGTCTTTTTTTACCTTTTACAACTTTTAAAAAATTATATTCAGTGTTTTTTATTTTTTAGTTTTTGTATTAATTTTTATAACAGTTTTGAAGTTATTTACAATATTTACACTTTTAAAGCTGTTTAAAGTTATTTAAAATAGCTCACAAAATCTTTCAAAGAAAAGGAACAGAATGTAAGAGATAGTTTTCAGACATGAAAAATTATTTTTATTTTTTAGGTACAGTTGAACACTTTTTTGAATTCTCTCATCATGCTTAACTTATTTATTTTTCTTTTCTTTCCTTTCATATTAAATTCCAGTCTCATATACATAGTACTGGAGAATTCGGATTTTTTCTTCAGGCTATCAACTAAATCGTCAACTCTAGGGTGGGGGTTCCACAGTTTTGGAGTTAGAATTCTATTTAAAATAATCATGAAATATCATGAAGTCATCACAATTTGTAAATTTTTCAAATGAAGAATGGGTTCTAGTAGCATGGAAAACAAATAAAAGTTGAAGAATTAGGTCTTCCTTACCTGTTTTGTTTTGACAACATTCAATACTTGATAAAACATGCTATATTGTCAGTTTTAATTTTTTATATCATTCCTAGTGCAATCTTATAGATAATCACACATCGTGGTATCGAAAATGTTGTATGCTTTTGTCCGCTACACTGCAAAATTATCTACCTGCGTTGAACCTCGTCGACTGTCATTCCTGACTTCTGTACGCTAATATCTCTGTTCGCTTTTAGTCGTGTACGCTTTTGTCCAGCTACCTGAAATTACAATATAGATTCTATGCTGATTAAAGACTTTGGTCTGGACAAAAAACATTGCTAATTTTACCCTTATTCTCTGATATTATTTTTATTCTCTAGACTTCTCTTACAATATTGAACTCATCACTTTGGAAAAATAATGAGATTAAAACAGTATTCAGATAATAGGTAGACTTCATTTAAAAAAATTGACCCTTATGATAATTACGACTGTAGAGAGAGACCTATCAGAAAGCGAATAGGTCTTACATGAAAGCCTTTAAATTACAGTGCAATTGTAACTAATCAGCATAAATCTCCTTGCTGTAATCTACGATAGAGAATGAGGTATCTATTTTGTCAAATCAAAAGTAGTTTGAGATGAGGCCAAATGCTGACTAGAATGTATTCCGTAGAACATTTGTTGAGTATTAAATAGACGTGACAAGGGCTTTGAAATTTGGTAGTGCTAATTCGCAAGAATGCTTACCAGAAGCGAAGCCGTTGTCTGTTTTAGGGAGTAATATTTTGAACAGGACGCCACCAGCTCTTGCTCGTCAGACTAAATTCAGTATTTTATCATTTTGATGGTTTTATTTATAATAAATATGATTCTACTCATATGGTGGTCTTCTACACTTCCTTCAAATGTAGAATATAAGCTACTTAGAGAAAGATAGAGGTAGGAGTGTTCTTGATCTTGATTGGATTTGTCAGTTTCATTTCGATCCGATTTTAAAACTTAAAATAATTCTCCGAAGATTGCATCTCTTGTATTCATATTGTGTTCAGATGACAAGCTGTTCAGCAACCCATTGATGAAATGTAGGTTATTATGGGACCGCGACAAACGGTCCCATCGGCAAAGCGGCCCAACGACAACCTGGTCCTGATTTTCAGGAATGCAGCGTCAAACTGTACCACTCTGGAATGTGGACCAGTTTGTCGGTGGGACGGTTTTTCGTTCGTTGACCAAAACCCTCGTACAGCTGTAGAATAGAATAGAAGAGACGAATACTGATGATTGATGATATACTTGGGATTTGGAAGAATTTGGTGAAATAATGTATTCTCTATTCCATAAGGGAAGTGTGGATGATATGTTGATACAGCAGAAGTATGTTAATATTACATGATATTCAATCTCAAGTATTTCTATGAACATTGTTCCATTCAAATTCAAAAAAATTCTAGTTTTGACAGATTGGTTTCTACTTTCTTGCAGATTAGACGCTTAGTGGGATCGGACTCAAAGGTTATTATTTGATTGCTTGTTAATTTTATTTCGATTCAGATCCAAGCAAGGATACATAATTTTAATATTTATTGATTTACATGATTTTTGTCCTGAATTTTCTTTCTCTCGGACTATGATAAAAGAGAATCGGCACTATGCTTCACCAGATGTCTAAATCGCTGAATGAATACATTAGCTTGATTCTCAAACCTACATTGTGTATTTTCGATAACGGGTGTGATAGGAGCATTTTTTTTTTAATGTATCGCATTATGTTTGATTTAGTTTTTGTGTTCAACTAACCTTTGCACTGAGTCTAAATTACATTGGCCGCGTTATTCATCAACCGTCCCAACTAACGTACGATTTACAACCTTGCAAACCACGAAGAACACACAGTGCTGAATAGAATGTTGTGAACCTTGCTCAGAGATCACCTCATTTGCATGGATAACGTATGGACAAAGCACAAGTAATCTCACAACACACCCTCCACAGTCGACTATGATGAGCTCTTTTCTTGCTTGCTGGATACGAACAGGGATAATGCTATGCAAAAATAATCACAGGGAACTGCTAATTCGTGACAAAAGTGCCAATGTTTTTTCACCCACGATGTCAGATGGCAGAGGGGTGCAGTGAAGATGTTGGCGAGAAGTCAGGAGAGGGTGGAAGGGAATAGGAAGGAAAGAAGAACTGAGAAGGATAGGGTGACGCAATAAAATTAAGGAATTTGTTGGTAGAGTAAACCTTGAAACAATTTGTTTAACAAATTTTTGAGTCGTAGTTAATGAGCGGAAGAAGAATCTCGTGAATGAATCTCAATGAGGTGAGAGACTGAGTTTTTCGGTTTTCTGCTTTTACTATTTTTGTTGTTTTGGTGGATTGCGGATGAACGTGGGCGATATTCTGTCCCAGTCCAGGCCCGAGTAAGCAGGAACGTAAAAGCAAAAAAGGATAGCGATAGTCGATGAAGGAAGAACTTTATTGGGCGTAAATAGAGGATTGGCAAAGTAAGTTGCGGGGGAGTTATGTCCGCGCGCCCACCTATTTTATGAATGAAACATCAGTCTGCCAGTGACTTCACTGCTCTGCGTGCTCTCTGTCTTGCCTCATCATGTCATCGCGACGATAAAACCAAGTCTGGAATCAAGTCTGTGCAAGTCTTTCAGGCTGAGGGAGGCGATCGTCCTTTGCATTCTAACGAAACTTTGTAGCATTCTTCTGTGTTTCAGCCAGTTATGGAGATCCTATTCCTGAATGGAAAAGACACAAAAGTTGAATTAGAAAAGCTGTGGAAGCTGAAGATTGATGTTGGCTTAGAACCTCTTCACAGAACTTGAGATGAAACCCCCCAAAAAATACTTCTCAAACTTTCAAACATGTAAAACGATAGGCTTTTAAATTTCAGTTATTTTTGCGATCCAACTATTCTAATAAAAAGATAATAAAATGATTATGAAAAACGAATTATTGCAGCAAACAATTCTCACAGTTTTCATCTACGTTGCTAGTGAACAACAAATTCAAACCACATAAAACATTATTTCTTCTGTTTTTATTTCTTTTATAACACATAAAACAATAGGCAGTGACTCTAAGACATTGACTATATCAATTTGCATTTGTAGTCTGTTATAGAACATGACTTAGAATTTAATTAGTATAATATGTAGATAAAGTTTAATAGAATCTTCTTGGTATTTCGTGCAAAACAAATTAAAATATCACTTTACTCATGAATATGA
Organism: Conomelus anceps; assembly: GCA_948455865.1. Taxonomy (NCBI): domain Eukaryota; kingdom Metazoa; phylum Arthropoda; class Insecta; order Hemiptera; family Delphacidae; genus Conomelus; species Conomelus anceps. Next base: position 62,925,460 of record OX418217.1, on the reverse strand, counting down.
CTTGTAAATCTAAAAATTGTTCAGTGACACCTAGATATCTAATATTACCATCAATCAACCGACCAGATTCTTCACTAAAAATATACTGGGAATATTATTTTCCCATGTTAATGGTTACCAAGTAAGTAAATGATCTTTCTCATCAATCTTTCATGGTTCATCACATTACTAGTTATAAGCCTTCAGTTATCAATATGCATACTGCCATTCACTAGTATTCAACAGCGGCTAGTTCAGATAATTCGATTTATAAATTTGCATATAGATTCGTCTACCGTAATGATTTTTCAACAGAGACCAGAATCCATTACCGGCAGAAGTCAACTTCTGTAGATGATTGAGATCAGTCAAATGAATGCTTTCATTCCTCTCAAGACACATAACTAGACTTGGCTACAGTGAGTTGAAGACCTCGGCTTCTCTTGGAAGTCTTTCCAAATGTCAGATACAATCATTTTTCTCAGCACTCTCTGAGTTGGGAAAGCTAAGTTGATCGACAGCTAGGCAAACCAGTAAAACTTCTCAAGCTCATCAACAGGTAGCTGAATAAAAATAGGAGGCCATTGTAAATAACCACCGAAACCTTACCTAAATGTTACCTAAACTGATGAGTGTGTAACTTTTCGACTTGCAGTCAGTTTTCTGTCAGATGACTGAGTGATAAATGACCATTGAAGACACGATCATTACTAGCCGGCAGCTGATACTGTAGTTTAAAACAGATCATTAGCTTTATTCTCTTGTCTTCTCACACTTGCAGTCTCTCCATAACTTTGTTTCACATCGAGCTCCTTCAAATCCATCAATAGTAAATTGCTTATAACTTCCCTCTGTGATTTTAAACATTCCTTCAAGGTCTAGTCTCAATAGTGGAATTAACAGAAAAGTTCAATCTAGAAAAATGTGTTTGTATTGAGTATTGAATCAAAATTTGACAGGCAGCACTTATCAAATCTCAATCATTGTGAACTGGGAGTATTTAAAATCAGACAAATTTTTCATTCTTTCATCATTGATCAAAAGCAGATTCATCATCATTCACCCCTAATTTTGTAGCTGAAAATATAAAAAAGCGCATATAGGCCTATTTCAACGCAGCCATTCTCAATTTGTAGAGTCAAATTCTTATTCTGTCTGTATAATTTTTTTATATATTTTTTTGAGGATGAAGCCCACATAGGTCTGAGACCTGTGCGTGGGTAATGAGTTGGATGATGGTGATTTATGAGTTGGACCTACAGTTTTAGGTGGGTTCCGAACCACCGGATAATCAATGCTCATTCAATTTAATAGAGAATGAACGTTGATCCCACTGTCATTTAGATAATATTGCGATGACGACACGATCATTTCATTTTGTCATCAAGTATAAACATGAAATCTATTGTAGAGACTATTGTTAAAATTCTTTCTAGAGCGGTCGTATTGCCAAGATTTTAGTGTCAAGGGACTCCCTTGAAAATTCTATCATAAAAGACTTCGTTATTTGGAAGTTCGTTATAAAGAAGTTTGACTGTGTTTCAAAAAGCAAATATTTCTACACATTATAATCCTTTATTTGTTATATTCTTATTCAGTCTCTAAAAATAATGCTCATTCAATTGGGGATAAAGGTGAATAGAGGATCTTACATGCTGAAATATTTAAAGAAAGATTACAAAATGTGGGGTTGTCTCTTCCTAGATATGAATGGTTGATTATTCCAGCTGTTTTATAAAACGTAACCATCATGGTTTAGTCTTTAGTGGCTAGCATACTGTTCACTTTTCTGATCTTATGAATGAATGCCGGTAATTTCAGTATAATTGATCCATTTTTATCTAGTGAATGGTAATCCAATCCAATTGACGCTAATTTCAGACGTATCTTGGCATTATTCGCAATGGAATAGATCCATCTGATTATTATATTACATTTCTTTATCAATATCAATTTTAGATACAAACGTCAAATTCAAATTTAAACGATTCATTTATAACCAAACAATTCTTTACAATGAGATTTTTCATTTCTATCTGATAAGAAAGCATATTCTGAATAAAGTCGTATATATGACATTTGCAACCGCAGGAAGTCTGAACATGAAACATGTTCAAGTTCATTATTTTGTGTTGAGTGGAAACTAAGCGTAATAAATCTACGACGGCCAGTTTCCAATTTCATGAGGACTAGTCATGGAGATAAAATCGTCGTATGTGATGGTTCTCCTCATACACAGAACAAAGACAATAAATATATCCATTTCAATTGAGGGTAGAATAAATCCAGTACCCGGCTGTTGAAGCATTGTAACTTGTTCGTAGCTATTTGTACATCATCTGCGGTTACATAGAGTGAGTGAAATATAGTGACTAGTGAGCATTGAATCACCACCCACCTGGTGGAGGTAGCCTCCTGCAAGCACTGAACCCGGGTCGGTCAGAAGCCAAAGCAGATAACAATAAAACAGAGCGACATTTTTCATACATGTACAATAAAAGAAAATACTTGCCAGCATTTAGCATAAATTGCACTCAACAAATTATCTAATGGTCTGATACGATCTATATACAGCATTGGTGACAAATGAAACGTCTCCCCAACTATACCTGAAAACTAATACGTTTATGAGTCCAAGTAATTGGAAAAACAGAAGCAACCTATTCCAGTAGATGCAGGTTTTTGAATACAAGATGGAGTTCTTATTTCGCGGTGGACTCATAATAAATAATAATATTTTCCAAATATATCTATGTCTATGATAGTCTATTTGTATAAGAAAGCATAACTGAATTTGAACATAGAAAAGATTAAATTTAAAAAAGCAATCCAAATAAATATAGTATTTCAATTTAATTAAATGAATTAATACAAAATAATAATCCAGTTATGAGTTCAGAGATTGTATTGAAGAAGGGAAAACCAAAACCTGAACGTTCTTACAAGAATAAAGGGAATTCGAAATATATCTAAATAACAAATAATAAAAGAAATAATATCTAAAATAACTACTGAACGAAATCGAGAATATTAGACTATTAAACCTTTGTCAAAACCAAAAAAGTATAGAATGAGGACAAGGAAAACATCATTATGTTCACAAGGTATTTGTACATGAAATATCCAGATGAAATATTCAATGATATTATTCATCTTCTATTGAATTGTCATGCTGTTTAATGAACCAGTAGCTCATTTTGTCAGAGGCGTATTAGTGCTAAGCCGTGTCTACGTGATCTTATTTTATTCGTGATTCAGGGCGTCGGATGTAATCATAGCGAGGCGGCTTTCATTAGTTGCGCTGTAACTAATCCAATAGGCGATCAGAAGTTTGCCGAAAGATCGATCGACGCGAACTCTGGGCGGCTTAAATCGGCAGCAATGTAGTGAGTCTATTGCATTGTTTATAATGGCTAACATTAGGAAACTTATAAAAACAGGATTTAAAGAAGTTAATTGCGATTTTTTAAGGAAATCTAATCCAGGAAAAGGAAGAACCTCGTAGAGAGTACAGTAATCATGTTTTTGATGTGGAGGAGTGCAAAGCAGCGAAGGTATTATACATGTTAAAGAAATGAGACAAACTAGCGTCAATGCTGCACTGTACAACATTTCAATAACAGTAAGTAATCTTTTAATGTACTGTATTAGTTTTCCGCCTCTGCTTACAATAAATAATTGATATTTTACAACAATAACAAAAACATAACCTCAAAGCTGTTATTAGGATTGATTTCTCTAATTATTACAAATATCAATCACACAATTGCATAAAAGACTTCCAATTTTCTTCAATCAGCAATCTTTTACACATAAAATAATTTGTAAATATAATATAACTCACTTAGTCCTTTGAACATTAGAGATCCATTTCTCCTGTATATCCTTTTCATAAGGTTGACCAGGAAATAAATAAAATGAAACACCTTTTCCTCCTGTATTCTGATAGGTATTACTGCACCCATATACACAACACATAATACGGCTCTTGGGCATTTTTAATATGTTTGTCTAAAGAATTTTTTTTTAAACGCATTTGAAGTGAGAAAATTTAGCACACGAATTAATAGCGATCTGATTTTGTCTCACTAAGTTAGTGCAAGATCCTCCGCTCGGAGCGCTGTCGGTCGATCTCCAGATCGCTTATAGTTGGATTGATAAAGGGTAATGGCAATTGAAATTCTGATCGGAAATTCTTCTTTAAATAAAAAACATAAATTAAGATACCAGTATGTATATAGTACCATAACCGATTCAACTGTAGGTGACTTCAGACCTCAATGTTATGTTTTAGTCCAAAGAGCGTACTACACAAACGAGGAGTGAGGTAGTTTGTGATTGCTTTCCTAACTGAGTTAACAGAATTGCATCAGTATGCCAAGCCCACCAAAAAAATTGTTGAAGCTCTGAGCTTGACAAAGACTCCCACCTTTTCACAGGGTCTGCTGCACAGATAAGTGCGTATACTATCTAGCACACCTCTGAGCTACTTCCTGCGTCCAAGCCATCATTCGACGGACACGTTTGGAATGCAACACAATTATTGCAGCTTTTTTGTATCTGAGATGACTAAATTTAATTCATCTTAAGCAACAATCATCGATATGTAAGAACACGATATAAAAGTGTTCTTATATAAATATCGATGGCCAAAATAAGGCAAGATGCATGGATGGTGAAAATAGAAATAAAAACTCCTCAATATGAAAAAATGATTCTATATTGAACAAAATTGAACTTTCATATTAGTTTTTCACATGTATGACTAGAATTATTAACAAATATACGTTGATGAAATTTGATTCGGATACGATGGAAATTCTGATCAGAAGAATGGAACATTTATTTAAGTCATACAATATGATGGTCAATCTTGTCTATCATTAAATATTTATAATATTATGAAAAATCATTTTTTTTCTTTAGGCCATTTGGTATGAGGAACAAGGTAGGTTACTTGAAGAAGAGTGAATCTTCCTACTTTGTTTTGAATAGCCTACTTGATGAAGAAAGGATAGCCTACACAACTAGTGGTGACATGCAGTTTTATTAGGAAATAAGGTTTTCTATTACCATGTCAGGCGGATGGAGACTGCGCTTATAAAACTTAATCTTTAAGCAATTTCTGGACTGAAGAGATATTGTTCATATGAGTTGTTGATAAGTAGCCGTGTTTCTTGAGGGCCTGATTAAAGCTGTGTTGAAATATGACGTTGTTTGGTAGCTGGTTTGGCAGAGCAAGAGGGGGCGAATTCAGAAGGTAGCTCGGCAGGGAACATTCCCCTGTTTCACGCTGTGGGAAGTGGTATTATCTAATAACTGTATCTATACGATTAATTTCAATTTCCAAGTAAGGGAGTCGGTCGGGGGCCCAGCCTGGAACAAGGGCTACTTAGACAATGGGTTTGAATGAGGGTCTTGTTTCTTGAATTATCAATCTTGACGGCAATCAGAAGTGGATCTATTACGGATTTTGGAAAGCCACCGGTCGGAATATGATTCGGCAAATTCATTCCGAGTACAGGTCGGAGGCAGAAGATGGACTCGTCTTAATTCAGAGCCGGCGGGAGGCCTGCTTCGTCCACCATCCTCCGTCCTCGTACTCAGCTGCACTCAGTGGACGACATTGCCCTCTCCGCACTCTCGGCTCCACTTTGAGGCCATATCGCCCGCGCTCGCTGCCGTGTCAAATGTCCATCGCGGCGACCCTCCTTCAAGGACGCTTCCATCTCTAGTCTCCTTCGGCGTCTCATTTGAACAGAGCCCCCTGTGACGATCGGCTCAACCATCAATAACCTAAATAAAATGCTCGTTTAGTCAGGGATAAATCAATTCCCATCAAAATAGCATCAACGAGTTGAACGGGAGGGGGAGGGGGAATTGAATTACTTTTAATCCAATAATATTTATTGAAACAAGTCTAAACTTTAAATACATAATTAATAATAATAATAATAATAATAATAATAATAATAATAATAATAATAATAATAGTAATATTAATAGCAATAATAATTATAATAATAATAATTATTATTGTTATTATTCACAAAAGAAAATGAATATTTGAATATTGGCGTACCTTGAGCTCCAGCCACGAGTTCTTAAAACAATTTCTTTCCAATATTAAATAGGCTTTTATGCAACATCATCTTATGACAATAATAATGTTCAAGCATCGCCCAATTAAAAGAGAACCTCTTAAAATTGGTACAGAAATTCTAAAAATTTCAATGCATGGAAGGATATTGTTTTGCATTTTAAACATCCCGGCCCTCTTATCAAATTTTTACACTAGAATGATGAATTTTTTACTATTATGGCTAAAATGAAAATAGACTTAGTTAATCCTTTTCATCTCGATTTTTTTTTGTATTTTGCAACCTAAAGCAGCAATAAAGACAGTATGTCAGTATTTTATTGAAGACAGTATTTCACCCTTTTTTCTATGATTGTACAGAATTGATAAAAATCTGATAATTTACAAATCACGTTAACAGAAATATCCCTCCCCAATTTATTGATTAGCTGTTAATTAGTTTTTTTATGTTATCCAAATTGAATATTACAAATCAATTTCAAATGGAAAAATCAGTTAGCGAGTAAACATATTATTTAAAAATGTAATAACTAGGCTAGTCATCATGATTGAGAGTAAAAAAGTTACCATTTTTTTTGTCAATTAATTTATCATATCTATTTATTTTGAATCAGTTTTATAGTGCTGATAGCCTATCTTACGCCGTAAGTTGATAGTCAAGCAATTTTGTAAATCCACTTGCTCTCACATAGGCAAATTTACAGATTGTTCAATATTGTCTTCTTTTTGTTCAACTGGAAAAACATACTAATTTTTTCCTTATCTTATTTCCTTGAGATAATACCATTAGCTTCAAGGCGCAGGAATACGCACTTCAAATGAACTAACTGCCTGCTTCTTGTTCAATTTGCCTTTCTAGAAATAACTGCAGGTTGCAATCGGACAAAGCTCAGTCAATGTATAATAGAAGCGGATAGCTCAAGTGGGTATTATTATTACAATGCAGTCCATTGTTACACATACATGCGCACTGATATATTGTGGAGCGCCGTTGTATATAGCTTTGATGGAATGGAATCGAACAATGCAGTCGCGTGTAAACTTTACTTTTAATTAAAACCCGACTCGCCAAAACGGAATTAACTCTTGTTCTACACTACTTTTAAATTTAATTGAACAGCTAAAAAGACCAGTCCTGTGATTTAATTCATAGTATAGCAGCACGCAACTGTAAGAACTCGAACAGAAATTCATTTTTCATCTATAACGCCTCCTCGTATTGAGAAAAACAAACAAAAACATTGAGACACAAGAAACATGACTTTCAAACTGTACAATAGAGCAAAGTGAACAATAGAACAACATTTGGACCTTTTGCATTGCCTAGAAATCCCCATTTTTTAGCAAGCTCTGTTGAAGCATGCACAATGAGCCCTTTCAAAGTCAAAAGATTAGCTCTTACTAGATAGTTTTATTACTTTTCCTACAACTGCTCGTAACGTAGCTCTTTATGTACTGAAAACTGATTGTTAAATACATCTTTACTGCTCGGTGTCATACATCTTATGACAGTTGTAAGAACAATTTTGTATGTAATTCGCTCTGTTATGCGTCGCACAGTAACTATTTTGGCTCGTGCGATAAAGTCGCGCTTTACGCTCTTAATTCATAAATAAGTAATATATATATATATCGTAATCATATGTAGAAACTGTCAAGCTGATACTGCTGCTAGTCTCGAACTTGAACCAGTTTGTCCAGGAAATCTATGGGACCAAGGAAGACAATCCGACTCATAATCATATTAGTTTGTGAGAAAAATCTGTCTATTGTGAGAAAAATCTGTCTATTGTGAGCTTCGAGATGCATCTTGAAGATATTAAAAAACTGGACACCTCAACATCATGGTCTTCTACGAGTTGATTAGGGAGGGAGTTTATTACTACTCTTATTACTACAACAACCGTCCGACACTTTTCTATCACACTTTTTTGTCACTTCACTACCGTTTCAACTGTAGTGGAAAATTATCTGCATAAGGAATAAGAATATGTTATGGAGCAATAAATTTCTATATTAAGATTGGACACTCCAAAATTCCCATTCCTAAGTTCAAATAGGCCTAATGAGTAGAGCAGATGAAGAATGTTATAGCCACTAGATATTAGGGATTATGAATGATTCAATTATTGAACGAATCAACAATCAAATCAGATTACAAATTATTTTCAACTGGCTTAGAAATCACGGGCTGGCTAGACTTGCTTGCTTATCTGACAAGAGACGTCCATCTCTTGCCATAGTTAACAGAGATGTACTGTTGTCCTCTGCGCCGTCAGACGGCACTCGGGAGTGTCACCGTGGCAAGAGAAATGTCCTTTGTAGATGCGCGATCATGTAAGACCGCCTCTGCCTGACTATCTACTTGCCAAATGCGGCCACAGCCAGACGACTATCATCTGTGCTCTCAGCCAAGTCAAGTTCGACTTCAACTATAAATACTGACACGGTACAGCCCCAGCAGCCTGGCAAACCCTGCATTCACGGCACTCACAGCTCAAAGTTCAGAGCTCAATACACGGCAGACGACCAGCAGAATCACCGCCGCGTCTCTCAAATGCCATGCCAGACTTTTACAATACATTATAGCGAGCGCGCTCTTGTCTTGTTGGGACAATTAACATGTTTCAATATTCCATCTCTCTCCAACTGAATATCTCTTCAACCATTATTTTTTCTTCTCCACCTGACACTACTCTAAATATATAGCTGCGCACACAAAACCCTCCTATCTAGCTTTTCTCTCTTTATCAAAATATTTTTTCAACCTCATGCACTGCCTCATTTTCCTCTCTTCTCCATAACTAAATTTGCATCTCATTTAAAAAATAGAGTTGTCAGTTTAACTAATTTTTCAATCAGATCTATTATTATGAATGCCTCAATAAAATGCAGATTATTATTCAATGCACATTGTCTCACATCTTTCTTTCTTTCTGTATCTGTTGTCTCTTTTTCACCTTCTTTATGTGCTTCCTGCAGAATTTGATTCCTACTATCTAGAGTTCATGCTGAGAGAAAATTATACTGCAAAGTCCAGGCATTGACGCAATCAGGAAAATCAGTGAGCTTGTAGGGCTAGTGGAATATTACTGATGATATGGGATACCCTCGTGCAATATGATACATGGGATAAAAGAAAATGTCAATGACCACTGTTTATGTCTTATTAGGTACCTAGCTGGATAAACTATTGTTATTAATATGTCATAATCCAGATCGTCTGTGTCGTTCAGTATTAATTTAAAATTGAACATTTCCGCTAATAGTTAACATCATGCTGATAATTCTTCGATTTCGTTATTTTCTCTCTCGTCATCTGAATCTTCCCTAGAAAGGACTGTTCAGAGTTCTTTTGAAATCAAGTCACCTTTAATTACAAGCTAGAGAGAATAAATAGAGCTTCAAGAAACTTTTTTACATCCTGTGTGGCTTCAAAATCAAACCAGAATTAACCCTCTCTTCCAATTTGGAGAACTTGAAAATCAACATACCTCTACCCTACTACACTGCAATTACCAATTTAAATAGTATAGGTTGTAGCCAACTCAATTTGGACTCTCTGGTCATCAGGAAAAACTGATTCATAGGGAATAAGATGTTATTGATACGCCCCATGTAACACGTGAAATGATAGTACGTCTCTCTTTTAAGTAGAGTCTACACGACATAAACAAACCGGCATTAACAAATAAAATTTATGAAGGAACTTTGGTTCCCTGGTTATGGAAAGCATTTATAATATTAGTAAGTTACTGCAATAGAAATTTTAGTAGCAGCTTTAATTCCATCACATATAATTTGCAGCTTTTTTAAGCACTAACATGGTCTCTAAACCTAGAAACCCAAATGAACAATCTTATCAGGTTACAAATATCACTTATTGCCCATATAAGTATAAGTGATATTCTTTAAAGTGTTCTATCATCACACAGTCCATGACAGCACAGATATCCTGGTACTCCCTCTGCTTCAACATAGCCTAACGTTTGAAAGCTTTAGATACAACCACCTATCGCGAATACCAGCGGGATATTTAAACAAGCAGCAATTCATTTAGACAGATCTTCACCTTCCCATATTTGTAGATGTTCTCAACGTGTGAAATGTTACTTTACAAGCGTCAGAAGGCGTGTTTCCTGATCAACTTATCTTTTTATTATTAGTTGCTTTGGAAAATGTCAGAAGCTGAGCTGTGGAAAGTAGAACAAGGTACAAGAATCCATTTATGAGTGAGTGAAAAACTTCGAACTATCCCCTGGGTGGAAGTAGTACGCTCGCTCAGCTGTAGGCCATCATGTAAATGTATATTAACCCTTCCGTGACTAGTTTCATATACTCAACGAATTAACACCTATATCGTCTTGCACTCGCTCTTCTCTATGATTTATAATGCTTGTGAATGATACATATATATTCAGATGGTGGAAAGCACATAATATCTATTGCAGTCCTTATGTGGACTGTTTGCTGTTTTATCTATTGAATAATGAGATGTGTTGAATCAAGTATACTTGATTATATCAAAAATGAAATATTCATATTACCTTATTTGATCATTGATGAATATCTTATTTTTTTAATGTCTGCTTTTCTCATTGATGCTTTCTTAATTAGTGATAAATATAAATAATAAAATATTTGTCTGAAATTTACAAACCAAATTTTTTTAGCTCACTCTTGATATTCAGATGATTTGATAACACAGATGGTTTGATAACATATCAGACTCAGTTCAGTTGTGCTGAACTTTTCAAAGAGCAAATACTGCATAGAATTAGTATACGATTACGCGATTTGGGTAGCTTAAAAATCCCAAGACTCAGGGATTCAAGTAAGGTATTGAAAGCCAGGCCAATTCTTCATTTAGAATGAAAAGTCAAAATTCATCTGTCAAGAGCATTGTTTTATGCCAGGGATGGACTAGCCAACATACTGGCCTATTCCTGGCTGCTTCCTCTACAAGAACTTTTGTTTCTAAAACCGATTTCAGTGTACGAGATGAGAAATAAATATTTGATGAAAAATGTCAGTTTCTCCATTTGTGACTTGCAGCTCTAAATTCAGCCATTTTTGAAAAATAAATTGAATGAAGATTCAGTTTAAAGGAGAAGCACAAATTATCAAAATGTTGGAAACATGGAAGACGAGAAACGCAAATATTTTCCAATTAGTAGTAAATCAAAGTTAGCCATCACGCATGTTAAGTTGGGAAAGGGATTGCTAACCGTTTGGACGGGGATATTATTATTATACATTAAACGTCCTTTTCTAATAATGAAAGTACTAACTGCTACTAATATTATCAGCATCAGAAGACGACCGTAGTTGTTATTTTTTTATTGTGTATTTGCATAAGAGGCTGTGATATAAAAAGAAGCAGCGGCTGTTTTCAAACGTTCGGCGCCTGTTTTACGAGAAATCCGTGTCAGCTGCATTATTTTACATGGCGACCACGTATGAGAAGGACATTGCTGGTACGCGTAGGCGCGTGCAAGTGAGACAGTCAATGATAGAGCTGCGATATTTAATGCAGCCGGACCGCTGACTGGTATCCAAGCGTCCCGCTGCGCCACTAATTACATTTGGCCCGCGCGCGACACGCACATGAGAAGCTGCAGACCAGCGCACGCGCACACACACCCACGCACAGCGTGTAGTAGTTGCTTCCTTCAACGGCCAACCTCGGCCAGGCATCGATGAAAATTTCCGTCGCACATAAATCGAGCAAAATATTAATTGCGGCTGTAGCCGCTCACGGGAGCTGTTGCAAGGCCCGAACATGTGTAGTGTAGGCCGCCGTGCCACTCTACAGCGCTACACGTGTTCTCCAACTGCAAAACATCCTTCTATCGCCTCAACATCACCGATGAGCCGCATCCACAGCACAACTTCATCACGCTACCCTCCTTGCTCGCTACATGTTCAATCAGATCCGCATTCTGTCTAAGGTATTCCAAAGCCATCCTTGGTCAACTGCTAACAAAAGTCGTGATACTGCTGAGAGATTCACCAATTAATAATGTATTACTGACAAAAATACAACTGATGTAACATGGGCTTTAAGAAATTATCAGTTTTGCTAATTTACTGTAGACTGTGTTGTGTAGACTGATCGGCACGGGCTCTCTCCCGAAAATCGGGAACTTACTAATTCCAAAATCTCGATCTGTAACCGCCCTTGAGAGTCCATCTACACTACAGACAATTAGGATCAGTTTTTAAACCGGTTGTTCGGAACCCACCAAAAACTGTAGGTCCAACTCATCAATCACCATCATCCAACTCATTACCCACGCACAGGTCTCAGACCTATGTGGGCTTCATCCTCAAAAAAAAAAGAAGAAAAAACCGACAGCCTTCGATGAACAGCCAATTAATTTCAATAAGGGACCTTAGACGGTCAATATGGATCGCAAGATAGACGGACATGCGATCTGTATGTCTTTGATCCATATTGACTTTTAAATTTCGAAAATATTGATAATATTGCATTTCAGAACAAATAATGCCTCATGGATCAGGCTTTTCATAATTTTATTTAATTTGTGAGCCACAATAATTCTCCTGTAGGCTGTAGTCAGAGTTTGAAACCTTCAAGTATCAAAGGCTAATGGTTGCTAATTCTTGAACATAGTTACCGAAAGTCAGTATTAGCTTGACATTTATTGATCTGTTCTCTTTCTTATTAGTTTTTCTTGCAATTAGTGTGAGTTAATAGACTAATTTGTGTAAATAAAGTGCGAGTGTTAACTTCAGTGTTGCCAGTCTTATTTCAGCTACAGAACCCGTAACAATAAGTTGATATCTGAATCTTCATGAATACCATTCTCCTTCTACAGAAAAACCTAATCTCACAACTGAGCCACGTTGAAACCCCCTTTCTAATCGAATCAATTCATTATGTTGACAATCATGCCCTATTAATAATCACCACTAATGAAGTTATTCATAGAACGTCATCGCTTATAAGGCTATTGTGTTTGAGAAAATTACCAAGTCATTTGCTGGATTGACGTAACCAAGACGAAAAGTGAAAGACCTGAAAGGATGAACAAAACTATGTATCTAATCGTAGCCATCTACGTTACTATGGGTTCCATAGATGCATAGATTGTCTAATGTTTTTCTGAAAAGGAAAATGCTGTAATCTGCTATTCAAAGCTTAATAATAATTATACCTGTGATGTTTTCCATGACGAAATACTTAATGGACAATCTAATATTAAAACTGACACTGTATTTCACTTTTAAATAATGTTTTACTCACATATATTGGAGATGCTTGAGGAATGCATTTCACTTCTGAAAAGAAGCTTCCTCAGCCTGCCACCAGGGGTCATGCTCTGTTGGGGTTAAGATGAGCGGCCATTATGTAGTTAAAAATTTCGTTTGATTTGAATTGTGTTTGGTCGTTGAGTAAGTTGGTTCTATCTTGTTTATGGTGTTTGAATATTTCATATTGCTCCAGTGTATTTAGTTTGTGGCTTTTTGGAATGTGAGTAGAATTTCTGTCAGTTTTGATGTTATTGTGTGAGTGCCCAGTGTTGATTAAGTGATCTGCAAATGTTACTGAGTCAGATTTGGAATGTAGTGCTTTGATGTGTTCTTTATATCTTGTGTTGAATGATCTGCCTGTTTGTCCTATGTAGTACTTGGGGCATGTGTTGCATTTGAGCTTACATTCCTCACAAAGAGAACGATTATATTTGCTTGAATTCTCGCATAGTCCTGTGTTTTATTATGATATTCACTTATAGTTTATCAGGTGAATGAAATCAATCATGCTATTGATCAGCCTTGAAAAGGTTTTGTACTATCTGTGTTTAATATTTTGGAACATAATATTGTAGCAGACTTCTCTGAGAACCTGAGCAGTGTTGACCTTGATCTTCCTGCACAGGATAAAGTTCGTCATGATCTTATTATCCAAAGATATTTTATTATCGATCCAATAAGAAGAACGAATCCCGAATATTACGAGCAAATACATGTTGCTCTATTAAACTAGATACATTATACAGACTTCGCTTGTATTAACTATTCGGTATTGTAAACTATTCAAGTACAAGTACATTTAGTTGAATCGAAGAGAAAATCCTGAGTATTCGTTCATGAATAAGAGGGTGGGAGGGTGGCCGGACGGGCGGACTGGGCCGACCATTGCTGGTTCACCACCCACGACCAGCACTGAGTTAATGCCGGTCATTATTTACGCCACGGACACTAAGGGCATTGATAGCTCGTAGTTGTTGTTTATGGACTGTTAAATATGGTGGAGCCGAGAGTGCCCTGTTATTGTGATCGTCAAACAGACTCAGTGCCTGAATCTCGGTGGTGATAGATTCTGCCACTTAAGCGTAACTGAGAATCTAACGCTATTCATAAAACATCAAAGGTGGAAATGTTTTCCTTTCAAATCATAAATTACCATTTATCGTGTACCCAAATTGGGAGAAAGCCCACCCTGATTGTAGCTTCGGATGTAATCAAAAGACTCTATTGGTAGTTGATTTTCAGAAATCAAATACTTCGTGTAACTTATCAAGCTGCATCTGTTCAGGGTAATCACTCTCATTCTTAGTATTTGAGGGTCTTTAACATTGAGATACTAGATCTAGAGCCCTCTTTGCAATCTAGAAATATCTTTAATTGAAAAAACTTATGTTTTCTTATTGTTTGGACTCAATAACACTTGTCATCAGTTGTGGATTTGCGGGCTACTGCCTCTTCTCAGCTCCCATCATTTAGGTATTTGCAGTCTGTCAAAAATAATTAATTTTCTCAGTTGAAGATTCCTGATTCTACAACATACTGAACAAAATCATGATAGTTTGGTTGGCTGAAGATAACGCAGAATGATAGAAAGCTTTAAACATTCAGCTAGTCCGTGTTCCTATAAACATGTTTTTAGTAACCTTGGTCCGTAGTAAGTAGTCCTTTCAACAGGAAGTTATAAAATTGCAACAGCACACTTCTTATGGTAATAATTATAGTCCTAATAATCATGAACTATCACATACAGGCGCTCAATTTATAGATAATACCACTCAATTGTCATGATTGAAACTCTTAAACAGCATTCCAATGCTGGGGAATAATATCCCTTTGGAGTTTGGAATAAGAATTATTATGTGGATTACTGATGCACTGGCGTAACCTATAAGATTTACTAAGCGGCTATGAAGTCTGAATATAACGTGCTTCTGCAAAAACACATAGCAGCTCGTCCAGTGCTGGAGTGCAGCTGAGGCGATCATCATTCCGAGCACAGACCTGTTTGCGTTACGGCATCAGACTCCAGCAGCCAAGATCCCAATCCACATTCCATCATCAGAATTGACCCATTAACTTGATATGAATAAACTCAGGACTAAATGTAAGTTTTGCTTGACAGAATCTCATCTACACAGCTTTCAATGAGCTATTTGGATCAAGGGAATGGTTGAGGAGTAGTAATGGAATATTCATTCATTTATTCTATCTACCTTTTATTGTAATGGTTTCTATTGAATCCTTTAATTTAAAATGAATTATTGATACGATCGAATAAGAAGAAACAACAGGCTTTCCTGCACAAACTGCTGTCATCACAAAATTATGAGTTAAATATTTGTAGCTTAGACCTAAATTTTAAGAATATAATTTGATTCTTTCAAGTTATCATCATAGAATGAAAGTTCACTTGAAGCACTGAAAACTGTACAAAGAGATTAGATAATATTAAACTTTGTGTAAGACTTTTGAGCTCGAAATTCAAGTTCAATGTTTTTATATACCACGTCTAACTTGCTTGCTGTATACACTTACAGTGTATAATATTCAATCACAAAGGGTATTATTTATATATATATAGCGTATGGCATTTTTGACACATTTCAAAAACTGTTGTGCTATGTGCTCAAATTTATTATTTATAATATAAGTGCATAAAAGATCTCAATGTTATCTATAAATAAATAGTTAATAAAATGCTTCATACTGTGATTCAATCACTTAAATATGCATAAAATCACCTAAAATCTGCATATGATGAG
This sequence comes from Conomelus anceps, assembly GCA_948455865.1. NCBI lineage: Eukaryota > Metazoa > Arthropoda > Insecta > Hemiptera > Delphacidae > Conomelus > Conomelus anceps. Next base: position 62,909,344 of record OX418217.1, on the reverse strand, counting down.
ATGAATTGCTTGCGATACCTTCCATATGAAGAGTCTTTTGCTAGGTCTGACAGTTTGATCCTGACGCAAAGTTAACACGACTTCTATACCGGAATGCGATAAGTTGGTGTTTCAGTTTTATTGGTTTGGTCATAATCTCCGCTGTAAAATCAATACCTATGAAGAGGTGACCGAATGCCTCTAATTCACTATCCTCTCGATATTTTTTCATCTTTCTTACTCTCACGACACAAGCATGTCGAAATGAAGCGACTGTACCGGTTCTATAGCAACACTATCGACGCGTACTTGTGGTGAGCGAGCGTGTGTCAGTGTGTGAGTATGCGCATCGGGATAGACCGCGAACCAATGCTGCCCCGCCGTCATACAGCGTCAAGTTGGCTTTGGGTCATAATATAGATATATTGAGCGTCCTTATCCTTCGCCAGCTTAACTTGTTGCCTGTTGTCGATGTCCTTGATTCTGCACTAAACTGGTACCTCTATAATGCACAAGCATTCCTCGAGTCATTCAATATTGTACCCGAACCCAACAATCAACGCGACTTTTTTCCACATCCTTTGTCTTGCAAACGAACTTTGCTCAGATCTTGATTGAGAAGTTCGCTTCGGAGGAAAAAGGTTCAGTTCAATTCTCAGTCTATTATAGTTCATTCAGTTACTCATACGCACAGTCATAAAGTAATCTAGAATTTTTTCTGGGGGGGGGGGGGAGATCACCTAAGAAAATATTTGGGGGGGGGGGGGAGAATTTTACTAGAAAAATAGGTTATCACCCCCATAAAGATATAACATAGTTGTATTTAGTGATGGTTGAGGTTTTCGTGTGGGGCGGGAATAACATCTCTTTTACACCCCCCCCCCCCCATTGGAATCGTACCTGACAATGGCCCCCCAATTGTAGAGGCATTCTTATTGACTAGCATATAGTATACACTATAATGTCTATTATACTTGTAAAGTATAACTTTGTTAACGAAAGTGAAAATAGCAAGTGTTTTCAACTATAGTAGATGATGCGTTCTATGAAATGTCTTTAATAATAATTCTCTTTCAAATGGATGAAATGCTGAACAAGAACGAATAGTCTATATTCCTTGAAAGTTGTGTTATTGAAAGTGTGATGAAATGCACTTATTTGTCTAGAATGTACTTATATGAATTACTACTAGTTGAAAATCAAAGTATTTGGTCCAGTATACACATATTTGACAGTTTGCTGTTTTTCTATTAGCCTATGCTACTGCATGACTGGAGGATTGTGTTTTCCCCATGAAATACACTGCTCAATCATTCACAATTAATTACAATTAATCACACAATTTAATTACACAATTAATCACATTGAATGCGTTAGAAATCGCCGTTATGTTTAAATAGACTATCAGAATACAAAAATCATTGTGCAGTGTTCTACAATAATTCTTCATGCTGCTATGAATATAATAAAACGGATTATCAATCAATATGGACGACATGTAACTGCGTTGCCTATATTACCCCTTCTACTAAGAAGAACCGATCAACAAGTGTCAAACCTCCCAAGTCTAGCCTACTAGCCTAGTCTTGCCTAGACTAGGTTGGTCTAGTCAGCATCTTGTCAGATACCCTTGAGGAGTCTTTCACTTTGTGCATTTTCTTGTTGTGTATTGTTACTCTAATTATATTGCGTAAGAATAAAATGGTGAACAATAATCTATTTATTTCTTGAAGATTCTGTTCTTTCAGATTATTGATACAATCAAATGCATAGAAACTCTCATAGATCAGGATGATATCTATCTTTTAAGTACAGAATAAGCGGCAAACTACTTTCTATAAACTACAGTGATAGCAGTCGTAAAAGGATTCAACAGATTAAAGACGAACTTGACATAAAATCATTATTGGAGTTGCAAATTGTTGATAAAAATCTTGCTGCTACTGAGAATCGAATGACTGATCTGCATGTCGAAAGCTAATCTGTTGTCCTGCTATTAGTATCATAAATTAAGACTGCAGACAACCCTGTTTTGTTTTTATCGAATCAAGCTTCAATTTTAGAAATGTTGACAATACAGTCATTACTCAAATGCTAGGCTGTACATGTGAGCAGCAAGATTACACTAAATTTATAATTCTGAAAAACCTCTTAACAGGTTTAATTTGCAAGAATATATCCTACTATTATTTTTGCCTAGACATTTCTCATTCTTTGTGTCCCAAGGTTTCAAAATTGAGACTACAGGACAACTTAAATAAATAATATAATGGGATGATAATAACTGATGCTGGTCATCATAATTATATGTTTTTCATTCATTATTGTTTAAATATGGCTTAGCATGACAGTAATTACTGTGTGTATTCATCCAGATCTATTCTCTCAACATTTCCAGCTCACATCTTTCTCATTCTCGAAATTATTTGTCCTTATGCTAAAGAGACAGCCTGCCATATCTCAAACTGATGATATCGTAATTGATTTTGAGCAAACTACTAAATACTAAATTTGATGTACAAAAAATGTTAATCTTCATCCTTTTAGGATTTAGGTGGGTGATAATAATGAGAGACGGATACTCTCTGCAAACATTTTGCAAAATGTTTGTCGTCTTATTCAGATATATTTTTTTAGATGCCTCTCTCATGAGTTTGAGGTTTGTGCGTAGACGTAACGAGATGAATAATGAACCGAGGATGCCACATCAGGAATCTAACCGATGAATTTAATCGCTGCAACTCCACGGCTTTTCAAAAGTTTTATTTAGCCGATTTCTACAATTTCTTTGAAGACCGTGAGCTGTCATGATGTGAGTACAAGTATAAAATATTTTGCTTGCAGCTGTACAATTATTGGTATTTAGATATGTTTCGGCTAGTACAGTACAGTACTGTGGTTGTTAGGTGCGGAAGGGGAGATAGATGCCTGGTTACCGGTAGTGTCTTGATGCTTGGCTGGCTGGCTTCGATAGTGGCTGCGGCTGTGGCTGTGGCATTGGAGGGGTGCTCGGGCGGCGGGCTGGAGAAACAACTTTGAACAGAGTTCGTTAGTGTTCGTTGGTTGGAGTGTGCGCGCGCGACTGTACAGGTGGCGTTAGTATCGCGTCGCCTGCTCTGCAGGGAAGACGGCCCCCACCACTGCGAGAGCGCCGCGCCGCACAGACAACGGCCCTAACCTACAATATCGAATGCGAATGCGTAATGTTTTCTTCCCTCGTTTTTCGAAACTGTCGGAAAGTCGTCAGCCAGGTGATTCAGTGAAAATCGACTACGCGAATCCATGGAGATCTTGAGTATACGATGTAATTGTTTCTGAACTCGTTCTATTTGTTTGGTTTGTCGGATGATAGTACACGTGACATTTAGATAGGTTAGAATCATTGAACGTTGTATGTTGATGTGTGCATCGCTTGAAGGATTGGTCATCTGATGTGCTGGAACCGGAATCAAGAACAGCCATTGATGTTGGTCCAAGTCGAAGACGAGATGCAGGAGCAACAGGCGGCCACGACGACCGCGGCAGATGTGACGTCACCGATAGTCGGAGGCGGCGAAGGCGGCACAAGCTTAGCTGGAGGCGGCGGCCAGCATGATGACTCAGACGCTGCGGCAAGAGCCGCCCTCCAGAGGTCGCTGCAGAGCGTGGCTCTCAGCCTGCAGACTGCAATGATGTCATCACTGCAGCAAGCAGCCCTTCTGCCCCCGGACTCTCCAGCTGCCACGGCACTCAGCCTGCAAGCCCTCGAGTCCTACCTGACGTTGCATCGACTTAGCACCTCTGTCAACTCCTCCCAACGTCTCCAAACCGTCAACCTACCCTCAAAATCCACCGACGATGACGACTCCTCAGAAAGAAACGTCCTCCTAGAAGACCCCGAAGACGAATCCGTTCTAAACCTCCCCTCCCCACCTTCGCCGCCCGCCTTTCCTGGTAACGTTGAGATCTCCTATCCGTCTCTTTTACTCTACCAACCTACAACCTCTATAGCGTCACCCATCGTTACTACATCTATAGATTCCAGCAAAACTTCAACGACTGCTAGTACAACCACAACTAGTTACATTGACAAACCGGCTGCTGTATCTGTTAACTCGACTCGACCGAAAAAAAAGTTCATCTGCAAATTCTGCAATCGCCAGTTCACCAAGTCCTACAACCTGCTCATTCACGAACGCACGCACACCGACGAGCGACCCTACTCCTGCGACATATGTGGCAAGGCTTTCCGCAGACAGGATCACCTTAGAGATCACAGGTGAGCTTATTAAAATGTTATTACTTGAATTATCCAAACTATTAATTCCATGTTGGAGACCAAGTTTAGGTTAAATCTAATATGGTAATGTTCGATATGAACTAAGCAGTTTATTATTTTCTTACAAATCAGAGCCCAGTTAAACTCAGATCGATTGGTTCATTTCAATTCGATTTTACTCCACCTCATGCCTTCGAACTTTCCTATATCATATTTCCTTTAATGAACTTTAAACCTGTTTATTCTTCCATTCATTAATTTGGGAATAGACATATTTTGTATTAAATTGCTTTTGGAGTAAAACTATGTATAAAACACAATTTGGTACTGTTAGTCCACTATGAAAAATAATACCATTGATTCAGGTGCATCCTTAAAATGATCCAGTCTGAATATAACCCTACGCTTGTCATCAGACGTGTTACACGTTGAAGTGTCTTATTTCAGTAAGTTTTTTAGTATTTCATAATGAGGCTATCTTCCTATCAAGCTCACGCTATAAATATCACATAGACTATAGCCATAACCTATATGTCAGATATCATAGCTTACTATATCACAACATTTCTCAGAACATAACCTACAACCGTAGAAAAATGATTAATTGAGAATTTTTTTATATGTAGTAAATCAATGCCGATGAAACTAGTGCTTATTATTCTACAGCCTAAAGTTAAATTTACGTTATTCTCCAACTTATTGTGTAGCCTATAGCGTGTGACTACGCTGACTACACTGACTATGCTGCATATAGTACAGTAGTTTCAGACTATTGTTATTAAGTAAAAACAGTGCTTTCTTCTTTGAGGTAAAATATTGCTTTAGCTTTCTATAGAGTTATATAAGATGGATCTTGAGTCATATCATATTGTCAATTATACTGAAATGAACTTAGTTCATATCACATACTCAAGCGAGTATAACATTGAAGTTCAATACTTATTACAATGTTAGTTACTCTACCTGATCAAATCTCAAGTTTCAAAGAGGTTCAATGCAAAGTATTGAAATTTTAAAATTCTTACAGAAGTAATGTAAGATAAATCATGATCTAGTAGACTATTATTATTACTTTGCTAATAGTTCTAGCAAATATTGCTAGCATTCTATTCGCCAGCTGAGTATGCCTATAGCTTCAAAGAAAGTTTATACCTGTTAAAAAACACAAACTAGTTTTATTTGCGTTTTTTATTTTTTGTTATTACTGTAAGTCTTATAAGATTTTTAGCATGTAAATTGTGATAGAAATTTTAAATTGTTGAGCTAGGGTGTATTCTAGGCTACTTTGAACTACAGTTAGTAGTCTGGTTGGAAATTGTCCTGTTCTCCCTACCTCTCAAAAAGTTGTTTTTATGTTAGAGCTTGGATATTAGGTACTAAATTTGTTCATAAATACAGTACAGATGTTAAAAATAATGTTATTCTATTCACAGATCGTTGGAAAATTATTTATTTATTTATTCACAGTTTGTTCAAGCATCTTTCTATTGCTTTTTCATTTTTAAACAACCATAACATTCAGTCAGGCCTCGCACCCATTCGTATTCTATATCAATTGCAGAGTTCCGGGCTCAAATAGGATTGCTACATTTTATGCCACACACTTAACTGTACACTTGAATTATTTGCACCAACTCAATCAATTTCATACAAGTGCAATACCTCAATAAGACCACTTTGCTTTCGTGAAATTGTAGGTTATGCAAGTAAGTCAAACATCGAAACAAAGAATAGACATAGGCCTACAACTGACTGGAAAAATCCGACCAGAAACAATAGCTGTTCTATTCCAGGTCTGTAGTAGCTATTGGTTCAATGGACTTATTCCAATTAATTATCAAAACCTCAACAAGGCCTTATTACAATTGTACCTTTGTCCGTCCGTGCGATAACTCTTGGAAGGAAGATTCTAGACTCTTGAAACTTTGTTTGTAGCTTACTTCCCTTAATTTCCAGTAATATTATAAATTTTCCTCGAATAGAAAAAAATATTGGAAAGTTTAATAGATTTGCGAATAAAGAACAAAAAACAAAATGTTATTGAAAGAGCTGCTGATGTGCTTTTTTCAAATTGGATATCATGTGATGTTCATGGGAGTTATGGAAGGTCAATGGGAGTTATGGAAGGTCATTAACACAGTTGATAATAATTATTGAATCCCAGGGTCGGGTTCTTCGATAATCTGTTAAATTGGTTTATTGTTGTTTGAATTAAGCTGATCCTACATTGCTCTCAAACGATCAGACCCATTTAAATTCGTTTTGTAGGCCTCAATCTAATTCTCACAAAATATTTTGTGATAGAATTTTATTTCAATTGAGCCTTATCTTGAGCCATTAAATTATTGTTGTTCTAGCTCTCTCCGTTCTCATTCACATGCCAATCTCCGTAATTCTACTACTATATTGAGTATTTAAAATTACATTAACACCCCAGTCAGTAGTCTTGTCCTGACCAACTCGAGGCTCCGACCTTCCGACTACTTATAGCCCAGGCAATGAATGCAAAAATGGCCATTGTCGTAACAAATTAGGGGAAAGCTGAATTTTTGCAGGATGTTAGTATATATAGTACTTACTCAAAAAAACCAAAGTCCCGACCCCCACCCCGCTTGCTTCCCCCACCACCCCCCTATCGACATTGCAAGAGCAGTACTTCAGTTAAAGGCTTATAACTCGGAAACTAATTAAGGTATCGTTGTGATTCTCATCTCATTTAATACTCAAAACTATTCTCTAAAAGATATGTCATATACATTTTCTATGTAGATAGCCTAGTTTTTCAGTAAAAATATAGTTTATAGAAAAAAATGTCACCACGAACCACAAAAATCAACTTCAACTGATCATATCTTTTTTAATATCGCGTTATTGGTTGTGCCGTACCCTACAAAACTTATAGATAATTTAATAAGCTTTAAAATGATGTGTTTATTGATTACTATAATTCAAGTTATGGCGTCATAGTGAGTGATGAAATAGTAGCGGACACCGCGTCGCCGAACCCTACAGCACTGTGTATTGCATGGCGCTTGGCTATTGTAACGATACGAAATTTCTAAATTATAAATAAGCCACTGGACAGATTTAAATCACTATTATATACTTGGGATCGCAATGTTTACGTTGCTACTATGGGGAACCTAACCTCCTGATGTGCCGGCTTTTTCATGTCTACTCAGCCAGATACTAGTAGTAGCTAGGAATTTGTGAAATATAAAAAATATATTGCCTTAAATATTGTGAATAAAAAAAAAACGCAATAAAATATTCCCAAATAGCTAGTCATACTCATATTAATAGAATCTTGCATAAAATGAAATGTTACTCACCATGATCATCCACCCAAAAGCAGTATTATCCAGCCAGCAGAATTTATTATTATATTTGTCATATTTTATTTATATTATTTATGTGATTGGTGTTAGTCAAATTAAATTATTTATATTTTATTAGGGGCATTAATTAGTCACGTAGGCCCATACCTCATTTGCATATTATGTTAATTAGTTCGAAAAAGAGCCAATCAGAGGAAGCCACAATATAAAAATTACACAGAATCTGAGGTGCTTCCCTGAATCAAGAAGAGAAAAAAAAAACTCTCTCCTGGGCTTACGACCGAAGTAGTTCCATCACCGAATGTTAGTCTCTATCATTTTAAAATTTAAATTAAATTCAAGTCGAGACCCTTGTGAGGAACAAACGGAGCACAGATCGCTGAGCCAGACTACAGATCCCAAAGGATTCTGAACAGATTTTCCACCACGACACCAGGATTGAGGGGCCAAGGTCTCGATCCTTAGAGGGCATCACCACTCCGCCACTCCACGCCAGCAGAGGGATAAAAATTCGCGTGAGTGTTATAAATTTACTAATAGTGGATCCACTGGTGCGCGAAAGATCTGAAATAATCGCTACGACCAATACCAATAGAATATTTAGAGTGTAGAATCTGAGCTCATAGGGTTAAGGATTAAATATAGTATATGAGGCATGTTACATTTGGGCCAAGCCATGAACCCACGACCCGCTCTGATATATATTTAAATAAAAATAAATAATCAATGTAAACAAATATTGTATTATTTAAAGGCACCCAACACAAATCCCTTCAAATAAAATAAGTAACATAAAAGAGAAAGCAGGTGTTACATAATGGCACTCAACGTAAGGGCTTTCTAAATAATAAAAACCACCATATGTTACAAAATGGCGCCCAACGTGGGGCTTGAGGAATGTGACATTCCTTTCATGTACTATATTGTATGAAATTCATACAACAGGAGAGAGTGTACTCTATTAAATACGCCAACGATTTAAAGAGATATATGCACTTAATGCTCTGAATCACATTCTGGTGATCGTTTAAATAATTATTTTGAGACCTAATAAAGAAAGCCAAACTGTTTTAGTTAAAAATTAGAGCTTTAGAGGTACTATAATTATTGAATTTTTTTTTAAAAAAAGAGCATTAAGGTCTGGGGGCTTGTTAAGATAAGTAATTTGTCAATTATTTTAAGCAACATCCCTAAGAAGCGATCTCATAGGCAAGGCAATTAGAGTATTAATCGTTTATTCGTTTATTTGGCGATGGCCTAAGAATCAATTCATATTATTATTAAAGATTCTCAAAAATAGTATTATTAGAAATTATTAAGTATATCATTATTAGTGATTATTGTATATTAATTGATTGGGCTATTTATATGTGTAATTTTGCATGTTACATTAACAAGTCCTGGGCGAGTTGTAACTTTAGAGCACTAAATCACTTCGCACATCACTTATTCCATTTAGCAAGGTCTTCACTTCACTTCCTCGACTGTTCACACCCGCGCCGCGACGTTTTCTTCACCGCGCACGCACATCCTACCGCTACACGCCTGTACTTCACGCCGCGGAACTATAAGCGAGACTCATACTAGCCCAGCTGACCTACTACTGGGAGACCATCATGGAAAACGCCTCCCTCAACTCATCGGTGTCTTATATGGATTTCGGAAATGATGATACGATCCAAAACGCAACCACACTCAATCCAGAGGTCATAGACGCACCAGATGAGACTACACCCAGGGAGCGAGAATCAGGCAGTACCACCAGCGTCAACTTCAACCCTGAAAGCCTTTACCAACTCTCGTCTACAAGGAGAGAAGAAGAAGTCGACCTGATCGAGGTACCGCCATATACATCACCGCCAACAGCCTCCAACGCTGCTCCACTAACATCACCTGACGAGTTAAGTCCACTTACGTCCAGACTGATTAACGACAGTCCGACTGACGGATCTACCCTCATGATGCGGATGAGCGAGGATTTCAAGAAAATATTATTGGAAGGTATAAAAACAATGGAGACAAACACCCAATACCGTATGGAAAAGACGGAGAAGATGAATAGTGAATCCCAGGAAAAGATGAGTAAAAGATTTGAAATTAGCATGGAGAAAGTTGTTAGCAACTTCAAAGAAGAAATGAAGGAAGAAATAGCCACAGTGAAGAAGCAGCTAGACGATAATGCTATGAACCTAAATATGAGAATGGATGGTGTAGACAAGCGGATAGACAGTTTGCGGACAGATTTGAGGAAGGAGTTAGGCGAGGAATGGAGAAAACATGCGTCTGAACTGGAGAAAAACATTCAAAGAAAAACAGATAAACAAGACAAAGAATTGAACAAAAAATTTGAAATGTTAGAAAAACAAACCAACGCTAATGTACAACAAGCAATAGAAAAACAGAGAGTAGAATGTACCACCACCCACAATAAATTAGAACAGCAAATAAAAAGCTCCACCCAACCACTTGAAAAATCAATAGAAACAATAACTGTACAAATAGAAAAGAATATCACCACCCAGAACACTACACAGAGTCAAGTAAATGAGCTAATAGCGGTACAATCTCAAATACAAAATAAAGTTACAGAAGTAGAACAAGAAGTCAGCCAACACCAGATAACTATTACAAACCTAGATACAGACCTACAATCTACGAAAAATGACTTAAATAATAAAATAAAACAAACACAAATAAAAATATCACAAATCGAAACGGATGCAAATAGAGTGAGGAGTGGAAATGATACAATCATTTTGCCTGAAGTACAGAATGTATCTCACTTGATGAACAGCTTGGGCAAATTCGACAATACTAGCAACTACATGGCACCAAAACCGTTTGCCGACCAGCTGAGAGTAATTCAGGAGTTAGTACACGCAAGTTGGCCTGTATGGAGATTTCGACTATCTACACTGTTGATGGGAGAACCGTTACTCTTTTTGCATGGTAGAATGCACGAATTCAATTCATTGGAAGAATTCCTGAAAGCCTTTCTCGACCAATATTGGAGTCTGGATCAACAGCAGAGCCTACTTTCGAGAATAATATCGAGTACATACAACGAAAAGAGTGGACAAACCTGCACCGCATTCGTTTCTCGACTGCGATTTTTCAACTCTCAGTTAGATAATCCCATACCTGATCTCACATTAGCTCACATCGCTATGAAACAACTACCGTACCGAATTCAACTTGTGTTGTCGACCACAGCAATCAAGAGTTTCAAAGACCTTGAAAATCATTTACATTGCGTACAAGCCGTCACCACAAATCACAACCAAGAAAAACAGAGACATGAAAATAATTACAATAGAGATAACCCACCACCAAATCAGCTAACGGACAATTCCAACACTACTAATAATAATCAGAATGATAGCATGCAAACAATCGAAACAGAAACTCCTCCACCAAACAACCACCACCGTAATAAAAATGGATTCAGAAGGAATCAAAACAATAATTATCACAGAAATAAGGACCGTAGATACCCTGATCAAGGCAGATACTATGATGGCCGTGATCAAATGAATTATAACAGAGATAATAACACAAGTAATTCTAGAATTAATAATAATCATTCACCGTCACCGAATACGTCATCTAATACAAACAGAAGTAATAGCCCGCCACCTTCTACTAGCACCCCAAACAAAACAAATGAAAACAGAAATAATCAGTCAAGAAGAAACTCAAATGATAGCAATCGAGCATGACTAGGAGAAAATGTAACTTATAAGACTCTGACAGTTCAAGTGCCACTCACTCAGAGCAAAATAAAGAAACAGTTGCATAGAATCAATAAGAAAGTATATCGTAGTTCATACTTTCAACCCAAACATGTGAGGTACAAATCACCTACAAACCTCCACCACCATGCTTGTGAGAATATTTCGAATATAAAGCCATATCTTCGAGAATAATTGATTTGGAAATCAATTTACGAACATGTGCTTCTGAGATTCGGAGTCAAAAAAAAACTGAGTGAAACAATTAATGGAGTGACCTATTTGCTGGACCAGTAGAGTCTATATGCGCCTATCACCCTACACACATGAATTACATTTCACACGCAGTTTAAACTTTGCTAAGTTAGCCTATTATCTAAATGATAGAAATTTATAACCCATTAAGATGGTTAATAAGTAGGAACTGATTAGTTGAAAATCAGCCTAGTCTGGAAATACATTCTAACGGTACTTTATTACCAACATGAAATTAAATATAGTTACCCATTACGAACCCACGACTTGTTAGTATTGCATGTTTAATCATCTTAGATGATATATTTGTTAATATTATATGTAAATATTAGATTTTGGTTATGAACACATAAATCACATATAACCTCATATGCATACGGTTGGAAAATACAAAAAAATAAAACATCGATATACGATGAAACAGCTGTTATAAACAGAAAATTTGTAGACGCCAAGGCCTTGCGGATTACATGACCATGCAGCCGTCACAGATCATGATCGATCCATCTATCGACACAGTATTATTTATTGTAGGAGATATCCTTATTATTATTATATTATATACCATTATTTATTATAAATGTTATTTAGTCATCTTTGTAAAAATATTAAATGGCATCAGAGTGGATAGTAACATAAACCAAAGATTATTCAGTATGACCAACATTTCTCGGCAAATATTATTAAAAGCAAGCGGCCATTTTCAGTATTATTCTGTGATCAAATCTAGTCAAATCTCGTAACGTCTGTGATACCTATCTGTCAAAGTATTATTGAGTGTGCTATAATATATCGTAAGTCTAAATCGTAAGTTCCATATGTTTAAATGTCAGAAATTTTTTGTAAGAGCTGCTAAGATCAAATTGTTATGACTTCTGTGCATCGGCGTCAATTCTAGGGACTTTTTGTGCGTTACTGTTGGTAGACTACGCTCACCACCATTTCTGTAACAGCCGCCCATTTTTGAATTTCTATGTCGCTTTATGCTGTTACCTTTTCTTTGTAAATCCACTGCCATGTTTTGATATTTCCATTTCTGTAAATCTTAGGAGTAAGTATATGTAGATTATCCATTGCTGAAGGCTAAGTCTGAAGGTATATCCCATGAGTCAGTCTGTATTTACCTGACCTTAGAGTCATATTTGTGTCACATACTTGTAACTTAGAGAAATTTAGCTCGTCTTCTTTGTTAATTAAAGTCATCCAAATCTTCATATTCTAGGCTAATTGTATAAGCCTTAATACTCACATTTACCTGACTTTAATGGGGGCTTATGTAACGATACGAAATTTCTAAATTATAAATAAGCCACTGGACAGATTTAAATCACTATTATATACTTGGGATCGCAATGTTTACGTTGCTACTATGGGGAACCTAACCTCCTGATGTGCCGGCTTTTTCATGTCTACTCAGCCAGATACTAGTAGTAGCTAGGAATTTGTGAAATATAAAAAATATATTGCCTTAAATATTGTGAATAAAAAAAAAACGCAATAAAATATTCCCAAATAGCTAGTCATACTCATATTAATAGAATCTTGCATAAAATGAAATGTTACTCACCATGATCATCCACCCAAAAGCAGTATTATCCAGCCAGCAGAATTTATTATTATATTTGTCATATTTTATTTATATTATTTATGTGATTGGTGTTAGTCAAATTAAATTATTTATATTTTATTAGGGGCATTAATTAGTCACGTAGGCCCATACCTCATTTGCATATTATGTTAATTAGTTCGAAAAAGAGCCAATCAGAGGAAGCCACAATATAAAAATTACACAGAATCTGAGGTGCTTCCCTGAATCAAGAAGAGAAAAAAAAAACTCTCTCCTGGGCTTACGACCGAAGTAGTTCCATCACCGAATGTTAGTCTCTATCATTTTAAAATTTAAATTAAATTCAAGTCGAGACCCTTGTGAGGAACAAACGGAGCACAGATCGCTGAGCCAGACTACAGATCCCAAAGGATTCTGAACAGATTTTCCACCACGACACCAGGATTGAGGGGCCAAGGTCTCGATCCTTAGAGGGCATCACCACTCCGCCACTCCACGCCAGCAGAGGGATAAAAATTCGCGTGAGTGTTATAAATTTACTAATAGTGGATCCACTGGTGCGCGAAAGATCTGAAATAATCGCTACGACCAATACCAATAGAATATTTAGAGTGTAGAATCTGAGCTCATAGGGTTAAGGATTAAATATAGTATATGAGGCATGTTACATTTGGGCCAAGCCATGAACCCACGACCCGCTCTGATATATATTTAAATAAAAATAAATAATCAATGTAAACAAATATTGTATTATTTAAAGGCACCCAACACAAATCCCTTCAAATAAAATAAGTAACATAAAAGAGAAAGCAGGTGTTACATAATGGCACTCAACGTAAGGGCTTTCTAAATAATAAAAACCACCATATGTTACACTATCCAGCCCAATCCAATAAATAATTATTGTCAGACAAGCAAGACTATATATGCCAATCAATAGTACACGTTTAAAAGTACATTTTCCGAAAAGTCCCCAAAAATCTCCCCCCCCCCCAACTTTTCAACCAAGCCCCCTCAAAGTTGAAAATGTTTCTAATTATTGGAAATTCGATATCTCCGTAACTAACTATCGAACAGAGTTGATTCTTCTTCCATAATATCAGTCATTTTATGTTCTGCAATAAATGTGCTATTCACGTTGCCGGTAAACCTGATAGTTTCTTTTATAAAAATTGAAATATCTTCAAAAGAGAATTCTATCAACTAGATTTTTCATTATTTAGGGGGACATTTTTGTATGTCAATTTACAGAAAATAGCGTTAAATAGAAGTTATAGAACTTATTTTTATGAATCCAAAGATGTGTATAACAGCATACTGACGATTAGAAATGACGATTTGATTGGATGATTGGTGTAGAGGGGGGGGGGTGCCCCTTTTGCTAACATTGTTGGGTCCTTCTCTCAGGAACGGTTTGTCGCACTCCATACCTTTATTTTTTCAGCTCTTTGAGGCCATATTTGACAGATAATTTGGAATTCTACTTGAAAGGGCAGTATAGGCTCCCCCCTTTATCAGACATGGGCACACTTTTGAAGGAGGGGGCTAGATGAAATGAGAAATTATGTGGGCGGGTCAAAATATTGATTAGTACTCATTTTTTACATTTCAATCATCAATTAAAAATTCAAGTCTCAATGAATAATATCCTAAAAAATAAAGATGTAGTAGAAAGACTCTTGTTTAACTCACGAAGGGATGCAGTAATCCAACTGAGATTAGCTTTAGAAGCAATCTGATTTTTAACCTATCTTATCAAAGTAAAAGGTGACAGGGGGTACTTCTCCACAATGGTTTTGGTAAATTAGCGTTTAAAAGCAGTAATTTAAGCAGATCTAGACATCATTTCACTCATTTTGACGCACACTAGAGTATGAAGTTCATTTAGTGCTCATATCATTTGAATGTTAACTTTTCATGTGAAATTTAACGACTTGCAGTCAAATATTTGTTAAGAATAAGTATAATAACTCACTTAATCTGGCCGAGTACTTTCGAATCTATGAGATCCATCAGTTATTATACTTATTCTTAACAAATATTTGACTGCAAGTCGTTAAATTTCACATGAAAAGTTAATATTAACAACGCAGTTCGTCATGGAACAAGAAATCCAGGAATTCATTTGAATGTCTCACTAACAATCTATTTATAGATGGCCTTTTACATTCAATTTCACTTTTATATTCAGTTTGAAAACAAGTAAAGTTTTTTTAATGTTTGGTAGTTATACTTATGTCTGGTATTTTTCACTATTTACTCTAAAAGCTCAACTTCTTTTTTGTATATTAATATATATATTTGTATCTTATATATTAATTATCCCTGAAGTATTCACTCGCCATGATAATAAAATGTTTTTGTAGGCTATAAAGGATTGTAGTCTAATGCTTATCAACTTCAAAAACAATCCGATGAGGTTAAAAGTGTTCTACAACTAAAATTGGAATATCGGGAATAGGGAGAAGTATGAATAAAATTATTTTTAAACCCTTCAACATCGTTGACCTTCGAATCGAACAGCTGATAGTGACAGTGTCATCACCGTCTGATGAAAGCCAGCAAGTTGACACTCATCAGCATCTGAACAGTTTTGATAGCATATTGATCTTATGACTGTACTAACAGTCCAGTCAAATTAGCAAGAAGTGGAAAAAACCCAAACCGAAAGAAAATCGGGATAAATGACCAGAAAATCATGCTGTATAACAAAGCCTACTGAAAGTCCTTAAGAATCCTATCTGTGGATCGGCCGCCATCTTGAACAGTTTGATTTTTTTCGAATTTGAGACCAAACCAAGTAAAGTGTCGTTTTCAAGAAAACAACATTCTCAAGAATTTGATACCAGTTGCACTCATCAATAGAATAGGTTTCTTCTAGAAGATAAATATTTTTTTAATTGTTTTTGTGATACTCCAAACTATCAGAAACCCAACCCAGCCGCCCAAAACTGCGATGGGATTTTATAGGGGGGGGGGGGGGGGGGGGGGGAAGAATATTTTTAACATTTAAATAGCTCTGAATTTTTCGAGTTATGTGAAATTATTTTCAAATTGTAGAGAACTTCGTTTCCCCGAGGATTTCGAATCTCAAATTCAGAACATGCAAAATGCAATTAGTGAGAAACAGCCGTTTCAATTATTCAAAATCCTTTTTTTTTAGAAAATCCCCCCTCAATTTTAAAATTCTCCACTTGAGACCTTTTTTAGGGGTTATCTGTACATATCAAATTCTTGGAAATTTTTGCGGTCTCCAATTAATTCAAAAAGCCAAAACAACGTCGGAAAAGTTTACGGCTGGATGGAGCTCGGATTCCTAGGGGCTCTTTGTATGTTACACAGCATATTGTTCTAGACATAAAATTCCGATTTTCAGCCGTGATCGAATTTTTTTCCTTAGCGAAATTGCCGTTAATTTGACTGGACTATAATTTATAAAGTTGTAGTTGATGATCAACAGGAATTTTTTATTATACCTATGGGAAATATATTATTTGTTATTGTCAAATCATTTGAGAATTCTGAATCCTGCTGTGATTTGGAGATTAATGGAAATTACATAGTTTTTATAGAGAATCTTAAAGCGTTAAGCGTTAAGATTAATATTAGGCTAAATTGAAACTCTTTGTAGATCACTGAGCCTTGATCAATCTATTTATCACTATAAAAATGATGATGAATAGGACTACATCGGTATTCAAGTTGAGCTCAATGAGTTTTGACAATAACTCACACTTAACACTGACTGTATTAGCAAAATTCAAAAAGTGAAGAAGAAATTCCATAACGACTGGAAATCGGGATAAATGACTAGAAAACTGTACAGGCCAAATCAAGTTTTTTTTTTTCATTTATATGATGTCATGATTAAGGTTACTGTGTCTATTATTTATTGTATGATGTTGTGTTGCAAAAATAAATTATTATTCTATTCTATTCTAAAAAAAATCTCGTGGTTGGTTATGCCAATTTATTATTTGGTCCAACGCTAGATAATCCACACCATCCTCATCCTGTTTTTAACTTGCCCAGGTGAATCACCTGAGTTATCAAATTGGTTATCTACCTAGAATTTTTTTCTCTAATAAATTTACCTAAACCACTCGCTTATGAATGTTTGTAAACCGTAACAACTCGCTTTATTTGTCTATTTAAGGTTGAAAACAGTAAGAACCCGCTTTACCAAATACATTTTTTTTTTTGGAAATTTTAACGAACCATGAATCATGTTAATCTGTGTTTGCCCTCTGCTACTAACAATCTAGTAACTACACCTAGGTAACTTGACTGACGGTGAGCGACGGGACGAGCATTGATATGACGCGGCAGGTCAGCTGTTGCCTGAGGCTTGTGATTTTCGGCGCTGATTCGGTCGTTGCTCATACTCATCACTTGAGCTGGGAACATGGTCCATGGGCACAAGCTAATCGACCGGTCTCATCATTGCACCAGTCGGCTTTGATTTATGAGTGCAAAGAACAACGGACAAGCGCACTACAAAGCTGGACAACGCGCTAATAGTTATCCATTAGTCGAGACGAAACACAATCACTTATCAACATTACTTTACATAATTGAACAATGTATCTCACTCGACCTGATTTACGGCGTCAGTATTCCGTCTGCTACAGCCAGCTAAAAAAACCTTGCGCATAATATATAGTCTACTAATAAGCTTCAAATTCGCTGTTGCCTGCAAAGGCAACATGTCTTTGTCGGCAGCACGAAAGAGCCGTCTCTATCTTCCACGATCTTTCTTGTACTCGGAACCGAAAAAGATACGGCTTGGACATCCTTCTTCTCCTTACCTCTGCATGCGAAACCTGAAACCACGAAGTGTTCAGAAAATTATCAAATAAAACTTATACCAACCGGCATCTTGTTGGAGATGAGTTGAGTGTGGATTAACAATAATGCTATGGGCAGTTTTTAAGACGAGAATAGAGATTATTACTTGATGTAACTTTATGAGGTAAAAAACTATTGTGTTTTAGTTTTGTTCTAGGTCTTTTAATCGATTAGTGTAGCGCTTTAGTACTGTTACTATACTAGAGGAGAAAAATGAATGATAATTAATATAACCTAGTAGGAAAAGGAGACACGATTCAATAAAGGAATGCAATGATGGAAGTCAAATAGCCTACATAAAAACTTTACGTAGATCTTATATAGAAATTATAATCGACTACAAAGAAAATTAGGTACGTGATTGATTCTTATTATTTTTTCTGATGATGAACCATGATAAATCTTGTTGATTACAACAACTCGAATCTTATGAAATCATCTGCATTCGTTCTCAATGAGCAGTGGCGGTCCCAGTGGGGGGGGGGGGGGGGATGGGAGGGATTTACCCCCCCCACCGAAATATCAAGATGGATCCCCCAAAAAAGAATTTATTCATAATTATGTATGTATAGTTTTTGCGAGAAATAAATTTAATCTGTGTCATTGTTACTTCTTAGCTAGAAGAATAAACACCCAACCAATGTGTAAAATTCTTGTACGAATTCTTGTTTTACTACAAGTTACAATAGTTTTTGTATTATTTTTAATTTTTTATTTGTGATATTCTTTCTTGTAAACTTAATAAATGTACATTAAATTGTTGTGTAACAATCTGAGTATTTTTTTGCTATTCCTTCGTAACTTACATGTTAAAAATAGGGCCTAACCATAAAGAAAAAATTCGCAGTGAACATTTGATTTATTTTTGATTTCATTATACGTTTATTTAACTGAACTTTGTCATCATGCTCATTAGCTCATTAAATAATCACATTGACTTTTAATCAATTTTCTTTGTTTAGCTAAAGGAAATCAAAGGAAAACACATGCTATGATTGGGTCCTATTTCACCCAGGTACAATAAACTTTAAATGAAAAACTATTTTATTAGCTAACATAAATAATACTTGTTTTAGAGCTCAAATACGTATAAAAATACGTTTTTGGGCTTTAAATTCCAAATTTTTTCCGGGGGGGGGGGGGGAAGGGTTCCTCCCCCGAAATGAAATCCTTGGACCGCCACTGTCAATGAGTCTCATAGTATTTACAATTCAAAATAGTCAGAATTTAATTGAAATAATATTCTTTCTATTATATTCCGATTTCAAAAGTGACCCAATTGATTTGTCTCACTTCATTTCCGATGAATAGCCTGTATCTTCCTGAGCTCTCCCACTACAAACATTTTATCAGTAGGAAATTGTCATCTTGAACTTTCTGGGTTCAGGTTTAAGGTTGAATAAAGATTGAGGTTGAGAGTAGGGTTGACTTTGTGATGGTACACTCCGGTACAGCGTATTGGTACATCTCGAAAGTAAAACCGAAAACTTAGCTATTAAGACGCTATTATCACGCTATCAAATTTGTTCAGTTAAAGTTTTATACCTAAATTTTCAATAAATCCATTTCCTTTACACTGGAAGTTCTCTATATCTTTCCATATAATACTCCATACCCCATTCACACACGACGGAAATGCGTACCGTAATCTATATTCTCACAAAACAGTACTAAATATAAGAGTATATAAGAATAATTGGACTGGAATGATGAATCACGTGTCGACAGTATTATTGAGCCTGATCCTTCACATCCCTTATAACTTCCTCCGTCTTCATTTCTGTAACAGAGCATTTCTGGACACATGTCGAAATGATATGGCATTTATTCATACTTGAACTAAGTTATCAGTTCCTATGATCAGCGCATTTGATTCCAAGCGTATCACTTTCGAAACACAGTAAAAATGTACTGATTACTTATTGACCAAGGCTACTCCTTTCAAACTAATTTGTTAAATCCTTCTTACTTTAAAAGGCGTAGTTTATAGGCCTAATAGACTTGTAGTTTCATTGAAAATAGTACAAATAATAAATAGTCCTGCAGACTGCTTAAATGATTGGTAGTGTAAAATAACCTGATGAAATTTCTAAATATGTTTGAGTTCTTGTACGATTTGAAAGGATGGAAATAGGAAAAGCATAGAGAAATGTGATTATTTTGAAAGAAAATTAAGAATATAGAGGAGAAAAAAGTATGAAAATTCAGTTGAAGAGTATGGAAGCCTTGTTACTTGCGTTATCAAAAAAGCTCTCAAAAGGTCATCACAGACTCTTGAATGTATAAACCTCCACATTATAAGCTCACCTCATCTTAAGAATTTAAATTCAAAATTTAAATTAAAATTAAATTTAGATGGTGGTGAGAGTGTACATAAGAATGTCAACATGGTTTTTTATTCATCGCAAATATTGTTATTTCCAACCTTGAAAATTTCAAAGAAAACGTGTCAAAGACTTGAGATCTCCGGATTTTATCAAGACTGCATTTATGGATATAAAGAGTATAATTTTGCAAACTTGTCTGATATCACAGGAAGCAATAACATTTTAAATTATTCATCGCTATGAAAACTTGATATGCTTCAGTGACAGCAGTATTTATGTACTGCATGGTGCTTATAGGGTTTATATTTCAACAATAAAAGCGCTGGAAAATGTATTGCTCAGGGGGAGTGGACGGTGGTTGCCTGAAATCTGAGATAGATCGCCATGTGGGGCAGAGTTGCAGAGTTGCAGAGCGCAGAGGCAGAGCAAGCGGCGGCACTGAACGCACCCAACACATTTCTGATGTCTCCACATTCCATAGCCTGCTCAAAACTTGTAAATTTGTTTAAAATATGTGAATAACACATCTGGAAAAGAGACGCAGCGCCCATACAACAACACATTATCACTACCGTCAGTATACTGTTTCTCGTGAGAGAGATGTTGTCAACGGATATGCCAACTGAGATGTTCGTACAAAGCAATAAAAATGTGGTAAATTTTTAATAGTCACGTTGGCAGCTCTGATACTCTGCTATGGTGACGAATAGCACTATTGTGCATTTTTATTACTTTCGTATTTACAGAGCTCTGTGTATGTGTACTAGACAAGTATGCATTTGAAATTCAACATAGCCTTTAACACCTTCGCGAATTGAAAATGGAAGAAAACGTTCTGATCCTCGAACAAGTCCATATCAACTTCTTTAGTGGTGTGGAAGTGAGTATCAGATTCTGTGACAATTTTGTTTTATTTTAGTAAGAGCTTTTTATGAAGCCAGCAATTTTTCAAAATGATTCGTATCAAGAGTTTTTTTTACCTTATCATTCGTTGTTTCAGAATTGTATGTTCCAAGATTAGGTTGGTAGAAACACAAATTGAAATAAAAAAATATTAGTATATCAATGCGTGATATCAGCATAACGCTTAGTAATAGAATGTTTCATTTTTTCAATCTATTACTTTTTATTCATTTCAGTCCGTAAGCTCAACATAATTTTATTATAGTCTACGTTTTTCAAACTCACTATACGCTAACTCTAACCATACGTTTTTTGTAAGACTTGGTCAGATGCAAGACAGCGGTATGGTTGGTAAAAATTAAAATGTTCTATTGAAAACATTCTTAATATCGCTTATTTCAACGTAATCAATACCTTCTCCAATTCTTATGGAGTAGAAAAAGTGGTTTTAATTTCTCGGAGCATGACAACCGATTACGTTATTGAATGGCAATTCATTTGTAGAGGGTTTTTGTTTTTTGAGTAGTTCTAATAGAACGAAGACTTTTTGTCGAATTTGTTCGTTAATCACTTATTTTTTCTCTAAATATTTTGAGACCTAAATTAATTGTTCTCAAATTCTATAACGACTAGACTCAATATAAAGTAAAATGAATCTATTAGCATGGATTATAAAATTTACAGCTCATATCAGAGGTTTATCCAATAAGGGAATGATGTAAATTGATTCAATCCATTTTCAAATCTTGTTCTTTTCACTCAATGGAGTACGTGATCAACAGATCAGAGTGACGGGTTTTAGAAAAAAGTCCTTTTTCACCTTTATATAGTGTTCTTCGTTGTGAAGGAAATGATGATCATCAGAGGGTATCTTATGAAGTGGTTCCTTGTTATTTTTCTCTGTTCGTTTCGCTCTCTTGAACAGAACAGGTTCCCACCTGTGCCAGACCGATCTATTTGGCCCGCGGCTCATCCCATTTCGATTCACGTGGCACTCCAACTAACTATCTCTTCAACAAACAAATCCTCTTTCCGCCTTAAGACCATTGTCTTCTTTTTTGTTCCATTCTATGCTCTTAGCGACCAGATAGACGAGCTTTAGTATCATTCATCCTTTTTATTTTCCTATTCCTTGTACGTTCGGCATCATTGCAGACATTGGATCAAAGATTTTATATTGAAATATCACAGAAGACGTGTGCGTGACTTGTTCACAAAATCAATAGTGAAATTAACAATTATTAGGAGTTGCATTGACAGTGGAGCGATGGTCATAAAAAGTGGTGTGTTGCAAAGTAAATAACTAATCAATTAGTGAATGGCACATGATTTTTTGATAGGATGAATCGCAAATTGTAGGTCTTTGGAAGAAGAATATCTAGAAAAATACTATTAAACTGAGTAAATCTTCAGTATTTTTTCTTCGTTGTATTGTTTTTTTTTTTTTTGTTCAAGTGTGAGCTTATAACTTCTCATCCTTCCATTGAAGATCTATCTAGGAGTAGCCCAAATACAAAAGCAGCTAAGTGCATTTGTGAAGTAATCTGGAAAATTGTAAAAACTGTTCGTTCCTTTCTAAATAATAGTATTCTATTGAATTATGTAAAAAATCATATAAAGAATCTCAGACATTATGTTTAAAGCTATTTCTTACTGGAATTATGCAAAAAATTTAAATGAATAAAATAAAACATATTTTAAAACAAAAAAAGAAACTGACTTCAGTGAAATGATAAAATACTCACGTACTAGAAAGTTTAAAATAAAGTATTTACTTTAAACTGAGAAAATTTTAAATTTCATACGAGTAATCTTTTGAAGTCGGCGCCAAATATTTTAAGAAGTTGATAAGAAATTCTATCTAATATCAAAACTAACACTGTATTTTTTTGGAGGATGAAGCTCACATAGGTCTGAGACCTTTGCATGGGTAATGAATTGGATGATGGAGATTGATGAGTTGAACCTACAGTTTTAGGTGGGTTCCGAACCACCAGGAAGTGATTGATACGAAATTCTATCTAATATCAAAACTAACACTGTATTTCAATTAAATATATGATTTACACTCACTTTTACTGAAATACAGTATCAGTTTTGATATTAGATTTTAGAAGTTTATGGGAAATTTGGCGCCGACTTCAAAAGATTACTTGTATGAAATTTAAAATTTTCTCAGTTTAAAGTAAATACTTTATTTTAAACTTTTTAGTACGTGAGTATTTTATCATTTCACTGAAGTCGGTTTCTTTTTTTGTTTTAAAATATGTTTTATTTTAAGCTTTTCAGTTGAATTTTCAAACTTTGAAAACATGAGAAATATCTTAAAGCCTACATTATGAAATATTTATCAAATTAGCAAGCCAATAATTAATTTATAACATCCAAACTTAAGTAACTAAAAATCCACTTATAAGAAAAGATAAACTAAGGAAAATTCTACAACGTTTTATTTTATGTGGAATATTAAATTTAGGAAAATTATAATAGCAAAAGGCTTCTTAAAAGTGAAATGGCTTTTGATTCATTTTGATGTGGTACCTTTCAGAATATACCTATACAGAAATAGTAGGCCTATATTACGTTGCAAGTGTGGAAAATTGTGTTTACTGAAAATATGATAAGTTAACGCAGGAGATGAAGTTGAGTGTGGTATTATCATACGAGTATGGTAAACATCTTCCCGGACGAGATATGTACGATATTTTTCGTGATATTGGTCATATATATTTTTTTAATATAAAAAACATAATCTTTGAGCTAGTACAAAAGGATCATTAAACATAACCTCAAAATAGCCTATTGTACGCACATGTATAATGGCAAATAAAAAATATTCTTAATCCATCACAGCAGCGAAACTAAAAATACTTCTGAGATCAGCTGTTTTTCCAAATTCTCCAATTTATGATTGAAACTAGATAAATAACCTTATTTCTATGACTCAATAACATCAACTAAATTATTTACAATTTTCATATGGACAGAAATATTATATTCTCTTTATTCTCGATTCAAATTAGTTCACGTGATTGGTCAAAACGGGACATTACAGGCTTGTTTCACACTGAACCAGCTTTGGGTAACCGATGTTGTTTACCCGGCATAATTGCATTGCATCATATGATTTCGAAAACCGTCTAGATGTAAAGCGCTCCATATGATACAATGATCAGCCTGGTAAACGACACCGATTATCCGATTGGCGGTTATGTGTGGAACTATCCTATTCAAACTTGATTGAAATGAAGACATCGAAGAATGCTCCGTTTTGTTTAATATTGGGCTAAGTATTGGGCCGATCCTTGCAAAACTTGGATGGGACCACCGCTGAGCGATGCTCTTTCATTTAAAAAAAAATCATCGAAATCGGTTCAATATTGTTCGAATGATTGATGTACAAACATAAAAAAAAACAGGTCGAATATAGTAACCTTGTTCTTTTTGGAAGTCGGTTAAAAATGATAACTGGATTTACAACTAGGCAATGGATATAGCTGATTTTGGAACTGCAATTCCGATATATCAGATGAAAAAGCAGTTGAAAAACTGACTAAGCATTAAAGTTAATGAATTTATTGGAATAGCTTGTTGAATTAACATCACGTTTCAATTCAGATGTTGCCAAATAATTGTAATACAATCAACAACTGTAAAATATATAAAAATGTGAAATTGTAAAATCTATAGCCTACACTACAAAATTCTCAAACATGTGATTCTTCTATTTCTAGAGTTTTTATGTGTTTCTTCTGTAACATCAAAACAAAGGCCGCTTTTATACAACGCTTCGAACAACGCTGCGTCGAAACCCAATATTAGACGACGCTCGAAAGACGGAATTTTTGAAAAGTCACCTCTCTAAAACCACAGTTCAAGTGATTCTAGGCATTAATTCTTCTAACATAACACTTCAAGCCACGTGATGTGTCAAAGTAAATTTTATCTAGTTCTTGTGTTATTGTCAATGGGAGATCCGGACTTTACTTTAAACTTCCACTTTTCTATATTTGATCCCTCACTGCACCTGATTGCGGCAATGTACCGTAGGCTACCGTAGGCTACTTGAAAATTCTTTCAAAATAATTGAGGGGTACTCCTTGAAAACATTTTTAAAATAAAACTCCTACAAAACCACATTTTTAGCGAATCCAGTCATCTTTGACTCTTGCCAGGAAATTGTATCACAATGGCCTGCTAAAATTCCAAATTTTCTTTTGTCCCTGTGGGGGGGATTCCCCCTGATGCCCCCCCATAGTTATGCCTTTGACCCAAGCTGTTAATGAAAAATGAAATTAACAAGAAAAATTACATACATTATTCGCAGTTGAAAAACTATTCTGTAATCAGCCAAAATCTCCCAACAATTTTTTGAGGATCCAGGATCTAGAGTGATTATCTGAGTGAATGTAAAGTAGTGCTATTAAAAGTCTGCTTTTTCTGCCATATTAGTCCTCAGCCATGTATTGATTGATAAGCTGCATAATCCAGAAAGCCCTTTCAGAACTGGCATCATTTTCTGACCAAGTACTGAAGTACACAATATTTGCAATAGAAAAGTATTGTTGGTTATGCATTGCTGTATCATTTTCCTCGCTTGTCAACAACTTTGAAAACTCTCTTCCATTCTTTTCTACTTTTAATTTTCTCCTTGTTTTTCTATTGTCATCTCTTTTCCACTTCTTCACTGTTTTCTATCATTTCCATTCGTTACTCTTTTCTTCTTTTTCTTTTTCTTCTTCTTTTTCTTCTTCTTCTTTTTCTTCTTCTTCTTCTCTCTCTTCTCCTTCCTCTTCTTTTTTCCTTCTTTTTCTTTTCCTTCTTCTTCTTCTCCGTTTGGGGATCCCCCTCCGTGGATCTGTCACTATAAACAAAAAATATTTGGTCAATATTAGTCAGATTATTATCTCACATATGACAAAGATTCTGCTATGTTGTAGAAAATTATCAGCTGCTATTGTTCCAATACTGCTACCAACATAGAAGATGCATTACATTAAATTTATTATTATTTCAAAAATCCCCTAAAAAATTGTAAAAATTTTACAAATTGTGATGTTTGTCGAAATTATCACTCGTTCTGGTTTACTTCAGTTACATGCCATAGTCATTTGCAGACAAAAGTGGTTGATACCCTACTCGTTTGGTTGCCTGATAATGTTAGTTGTTAGTTTAATGTTAATTATTAGCTATCTTACTTATTAGTTGAATGTCGCTTTCTCTGTTCAACTCTCAATACCTCCAGCGCGGAAAGGGAGGGCTGAATAATGTAGGCCCAGGAATTGTATTCGTTACTGAATTGGAAAGATTTTGGAATTCGGACTAGTATGTTAATAACACTGGAATTTGCATAGGGCAAGTGTGTTTGCTGACTGCATAAGTCTGATTCAATGAGTTATATTTATATATTTTTGACTTTATAAATGTTTTCTACACTCTTATTCCTGGGCTAGACATCTTGAGTGAAGTGAATAGGAAGTATTTGATGCTAACACTAGATGAATTTCAAGTTCTAACTAGGCTTCAAGTGATAGAAGAAGACATAACTAGCCACCTAGTTGTAAATTGGAATTTGAAAATTCTTGTGCTAAGCTGTGAATAAACCACTAGAACTAGTTTTTCAACTAAGTTGTATCTCGCTATGGAAGCATGTTGAGTTGTTGGAGTGGGGAGCGCAAAAACAAGTTGTAACTACAGAATTTCAAATAGTGTTAATTTCGGTTTATTCACTCTAATTTGACATAACGCTAACACTACACAGTAGACTATACTAGTTAGGCACTACGTTTTACTCACATCACTCATTGTAGCTCATTTTTTCTTTTATTTACATATTTAGATTTGAGTTGTCTCAAAGTAATAGAGTTTCTTATTTCTTACTCTCATTGCCTGAAAGGTCGTCCTTTTTCTCTTTCCTCAAGGTTTCTGTTCATAGGCCTACACTTGTGAATCTTTGCCATTTGACGTCATGAAATAAGTAGACATATTTTTTTACATCGTCTATTACTGTTTATGGGAGTATAAAAGTTAGTTTTTCATGAACAACTTCCTTTTTAAACAATAAAACGGAATATCAAATGACCTAACGAATTTACATAAAATAAACTAATACAATAGAGTATCCAAG
Source organism: Conomelus anceps (assembly GCA_948455865.1). NCBI lineage: Eukaryota > Metazoa > Arthropoda > Insecta > Hemiptera > Delphacidae > Conomelus > Conomelus anceps. The sequence continues at coordinate 62,882,011 of OX418217.1, read as the reverse complement.
GAACCGACGAATTTACATTAATTTACAATTAATTATTATTATCAGTTGTGCTGATATTCATAAGCACCAATAAAGGTTTGTTTTCTATAAACATTATATTATGCTCCTCAATTCGCAAAAAATGCACATCGGCAATTCTTGAAAAGTCTTGTTTTTCTTCTTCTTGTTCAATAGATCTCATAATGTAACTGCTCAATATTTTCTCTTAGTTTTTTTCAAATTCGATGATTTAGAATAATTAAGAAAAGATTCCAACACAATCAAAAATGAAAACGTCAACGCTTGCACAGTAAAAATAAAGTAGATAATAATTTATTGTGCTAAGCATCGGCCTTCGTAATATTCTTCAATTTTTTGGTATTCGAAATGAACCAGCTGTCCGATGCTTTGATTTTCACCAGGTTTAGCCAAAACTAACCTAGAGCCTACAGTGGAAATCGGTTTTACATCATAATTATTTTTATATGCGATCCCCATTCCCCAAACTCCAATCCCCAAATCAATAGCGGTCTCACTTGGGCTATGAGGAAACTTCAAGAGCCTAAAATCTTCCTTTCGAGAGCTAGAGCAAGGACGGACGGACGCACGAACGGACAGCGGCAAGATCTCAATAAGGCTCTGTCGGGTCCTTAATAATAATAATTTGTAGTAGTAGTTTGTTGGAAGGCCCATGCATTATTCAAATTCTTTGATTTCTATAAACATCATTTGCTTCCTGACTATTGACGGTTTGAAATATTTTAAGAGAAGAATTCAACACAATGAATAATGCAAACGACAGCACTTGCACTGTAAAATTAAGGTGGATAATTGGGCCAATTAGCAACCTTCGTGATATTCTTCAAATTTTTTTATTCAAAATGAACCAGCTGTACAACTTTTTTGCAATCTAAAACTAACTTGGATCCTGTTGATTACGTTCTGTTTTACATCATAATTTTTATATTCGACCCCCAAACTCTAAAATCAGTAGCGATCTCACTTGGGTCCCAAGTTTCACGAATCTAGAATCTTTCTTTCAACTTTCAAGAGCTAGAGCACGGACTGACGGCCGGACAACGGCACGATTTCAATAAGGCCCTATCGGGTCTTTAATAATACAGATATACTTTGGATACCAATAGGGTATCCAGAAACTGGGTCCAAATAGCTTTGTAATCATACACTAAAGTATATTCATGATTTATTCATGCAATTAGCATTTTATCAAGTGTACTTTTCATCCTTTTTGGGAAAATATGTGCCACTGTGCTAAACACTGGTACCACCATTGTGCTTATAGTCCAAACAAACCTCAGTTACAAGGGCGCCACCAGGAAAATTTTTAGGGGGTGCTAGTCCGTTTGGGGGGTATGGAAAATTAAAAAAAATCAGAGTTAAATTGGTGGGTTTAGAAGCTTGTTTTATGACTTCTACACCTTATTTCCTGCAATAGAAAAAAGATGCGGGCAACAAAAAAATCCCAAATTTATCAGTCTGTAAAAATTAGCTTTATTCATTGATATTTTTCTATTTATATCAACTCTTCTACTTTCAGTGGCGAACAAATTGATTTAATTTGTCATAAATTCTTCTTTTTTACTTTCAAAAATTGTCTGTGTGCAGACATCAGGCAAAGCACACTAAGCCTTTCGTTGCCTGTTTTATTTCTAGCCCCTAGCCAACTCTTGAACTTCCTGCAAAATAATATTGTACGAAGTATGATACTAATACAAGTCGTACAGAAATAAGTAGGTAGGCCTACATGTAAACAGTTTTCAATCATTTTAAATACTTTTCACTGAAAGATATTTTCTATGAAACTACAACTTTGAAATACATGATGAATGTTATGTTATTTTTTCCTAACATATTAGTTTTCTCAATGGGCCAGGGGGAAGCCGCGGCCCCCCTTGCCCCTATGTGGTGGCGCCCATGTCAGTTACATTAAGAGGTATAGTGCTACCATGTCGCACAGTAGCCTAGCAAGCTTTCCCGTTTTCATTCAACAGCATTATATGATTGGCAAGATTTAAACGAAAAATGGCAGCAGCGCGTTCATTTTACCGTATGAAATAACTTTGCCATAAGGCTATTGCCTACTAAAGCTAAAGTTTGCACAGACTCTAGGAAATCGATGTTTTTAATTCTATCCTTCATACTAATAGTTTTGGCATTTATTTGTTGCGATTAATATTGAAAATAGAAAAATCATTGTGATTTCTGGACAGTGAAGTTTGCGAATGTAGAAGTCTGGTTAAGTTTAAGTTGTCACAAACATTGGATGCAAAAGCGTTATCAACGTTCGATTACCTGTTGACAATGTTTCTCTGAGCTGGAAAATTCACTCTGGCTCGACTGTGCATTGTCATTAGACGATTGGTACGTTAGTCGAGTGTGTTGAACACGGAGTTAGCATTTAACCCCGGGCTGGGCACGAGCGCACCTCTGACCTACCTGGTGCTTGGAGTGTGGGTTGGGGGGGGGGGGGGGGTCTGTTTGTCGGGGAGCTATGTGCGGAGTTTGAGAGAAGGGACATGTGGGTGAGAGTGGAGAGCAATGAACAAGAATTGGTTGCTTGAAAGAGAAAGGAAATAATAATAGAGTGAGATGAAGGAAGATGGAAAGTGAAAAAGAGCTAGTGAGTGAGTGTGTGTGTGTAAAATGGGAAGAGTAGTGGACTCAGAGTGGGAGAGAAAGAGTTGGAGAAGTAGAAGTGAGAGAGAAAATGTGTCTGTATTTAAAAGAGAGTGTAGATATGGAGAAAGATAAAAATAGAGAAAGAAAGAGGAAGAGATGAGCAAGTGAGAAAATGTGGTAGGTATAAGAGAGGAAGATCGAGTAAGAAATCTAGAGGAAAAGATAATGTTCTTCGAAAAGGATGTTCAGGAAGTGAAGTAATGGTAGTGATAGAGAATAAAGAAGTGAATGAGTGTGAGCGTGGCTGTAGTTAGAAAAAGAAAAAATATTATCCCTGTCATGAATGTGGTATGCTAAAGTGCAAAAGAGAGGCAAATATGATGACGATCGACAGAGAGTAACCTCGTCCTCTCTCTCTCTTAAGAGAAATCACTTCAGAGAATAATGCAAATCCCAACACTTGGGCCTTCCCTCTCCCACCATTATACCCTCTTCTAACAGAACAGTCTCATCACGATTCAACTGCCGACGCTGTTTTACTTACCACGTCAATACCCGGCGAAGCATCTTCCCCCACCTTTTTCTCATTAGATGTTAAACAAGAATTGAGTCATTCTTCGAAAATTCGTTCTAACAATTGTTAGTTGTGTTTTAAGCCCACATGTATTTATTAGTTGGCGGCAAACATTGAACTTTCCTGCTTGTAATTCTTCCCGAGCATCATAATGAATATCTGCGCCATTTATCAACTGCCATTAGTGATCACGATCATACAATGGTCTTGTGGCTTTCTTTTTCTTTCAAAAAATATTTGTGACATAATTTTAAATGTAAGAATCATACTACGAGCTTTGTTGATCTGAAAAGCCATTCCATGTTTAAAAATATTATTTTATCCGTTTCATTTGGCGATACTTTAAATATGAACGAATTCTAAAGTGTTGCCAACCATGACAACTGAGTAGGCATAGCTGATGAATTAACTGGTACCTAAGACTACAATCATAATATGATATATTATAGCACCTAATACTTTCATATTTATAATACTAAACTTCTCTGGTTTTAAACAAATAGCTGAATTCCAACCAAAGTAGGCTACAAGGAAAAAACAAGCTTACCATGGCATGATGCACTGTGTAGGCCTACGCAGTATTCACTCTTCGGTATTAATTTATGCATTATATTCTCTGTACAATATTTTAAAGATAATGCAATTAAAAAGAAGAAACTTCTCTATTATAGATTTTATAGATATTCTAATATATTAATCGAGGAGCTATCAAACTGTATCAATTTTGATTTTCAACATGCATAGCCAAATAAAGAAAAGAAAGAGAATTTTACAGGCGATCTTATTGTAGGGATTTCTCAGGTTATAGTCCAGGAAGGATGAAAAACAAGGAAAGAATGACATTGGGGCTGATGCGATTAGAGTCGAACGGATTACTGAGGGAATAGGGATAGGACAGATTATCCATGACACTCTGGATTGAATCCAGAAAGTGAAGTTTGTTTAAAAAAACTCACATCATAGTCTGCAACGGTGAGTAGGCAATAAACTGTTGATTAGCGCCCTGGGAGGAAAATAATAGTGAATTAAAGTCACAATTGATGTCATAGCTTCATTCTATATCACAAAACATTTTATGGTTCATGAAGTCTTTTAAGCGTTTCTTATAAAGCATATAACTACCAGAGAAAAATATGATTTTTATTAAGTAGGCTATGAAGGGAATGTGAATACCGGAGACAACAAAGTGAGGTTTCAGAATAGCCGAAGATTTAAGGGGTGAAAAAACTGTTTAATAACAATAACAATATCATTCCAAAAAAAACTTAATCACTGGAGGTCTCGAATAATTATACATCCATATTCATGGATAGGGCTGACCATGCGAAAAGATGGAGAAAGGCAGATTCTCCACGTTTTACTTTCTCAATTAATTTTTAATCGAGAGACATTCTCTTACGAAATGTTAAGGCGGCATGAAGAATGTGTTTGGGCCACAAAATATATTTTGATACAGGAAGGAATTGATGAAGAGAGGGAGTTGAGTAGGCGGGGCAGATGATGGTGGTAGCGGATTCCGTCTTTGAAGCAGCCAATTAAGTCCACGTTAGAGCGATCCAAATCGGTAGCCGGTTGTATAGTGAAGGGGAAAGGGGTAATCATGCACTGAACAGTGGAGAGGGGCAGCAAACAAGATCAAAATGTTAGGCTATTAGAGGAGAACAACGTCCGAGCAGTTTTCAAGCGTAGCCGAATAGTAACGCCCTTGTAACTGAAAGAAAATTGGGTGAATATGAACGACAAAGATAGGACGAGCCGAGGGTTTATTCGAGATAGGAGTGTGGAAACTGGTATAGGGTAGGATAGGGGAGAGAGATCTTGCTTGAATTCTCCAGACTCATGCTAATTGGAAGGCCACGCCGTAGTGGTAGTACCAGGAGAAGCAGCAGCAGCCTAGGACTGCGCACTCGTTTTCAATTAGAGAGATTACAGCTTTCGGCTGTAGGAGGCTGTCTAGTGAAACGCCCTGGCCACTAGCAACGTCAACGTGCTTCCACTCTGCTCCATTTACTTATGCATTAATCGAGTAGAAAACTACTTTAACGTCAACCTAATCCCTCCAACGTTCATCTTATTTTATTTTAATCTGCAGAAAAAACAAACAAGCCAACATTATAGAAGATGACTTCATTCAATCGGATAATATTCTATTATCCTCCCCTATTGTTATAGTCACGAAAAAATTTCCGGACTGTATGGAACGATTCGAAATTCCATTAAATAATGTGACTCAACCAGTAGATTTTTTTAGTTGAAAAGAAAGAACGTTATTTAATCTTTGTTACGGTATTTTTGTGAATTTGTGCTCCTTAGCCAGAATCAATTCAAAACAGTACTCCCTTCTTACTTATTAAAAATGTTCCGTGTCAACATTCATATGCTTATGTCAAGAGTATAGAATATTTTCGAAATTATACCTTAATTATGTATTCTGATTTGATTTAATCTTATTATCATTATGTTTGATCTATTCGGTTGTAAATTTTATTTTATCTCAACACAGAGAGTCATTTTGAGAAATAAGTAGGGCTTACAGTTGAAATGCTGAACTACAACTGATGAAATGAAAAAAATCTTATAATTAAGTAGAGTTAAGACTAAAAAGCTTTTCTAACACTCAACTTTGGCAGAATATATAGGCTATGTAAAATTTACTTAGTCTTATAATAACTATGAAACACTAGTAAAAATACAAATTTCACAAGTAGAATTACAAATGAATACTAGTAAATTATAAATAAGTAATTTTCACAAATAAATAAATCTTAGAACAGGAGCCTCAGGGTAGAGAGAAACTATGATAATAGAAAGGAAATTTTTCTTGAGAAAAGCCAATGATTAGGAGAATATAGTTTGGAAAACTATATTCGCCTAAACTATATATTGCGTTTATATTCTATAAACGCAAGAAAGAAGACAAAATTATTCGTTACTCGTTTTGTAAGCAACGTTCAGTTTCACTGCCAGCACTTACTGCAAATAGGTTGCAAATTAACTCTTGCTGTTTCTCTTTTTCCTCGAATGTCTTTCTCACTCCTATTTGTCATTTGCGTCTCTAGCACATAATAGAGAATCTTCTAGATCAGGCATTCTGTGTGAATAGAGACATCTGAAAATTACTAGTATAAACAAAAAACGTATATAAGAGCAGTCCTTGTAAACAGGAATTCAGTTGTCATTTGAACTTTAATGTGATAAAGTGACAATGGCAGACTTCCTTTACAGTGTACACATACTTAGTGCTGTTTCTATGAATGGTGATTACATTATTAATATTGAATACTGTGACAGACTGTGCTTCGTAAGTGTTCCATTTCTCTATTGAGTGTTCAACCGTTTCTTTAGACATTTATTTTTACAACATTGAACTGTTTATTGGATAGTTATTTATTAAATTATTGATCGGCCTATAGACATTTAGTAATTAGTTTTTGTACCGCAATACAGTAAATTCATTATTAGTTGAACGATAGTGAACTGTTTGTTTCTTATTGGTTATTCTTATGTGATACAACTGATTAGTGCTTGTTTTAAGTAATTTGTAAAGTTTAAGTGCTATTACGTTTAAGTGCTGTAACGTTCAAGAAAATTATCCAAATTTCAAGTAATGCACCATAATACGACACTGACCGACATACATGAATCCCCGAAATCTTATCATTGTTATCTTAAAAAAATTGAAAATTGAGGATGACACTACTGTTTTTACATAGAGATCAATCTTGTTGAATGGAGAAAATCGAAGAAATCTTATAACCACCTCTCCAATTTCACTTAACCCTCAAGAAAGCTACCGAAGTATTCTGGAGATAGCAACAGAGATAAGCTGTATCATACATGCCATCTTTCTTTTTCGATTTGTTAGAGACCTGATTGTTTTTCGATGCCATGTTGGGTTCACTTGTCACTCCCATTTCTGTTGGTCATAGTTTTTTGGCGCACCTTTCTACGATGCTTCTCAGGTGAAAAATGAAAAGAAGAAGAAGAAGAAGACGATGATGGAATAGCTTTTAAACATTTCTCGGTCGGCAGCTGTGAGTTGGTTCAAGCGAGATCCTTCCTATTCATGGAAGACAGCGGCTCTCGAATATTAATTGAATACAATGAGCTGTTCAATGGTCTTTCACAGGACCAACACCGAACTGCTCACCAGTGAACATTGACGCCGCCAAATTATTAATGTAGTCCACACAGCCACGTGTTATCTATCTTGAAAGAGAGCGGTTCTCCTTTATCATGTTCGTCTCAGTTGGAGGTTTTAATGCAGCATGACTGGTGAGCTTACACATCGGTAGCTCTGCAGGGCCTACGCGTTCTGGGTAATGTGAGGTGTCAACAACTTCAATTGATCTATTCACACGTTTCCACCTGTGGATCTCAACATTATGTAAAATAAGGCAACATGTCAAACCTGGAAGACTTTTTGATCCTCCTTTTTATTCCCTAGGCCCTAGGGTGTTGCCTCCACTCACTTCCACATCAAATTCATAATAATAGATACTATAGTTTCGACTCGGAGTTGTGAGAATGAGCTATAACTTTCATATCACTTATAATGATCTTAATCTTTCAGAAGGATGTCTGCAATGATATCTTTAACTCATATGAATTCATAGTATGCTTAACGGATTCAATTTTCTTATGTTTTATGCCTCAGTTATAATTTTTTCCAAGGAATATTCAGATGATCCAACTGATCAACCTATCTTGCTTTCTTCATATAATTAAGAGTTATATGAACAAGTTATAACCCCGAAGTAATACTTCATACAAATAAACACCTAATACAAACCACTATTCGTATTAAAGCAGCTCTTTCATTTAACATTTCTCAGACTCTTTTAAAACAGTCTGAGTTGTACCTCAGCTTATTTATTATTGCTCATACAATATTCAATAAAATTACTTAATATTTTGACCTTATTTATTATTTAAAATACTGTGATAGTCTAAAATTATTCTTATATTTTTCAAGCTCACTCTAAGATTGACGATGGGATATGCAATGACTAGATGTATAGGATCGGATGGATATTGTTGTTATGGAAAGGATTGGACAAAGACTGAAAAAGCGAGTAGTAGGCTAGTACTGTACTTCCAAGAGTCATTACACACAGCTATAGAAATTAGCAACTCGTTCTAGAAATACTCAATTTGAGATATGTCACATTCCAACCTGTTAGTTACAGGCATCTTATGATACTATCATACCACAGTATGAAGATTGTGGTAGATAATAAGTAATAATTGGTTGCACAATATTCCTATTCGAAGCATATTATTCGCTAATGAATAGTCAGGAATGGCTGGAGACAAAAGTAGAGAAGCGATTCGACTAAGGGTTATCAATTTATTTTGGTGGAGAGCTCATTCTTCTGATTATACAATATAAGTTAGAAATTCCAGATAAATATCCCAAGTGGAATCCTCAAACTCCATAAAATCAAGACCATATGGACCTCAAGACCATAAAAATTGTTATCGAAGGCCAACATATTCTATGATCTCAAATTATACCATCTTGAATGTGTTCTGCATCCTCATGTGCGCAATATCGTTAATAGGCTGTAGTATCGATACCGTGACATAACTTCTATTATCTGTAAAAGTTACATGCCTCTATAAATGAAACGTGATTTTCCTTTCCTTAAGTAATAAACTTGAGGTGCATCCATGCTTTGCGTGCCTTATGGCGTGTAAGCTCAACGTAGTAAATTGCTCATTTTCTTTGCGGTTTGGCATTTAATAACTTGAACAATAATATTAATTTACAATTGCACGCAGTACTATATCAGCAGGCATGTCAATTAGAGATGTTCATTTTGTAACTACTCACTACAGTATACATTTTTCATCATGGAATAATCGTAAGACTAATTATACACCAGTAACTTATGTAAATTTGTCTCTGAAATCATCTCTGGCACCAAACAGTCTCCAATATTTTACTGAGCAACTGAGTTGTCATGACAGTTGAACAATTTCCCATTTTTAAGGAGTTATTGTAGTAGTTTAAGGAATATAGTATATAGGTAGCGAGATACTAATTGGAAATTAGTATTTATCGATTGTAAATACAACAATATATACAATGCTATATATATATATATATATATATATATATATATATAATTATATACACACTCACTCATTCATCACCGTCTCTGCAAACAAATGAAGAACCTCACTTACTTATTATGGGGCCTGCATTATTGCCGTTTTCCTATAGCAACGTGCTCTTACTTTATCAGATATTTCTTTTTGTTGTTGTTGCTTTTGTTCTTGTTCTTCAAGGATTAGGCATTTGCCTGTTCTGACCCACAATATGTTTAAAAAACGATTAATGGTAATTCTGAAAATATTTTTTATGTAAAATTTGTTTTATCTTTCAAGGAATCTCCCCACATCTCTTTCCCGCATGGCTGATTTAGCAGATTATTCCTATTCAATTATATTGCAAGAACTATTACATTTCTACTCGTATTTTGAACAAGTGAAACATTCAAACTTGCTTAATATTAGAAAGAAGCGACTCATAAGAGAAGATTCTTGATAAGTGAGCTATTGAGGAAGAATGTCCTGAAAATTTGCTTCGAAGTTGAGAACCACAAAATGTAATCCACAGAAGATGGTAGAAATTTTATTTTTACAACTCTGAAATAAGACACGGTCTAGGTATCACTTGGTCAACTATATTTCATCAAAATATCGAGAGACTGATTGTGTATAGTTTCTCATTTGGAGAAGCTTTGTGGACGGTTAACTGGTCTTTGGTATAGCTTCTTCCCATTTCGGTTGGCTCCTTCCTCACCTTCCATAACTTAACGATAGATATAAACCGTCGACAAACGCATTAAAATTACTCGAAGCGTGCTACTACAAAGGAAACGAGCCGCTAATGCTGTCAGTCCGAGCTGAAAGTTCGCCGACGAATAAAAACTATTCAGAAGCGTTGGTCCGTGAAAGGCTTCACTGCTTTTCGAGTAACAATATCAATCGTGAAAGAGGCGACCGCCAAGAAGCATAAATCACCGCTATGTCCAGCTGTAATCGAGAAGGCAAGAGACGTTTAATTGTGAAATATTACCTCTGACCAATGGACGCACGCTATTTGTATAAATATCAATACAAGAAGTGCCGGTCGTCTTGAGTTTGTTCGCACTCTTGTCTGCCAGTGTAAATACACGCTATTTCTATTGGGAATGAGCTGTTGACTTTAGGATGGTAGAATCCGTAGACCGTCTTGTCTCGTCTACAAGAGTGGAATGAAATGGATGAAGGCGAATAAATTATTAAGGTTTATTCATTGGATCTATCCATAATAGAAATTATTTCTTAAAATGCAGAGTAAGTTTAACTCTTTATACCAGTCTCATGTTAAGAAAATATACACGAAATATGATACACGAATTCTTATTTTTATTGGGAATGAGCTGTTGACTATGATACACGAATTCTTCTTCAATCAACTTATTTAAAGAATACACAAAAATCTACAAAAGAGAAATATAAAAAAAAACAGCATGTAGGCTATCTATCTGTAGTCTTTCTAACCAATTCCGGCTTGCAAACGAGGAATGAAGTAGGTTGCAATTGCTTTCCTCGCCGATCTGAGTTATATTAGTGTGCCAAGCTCATTGAATCAAATGCTGAAACTTTATGCTTAATAGTCTTTCACGACTGCACAGGATCCACGCTATTATTAATTGACGAAGACGTATGTAAAGCAACATTTAGTAATATAGTCTTTTCTTATCAGATATGAATCCACCTCAAGCCACAATAAAGCAAAATAATTATATAATATTGTCACAAATTCTGTACCGTTAGCTGATAGAAAGATGCGTGGTGGGATTTTCATTCATGCAAATTACCATTATTTGCCAGGATAGGGCATCTGGTATTTTTTCAAATCTGATAAATTCAATACATTAGATAAATTGCCAAATTCAATAATAATATCAATAAATGTGGCATATTTCAGCAAAATACACAACACAGTATTAAAAAAGATAGGCCGAAGGTGTTCATATTATTGAGCCTAATCTTAATTTCATTTGATGTTTTAATTTCCTCTTCATGATTTAAAAATAGTCAAGGTAAAGAAAGCGTTGGAGATTCATCCATGATTTAGGTTGAAATTCAGATATGAAAAGTATTTTTCTTCTCAGACCGAAACACATCAGAACAACACATCAGAAGGGCCAGGGTTGTAACAAATTTTCTTTAAGATATCAAAAGATCTATTGAATTAAGCTGCTTTTCAATGTTGAGCTTTAAGGCCCAGGAACAATCCAAAACTCGTTTGTTAGTGTGAAACGTCCAATCTCATAAATAAACCACTCGAATCACATAATTCGTCTTAATGGCAAGGGCGGGGCAGATTTTCACAGGGAACAGGCAGATGTGGGAAAGATTGGTCTGAGCAAGGTGTTGGACCTGCGGCTACCGGAAGTCAATTTCGAGGTGTCCTTCACTATTGTTCACGCAAAAAAGTGTTCAAACAGTATCAAAGCTGTCACAATCGAGGAAATGAATAGTTCTCTGAGATCACCTGCACTGATACAGAGACCTCAAGAGATCAGTTTGATAAAAAGGATCCCCTGGCGAAGTAAAAGTAACACAATTCGGAAATCAGTAAGTGGGCCTAAAGCAATAAAATGACGAGAGTGACGCTTCACATTCCCTGATGGTTGGGCGCAGTCACCCCTCGAGTGTCTGGTGACTATGCTATTCTCCCCTGATACAATCTCATACTATGCTCTGAACAAGAGACTTTGGTCGATTTTTTTGATTGCCCCGGTAGACTAACTTGAAAATAAATGGCCGATTCTAAAAACGCCAATAAACCTCATTTGATATTTGCATTGCAGAACTGCCGGTCAGTTTTTGACGGACGATTTTGTTTTGACCAGAGATTCCTACTAAGTCCAACTCGGGCAATCCATGAGAAGCTGGGTAAACTATACGCAGCGCTAATCAATGGATCAATGATTTTAAAATGTCTGCCACTGACCTGAAGACCTTCACCGCAACCTGATTCCACCCCACAGAGTTTTTATTCTTAAGAGACTTTATCAGTGCTTCGACTTACTATCAGTAAACAATCTAAATTTGAACCTGGACTGATGATGGTCAGCTTTCACATTACTCACCGCAGTGGCGGTATTGCTAAACCTCCAACACGATTGGGATTGGGAGCCTCAATAAAATATTTATTCAAATCCTCAGCTACTTCACTTGGATTAAACTTACTGGAGCCACTGACATCCATGCATGGGAAAATATCATTTTTCTTAGTCTGCTTACCCAGTTAAATCTCTATGTATTGATCATTAAATTTTCTTTTTTGCTAGCTTGACTACACAAATTCTATTATAAGTTTTGTAATAGTTTTTAAAATTTGAATCCTTAGTTCCCAAGAACAGCTTATGAATTTCTCGCTTTTTCCTACTTGATGTAATTATTCCCACAGTTATCCAACCCTTCCTACAATTATTTTTTATAGAGGTGGTATGGAAAGACTCATTGAAAATTTGAATGAACTTACTTAAAAAGCAATCATAATTTTCATTAACTGTGCGTGACTCATAAAAATGCCAGTCAACATTTGAATCTTATCTCTAAACTGAGAGAAACTTCTCACTCTTAAACTGGTTGGAACAGTTTGTGCTTTCATAGCTTTATCACTTATTGGCAAGAGGTCCGAGAACCCTATATCAAAGGTAATGAATGCATTTGAAGAAAACATTGGCAATGCATGTAGATGATGCTGAGTTTATCCTAGTTGGAGTTCGAAAATGAGAAAAAAACCCTTATGATTCAAAGATCTCAATGAGGGTTTTAGCACTGCTCTCTGAACCATAAAGCAAATCTATAACTATTAAAGTCCGCTGCAAAAAAATACATTTTCAAAATTTGTTTTCACACCAACGTGATGAAGTAATGAATCAAGTATTTCAAAGAATTCATGCTAGTTTTTTGGTGGGTGGAAGTTCCAACTCACCGTTTGAGCCTAGTGATGGGGAACATGGTGGAGTTACTATTTTAGGGTTCTTAACCACCGGGTAAGTGATAATAAAGCTCATAACATCAAGTCATTGAAGCAAAGGTCACCATCCAAGCGCAGTCTTGAGCGTCCGTGACTGAACATCACCATGGAATAAACATCACAATATACTACAACTAATATTCTTTGGTATCTTTTTATAAGAGTTGTATATGTATTGAGTGAATCACTCATGAATAGGTATTATGCAAATTATTTGGAACAGTATTTAGCTGCAAACCGCGTGAATCATCAAGAAAGGTGTTCAACTACTTGAATATTGTACTAAATAAATATTTTACTAATAAATATGAATATTGTACTAATTAAAATGCCATGTTGTTAATGCTTTTCAACTAGATCTAGAATAATTGTTATATTTTCTGTTACCAGGTTCATCCATTCTAAAGAGAAGCCGTTCAAGTGCACCGAGTGCGGCAAGGGCTTCTGCCAATCGCGGACGCTGGCCGTGCACAAGATCCTGCACCAGGAGGAGTCGCCGCACAAGTGTCCCGTGTGCAGCCGCAGCTTCAACCAGCGCTCCAATCTCAAGACGCATCTGCTCACGCACACCGACATCAAGCCCTACAACTGCTCAGCATGCGGCAAGGTCTTCCGTCGCAATTGCGATCTGCGGCGACACAGCCTCACGCACAATCTGGGCACGGCGACCGCAACCGACGCCGCATCGCACGCTGGCATTCCCGCCGTCGCTCAGAACTTCACTATAGACGCTATCATCAGTGCTGAAAAGGCCTCTTAGATTCAGGGATACTGTGACGCTTACGTGGACAAAAACTTCCCTTGTGAACTAGTGTTGGCTATTAATTGTGAACTGCAGCGGACCAAACAATGATCGAATTGTTCAACAAGTCTGTTTATCACCTACTGTGCGCTATCATAAGAAATTTTAATGAAATACGTCATTTTAAATAATTCATTAATTGACCATAATAGATGTGTTTCATATAATCCTTGTATAATATTCCATTGACAAATAATGATCTCCAAAAGATCAAATTAATCGTCAAATCAGTGTTTACATTGTAAAATATTGTATCATGTCTGTGAACTAATGTGACGGAATCTTTTTCTTCTTGGAGGCTCTTGTATATCTAAATAAATTTTACAGTGAATGAAAATCGACTGGACTGGAGCTTATGGAATAAGAACTTCAATAGCCTCTAGAATCCAAACTAATGCTGATGAAAGAAAAATAATGTAAGGATATCTCACCCGGAATATGCATGTTGGAAGATTAAAAAAAATGGGTGAAATAAACTTAGTGTGCACTATTATATGAAATAACGTCAATGAAATCTCATCAATTTAATAATTGACCGAAATTGATGAGTTCCATGTAGAATCTTCGATTGAGAAAGGAACTTTTCAATGGATGTCTTATCTGAGTGAAAATCATAATTCAAATATAGAAATACAGAGTCAGTTTCAATATATTTCTCTTGTTGAATAAAATGCCAATACGTATTAAAGGAGAAACGATTAATTTGATAACTGACCGAAATAGTGATAAATATGATTTTCCTTGTAAAATCTTCCTTCGATTAAAAATGAGCTCTTCAATGAATTTCTATTGTTAAATATTACTTTTTCATTAAGAGAAATTTGAAAAGTATAGGATGCATACATCATCGGTGGATGTATGTTATTAGCTGACAGCTTCAACATCAGAAGCTAAATAATGCTGTACTTGGATAATCCAGAATTCACAGCTATTTTATAACTTTTTCTACTATATCTTATATTATAAGGCATAGTAATAAATTAATATGAGTTACGATGGATCTCAAGTGGGATTAAATCATATGTTTCCCAGAACCAATGAATGAATAAATAAATATGAAAAGAATTCAGATACATAAACTCAAAGTTACTTCTGGGCAAATGTATCAATTATTATTGATTATGTACTTGTATTTAAAATGCTTGATTAATCCAATTTTTTCGTCCACAATATCGATGAATAACTTCTTACAATATGATAATAGTAGAAACTGGAATGAGACATGGAATGCAATAATTAAAATATTATATTTTCTGTTGAAACACAAAGTATTATGGCGTGTTCAACTCAAGAATATGTTCAATTTTGAACATAATCTAACAATGCCTTTACTACAATAATTTGTGTGAGCTGATGTAATCTCAACTTTTGATCCAGAAAGTTTCTACATTTCTATAGAACCAGTTTGTACAGTTAATTTAGTTATATTTTACTTCTAGGCAATTGTATTTTAAAACATTTGTATATAACTTTCCTAATATTGTGATTTTTTATAGAACTTGTGATAATACTCCATTCAAAATGATAGGCTTATAAAATTACCTAATTATTCCAGGTTGTAATGAAGCAAAATGAAGAAGGGACCGCAAAATATCGAGGTCTACGGAAATGTGGATAGGGACAATCTCATTGTGTCCGAAGCTATACAATAGTTGACCAAAATTGTTCTCTTCCATAATTTTTCGCTTTCATGTAGAATATTAATTATTTCTGTTCGTAAATCATCCTCACATGACTCAACATGTATTCAAGAGTTGTCATTTTGTAAATAGATAAAATTTTGTAGTGCATCTGCATTTAAGTTGATATTTGACCATCCAGATATTTAATAATAAATTTGATTTTCTAAGAAAAACTTGAAATTATTGTTCATCGGTCCAATTCTCACCTCCACATTCCATCATGAATTTCCATCTCCATAGTTCTACTAGAATTTTTTGAAGTTGCCTCATATATCTAATATATGAGAATGTCGTTCATAACGTTCTGTATTTGTATGTTAGAAATATGTCATAACTAATCTTCAAATTGTTTTGTTACAGAAGAAGGAAAGTAGATATGATGATGATGATGATAAGATTTAATTTTATTATGATATTAGAAAAACAATAAAACATTATGGTTTGGGTTCATTTCATAAAATGCAAACTACAAAAATAAACTTAAGTTAAATCCCAAAGTCACTCAACATAATGCATTAAATTCATGAATTCATCCAAGACACAAAATAAATACTGAACTCAATACCATCATAAATAGGCCTACTGAATTTATAGTAGACCGCAGTATTAATTTATAGTAGCTGCACTACTGAATTTATCATCCAGTAATCCAGTATACATTCTGTTTTTAGAGCATAATTGATGACAATCTACATTAACTTAATTAAAAATTGACGGTTCGGCAATACGCTTCTGGTTTTTTTTTTATTAGTATTAGTGTTTGTCTCAAAACCGGCTCTAGAATTATTAAGAAAACCTGAGCAAGGTTCCATTGTGTAGGACCTGTTCAAAACCAGTGTACATTTGTATTCACATTTCAATGCAGTTGTATTTAGATTTGGGGAACAAAATCCATCATTAATAAGATGGCTGAAATTGTTTAGAATGAAATCAATATTAAAGTTCAAGCATTATTTAGGTTACGATTCTTGCAGATGATCTTCAAGTATTGAGGCTTTAGTCAAACTTTCCGTATAGCCCAGTCAAATAAGAAAAATCGAGAAAAACAATTGATAGAGTTTTCGACAAACGCCTCCTCCAGCCTTGAGTAATAATGTACCAAAAGTGTTCAAGTGAGAGGGGCTGAGCTCGCAGTGAGAGGGGGTGACCTCGCAGAGAGAAGGAGGTAGTGGAAAAGTATAAATTTTCGTGTTTTTTTGCTTATAAATCAGTAACGATAACTCAATCGTTTACTCAATCAACTCAATCAAAGATGAAGCTAACAAATTTCTTTACAGGATGATTCTCTCAATTCTCTACATTTTTATAGAACCAACTACAAGCGCGTTTCGGGGTTCCCATTAACGGATTGCATAGTATAATAATAACTTTATGGCACAGAAAAAATTATATTTAATAGCTATTCAATCATGAATGTGATTCATTGTAGTTAAGAATGTGATTAAATTCTATGTTAAGAAGGGTGGAAAATTATATCATATCTCTTTTTGAAGGTAAAACTTCCATAATGATTAAATTCTGGGTGCTGGGTGTTGGCGGTTAACCACTTTTCAAGGTTGTTGTTCAGAAGAGAATATAAAATTTATTATAAATAAATATACTAAATTCACATTTTACCACTTTCTTAACCCATTAACGGATTGCATAGTATAATATAACTTTATGGCATAGAAAAAATAATATTTAAGAGCTATAAAAAAAATTCCATCATGAATATGATTTATTATAGTTAAGAATGTGATTTAATTTAATGTTAAGAAGGGAGAAGGGGTTCATTCCGACTCCCTGCTATAACTATTAAATTATGTATTGCACCCCACCAAGTGATGGATCATCCTACTCAGCTTAATAAGGCGGACCAGATTCATTTACTGCGTGTGGAATTCGACCTTTTATTTGGAATTTCATCTGAGAGGACATTACGTTACGTTAACAAATATATTTAATTTTTTTTTTTTTATAAATTATAAGATTGTTTTACTCAAACAAATATGAATAGAAATTTAAAATTAACACATTTTTCGTGTGCCATAATGTTAAAAACTTAGCAATCCGTTAAATTCGGGTGCCGCGATGACCGAAGCATCGAGCTCACCCCCCCCCCCCCCCCCAACCGGTGGGGACGTTTGGTACATTATTACCCAACGTTAGAGGAAGCGATTGGCAAAATAACCATTTCTCTATCAATTATTTCTCACGATAGCCATATTTTTTACTAATTTGACTGGGCTGCTTCTCATGTGACAAGAAATGGTATGCTATGTATGCTATGTTATGGAATCACATCATTTTATAGAATAAAGCTACAATCAAACCTACTCAGATTATCACAGCCAGGATATATCTTCTATTATTCAGCGATTCTTTTATCACGAACAACTTCAACGAAGCAAATCTTTTTGAATCTTTAAAGCTTTCAAATGGCTGTGATAGAGGAGGGATATCCTGCTCCATCCCTCTCATGTTAGGACTACTTACTGGATATTACTTTTGATGGAGTTGGCCGTTGATAGTAGTTTGCATTAAAATTATCAGCCGTCTGCATATAATAAAGTGATGATTGGATAGTGTGAATAAATTGTCAATAAATATCTATCAGCGATATTATGAAACGAGATGATTTTCACAATAAACCATTTCCAGGGAAGAAGAGGCTATAGGCTATAGCCTTTACCAGTCGAGCGACGAACACTTGTGAAATTGGCTGGGACTGTAATTGGGGAATAACTTATTCCGGAATGGCTGGGAATATTTCAGAGCAGCTGATGGTCTACAACATAAATAACAGGATTATGGAAAAACATTTCCACTGCCGTCTTCTGCCAGGTTTGTCGCTGAAACTATGTCTATTATGTGGGAACGTGTAAGTTTCTAAATTACTGCCTCATAAAACTTCAATTTTCGCCGATACTTATAAACTCAACAGCCAACCTGTCGAGTTACCTACCAGTTGCTTCTTCCCTTTTATCATATTGACTACTAATAAATTATATTGTGGCTTATTCGTTTCTGCGAGTCAATGCCATTTGCTCCTGAATCTTACGATAATTTTGCTGTTTCAAATCACCTGATGTAACAAAGATTCAACGCAAGAGATAGATAGATAGATAGATAGATAGATAGATAGATAAAAGAATTTATTATTTTCTTTATACAATAAAAACAAAATAAATACACTTCATTCATTTGATACACAATTAAACTTTATGAATATCAATAACAGTCCAAATTCTTTAGGCATGGCCTAAGCCGTCAGCCAGAGTTGGTAGTTCTTTCGCAATCTAATAACTATCTAATAACCATCTAATCGCAATAAATTTATTTCGGTTCGTTGATTATGATAAGCAAGCTTATAACCCAGATAAATTCGATACTCACGGAAAGCTCTGCCCAAATCTAATCATTTTATTGTTGCACGAATATCTTACCCCTTTATTCTTTCAGACTGTGAACAAACTATTCGGATCATTTGCCACTCAAACCTACCAATCAAGCATACTAATAACACACATACTATAATGAGACGATAATTAACTGCTACAATTTTTATCTGACATTCAGAGCATTATATCATTAAAAACAACTTTGAAAATTAAATCAGCACACATAACTTATTGAAACTGTCAATAGATACCTAATAATAATATTACTATTACCAGTGCAATAACATTAAACAGTTATAGACGCTAAATTAATATCAACTGGCATTTCGCAAGAGATATATCAACGACATGCTAGATCACTCATTCATTCATGCAACATTCAATCAATTTATTAGACTTCTTAACAAAAATTGACGATCATGATTATAATAGCTTACATTAGGAGATTGAAGATTGTAGTCATTCCTTGAAATGAATGAATGAATGAATTTTTTATTGCCAAATAAAATGAATATTATTACAAATAAAAATAATAATTAAAAATACAATAGATTTTGGCGTGACTGGAAAAAGAAGCCTTGAGCTCCAGCCACGAGTTCTAAAATAATAAATACATTTTTGAATATAACAACAGCAGTACAAATGAAACAATTCTATTGATAGATGATAATTTACGGATGTTGAATTCTATCAACATTCGCAGTACACAATAATCAAAATATAAGTGCACAGAAAAATAATATAATAATAAAATTGTCAAGTTTTAATAATTTTCACAAAATAATGAATAATTAATTTTACAAAAAATGGTGATTCAGCCAACTCAGTTCTCAATTTTAAAATAATAGTTTTGTTTTACCCACGATTTTATTAATCTCAATTTGGTTTTTGTTATTTTATCCTTAATAAAGTCTTCCGGAATTCTATTTATTAGTTTCTTACTCTGATATTCCAATTGGTGTTTACTGGATGTTAATGAAGTAAAATTAATATTGAAAGCATTTACTATTGTTGGCCGTATATTATAAGGAACTGTGCGACGGGTAAATTGATGTGTATTTTTATTAATAAAGAGAATTAAATTTGTCACATAAGTTTGACGTAACGTTGGTAGATCTATCTCTTCAAATATTAGTCTGCTGGGATAGAGTCTGGGTCTTCCAAGCGCAGCTCTAATAATATGCTTTTGTATTATAAAAAGTTTTTTAAAATGAGTGTCATACGCTGCTCCCCATACTTCTATATTATAATGGAAAAGTGCATGAGCATAAGCGTAGTAGATCGTTCTCAAAATATTAAAGTCTTTTAATTGGTTGATCCTGTAAAAAATTGTTATTAAATATTTCAGTTTGAAGCATAGATTCTGAATGTGAATGTCCCATTTAATATGCTGATCCACGGAAACACCTAAATATTTGATTGATTTTACTCTCTCTATTGATGGACAAGTGCAGTTAACAGTGATGTTGTTATGACTGTGTATTATCAGATCAAGCTCATCTGGAGGCTGACCACTTCTGTTGGGGGAAAAAGATATGTATTTAGTTTTACTCGCATTTAGTGTTAAAATATGGCTGTTCAGCCATGATTTAACCATTTCAAGACCACGATTAGCAGAGTTAAATGTTTCATTCCATGTTAATCCTGAGAAAATTAGAGCAGTGTCATCGGCAAAGGATAGTGTAACACCATTTGGAATTTCGATTTTCAATAAGTCATTGACATAAATCAAAAAAAGTAGCGGCGATAGTACAGTTCCTTGTGGAAGTCCAAACTCTTTAATTTTTTGAATGTCAGTTTTATCATTTAGTGTTAAAATTTGGATTCGATCTGTCAAATAGCTTGCAAATAATTCTTTTGTTATTCCTCTTATACCACAACATTCTAGCTTATGAAAAAGAATAGAATGTGGTATAGAATCAAAAGCCTTTGCTAAGTCTAAAAATATAGCCAGTGTTTTTTTATTACTATCAAAATTTTTATTTATTAAATTTGTCAAGTGTAAGACAGCATCTTTGGTGGATTTACCTTCTTGAAAACCATACTGGTTATTCGAAATAAAATTGATTTTTCTAAGAAAGTCCATCAATCTAACCTTTATAATTTTTTCCATAATTTTTGATAAATTGGTTAGTAAGCTAATAGGTCTATAGTTTTGAGGATTTGCAAGGTCCTTGGATTTAGGTATTGGTTTTATTAAAGCTATCTTGAATTTTTTCGGAAAATATCCTAATAAAAAACACTTATTTAAAATGAATTCCAGAGGGCAAACAATGAATTTTGAGATTTTTTTTAAACATATTCCACTAATGTTATCCACACCTGGAGAGGAGTTTGGTTTAATTTCATGTATAAATTTATTAATTTCCTCAGTATTGGTTGGATTTAGGAATAAACTATTCAAAGGTCTCATGGAGATAGACTCTGGGATTTCAATTCGATTATTCTGCAACAGATTATCAGCATAAGACTGGCCAACTGTTGCAAAATGTTTATTTAATACGTTAGCTTCAATTTTGGGTTGAAAATCCCTATTTTTGCTGTTTGTAATCTCCTTTATGCATTCCCATGTTTTCTTCATATTACCCTTATAAAATTGAAATTTTTCGTTGTAATATTCAATTTTTGCATTTTTTATCACGTTATTCAAAGTGTTTCGGTACTGTTTATATTCCTCTTTCAATCCATTATTGAATGGTTGCTTATTCAACTCGCTATGCATCTTGTCCCTTTTTCTAATAGAGTTAATAATGCCTTGACTTATCCATTTTTTTAAGGGTCTCCTTTTATGTGGTATTTTAAAAGTTTTTGAATTTTTTCTTATGTGGTCCGTCAGAGTATTAACAAAATTATCAACCAACCCATCAATGTTTCCTGAGTTATTACCAAGTATATTATCCCATCTTTCATTCTCCAAGCAACAATAAAGATTCTCATAATCGATTTTTATTCTGCTATTAGTCAATACATTACTTTCAGGTTTTATTCTGTTATTATTTATATGCATGGTTGTGATAAAGTGGTCGGTAATATTTGATTCAATTATAGCTGCTAATATATTCTCAGGATTTATATTATTATTTTTAAGAAAAATATGGTCAATACATGTCTTTGTATTATTTTGAACTCTTGTTGGTTTATTAACATAAGACTTGAATCCATTCAGATGAAAAGCGCTCAAGTATTCGTTAGTGAGATGACTGTTTTCTAATAGATTCAAGTTCATATCGCCTACTATCAAAAATGTACTTCCATCATTGGTATTTTGCAGGAGCAAATCGAAACTGTTAATAAAATCTGTAATATTAAGAGAAGGTGAGCGGTAGACGGATATCAGAGTATATTTCTTATCTTCAATTGTGAATGCGATTGAGAGAGAGTTGGCCTTATCTATTTCAAGTTCTATTTTATCGAAATCTATGTCATTGTGAATGAATATACAGATACCATCACTCTTAGTATACTTATTCTTTTTATAAACAGTTCGGTATCCCTCTATAAGAAAATGACACTGACAGTCTTCAGTTATCCATGTTTCGGATAAAATTATTACATTAAATATTGTTTCACATTGATTTAAATCATATAAATTGATCAAAGTTCTTATTAATGCTTCTTATGTTCATATGTAATAAGTTGACTAAATTCTCTGAACTATTGCTTAAATAATAATTAGGTTTGAAAGTAGCAATATCGTGTACTTCGAATGTATCATAGATACCAAAATCGATTGTTTCTTCTACGTTAAATGGCATTTGTTGTTATGAATAAAAATTAAGAGAAAATTAAGATGAATAAAGAAAAAACCAGCTGAGAAAGTCGAAACGAGCCTGCAAACTCCAGCAAACAACTCAATAAGTACACTAGACAATAAGTATAAAATGATGCCCAGAACCTCAATTCAAGCAATTCCAAATTATTTCCAGTACAGTATAAATGCAACAAACATATCCCGAAAGAAAAGAGAAACAAAAACAAAATGGAAGCAAGCTGCCAGTTTTTACTGTGAGGCGAATAATGTTGTCATACGTCTGCATTATTTTTTAAATAATGTACGCTTCTTTGCGAAATAAGTCAATCTAAAGTGCAATTTTTCAAATAATTGTCTGAGCACCTGAACTTGAATCATTGGAAATTCTATTTTAATCTTTCTAAAAAACATGCTTTACTATTCTCTTATCAAATAATCCCTTATTAAAAAAGGATCGTGAGGTAAGTGGTGAGATTATATGGGTTAAGTGGATAAGAATTTTTTGCCTCTGAAGATGGATCTCATAGATTCGAAAGTACTCGGCCAGATTAAGTGAGTTATTATACTTATTCTTAACAAATATTTGACTGCATGTCGTTAAATTTCACATGAAAAGTTAATATTAACAACGCAGATCGTCATGGAACAAACAATCCAAGAATTTTTTCATTCATCATATAGATTACAACTTTGCAAAATTATAAAAGTAATTTTTAGACAATGCAAAGGCTAGCTAGAGTTCAATTTTTTTACTAGTCTTTTGACTGTCTACAGTTGAGACATTTACTTTAAATCAGGGGTCTCCAAATTACGGCCTGCGGGCCAAATCTGGCCCACCTGTATGATCAATCCGGCCCGCAACAGCTGAGGCTCATAATGTTTACCACTTAATATTATGTTCTATTAATAATTCTTCTACTTTATCAATACATCATTTTACTATCAGATTTAGCAGTTGAATGTTTGCTGAGGGCACATTCTCGACGACTTTAAAAGTTATAGCTAATTGGTCCGCAAGCTCGCTACGCTCGCCAAACTGTCAAACTGGACCCAGTGATGGGAGGAGGAAAGTTTATTCAAAATCTAAAAAGTTATACATTTTTGTGCCTTGTGAAATACTGAACGATTTAATTGGAACGTATCTAGAGTTCTTTTAAGGCCACATGGTTCTTGAGAATCGGTGATTAAATAAGAAAGTTTATTTTAGGCTTTTGAAGCCATATCTAAATTCAACATTTACACTTTTTCAGCCACGTAGTTCTTTCTTAGCTCTGAAAGAATCAGCCTACTTCGACCAATAAAACACAATTTTATGAATTTCTGCTATTGGGTGATTCAACTTCTTATTTTTAAAATTGAATTTCCTTAAAGTTTCTTTGAAATACAATAATTTTTAACTAACAAATAACAACGTTAATTTAATAAAAACTTGAGAGCCCCTGTTTACGAGAGCCCCTCGTATATTGCCTTTTTGTAAAACATAACAAAATTGGCCAACAGACTCTTAGCATGTTTGATCCACTTTTTCAGCTTTTTTGACATATATCCTATTTCATTTATCACCTGAATATAATAATTGATTATTACCCTGGAGATAATTGATTAAGTAATTGATATAGCTGCCAATTTTAGCCGTCATTATTTTTGCTATCTTTGCCAACTTTTAAAACTCTGTTTTCAATCATTTTTTTAGAAAGATATTTATGGTACAAATATTTCTAAAAATTACCCCTCTAATAACGAATATAGAGGAGGAGGAGGAGGAGGAGGAGGGGGGAGGCTTCCTCCTAAAACACTCTATATAAATAGTAGATAAATAAAAAGTGCGGGCTCTGGCCCGCAGATCTTACTGGAGTAATTATTTTGGCCCTGAGGCTAAAACGATTGGTGACCCCTACATAAATTAATGAGAATTATTAATATTTCAATATTTCATCAACATATTTGGGAGAACTCATCCACTATTCAATTGTGCTGACTGTGAACGAGTATCAAAGGCTTGAAAATGGTAATTATTGTATTGCATAAGTCGTATTGTCGTGAATAGTTTATCGCATTATTATAAAGGATCATAAATTTTAATATTGCTGCTCATTAGGCCAGCCGCGCACTTGGATAGTATGGAGTGTATAGAGCATTTATATGGCCATATACATCGATAGACAGGAAGACGAATCACGATTATTACGTTCAAAACAACTTGAAGAAAATTAGAACGACTAATATGAATGATCGTAATCTATTGGTAAAAAGTATTATCAGAATTCATAGTACTGTTGCCTGTAACAGGACATGTTTAATATAGACAATAATGCATGTGTCAAATACAGTATTGTAGGATAACTCTTGAATTAAAATCAAATTAACTTTTCGTAATTCATTCGTTTATTTCTTTTCACAGTAGTATTTTTTCAACTTACTTGTGGAGCTTATTCTATCAAAACTGAAACTGTTTATTATTTCAGTTTCCAATGGTTACTCATATGTAATAACATGATCACATGTTTGGATGTTTACTGAAATGACATTCGGCCATTCTGACAAGTGGCTTGTCCTCAAGCCGTGAACATAACAAGAAAAAGAAAAATAAAAACGTACAAAATAAGAATCATGTAAAATATAGAAGAGCGCAATAAACAGAATAACAAAATACAAAAGAAACAGAAATTAAGAAACAAACACAAATTAAATAGATGGCCAGGGCTTCATGAATTCAGCACAAGTGGTGGTTTTCAATGGTCCTTCATGGTCACCAACTCGCTCTACGCCATAGGTGTCGTTTGTTTTGGCTTTAGTGATCTTGCATAGACCTAAAAACATTCCTTTTAATTTTCTTCCAGGGCCAATTTGTGTCCTCTTTATTGCAACGTTGTTTCCAACGTTATATTTTAATGGCTTACGACGTCGTCTATCATAATTTTTCTTATTTTCCGCTGAGTCTTCAAAATCTGCTCCTTTGCGGATATCCTCAAATCATATCTTTCCTTTTCAAATTGTGCTTCAAGTTCACCGTCTATCAGCTCACGAATATTGTCTAATTCAGGGTTTCGCATTTTAACTCCACAAAGCAATTCAAAGGGTGTGGTGCCAATGCTTCGCTGATGAGTTGAGTTCAAAACTGTTTGTAGCTTATCAACATGTTGATACCATTTTGTTGGATCTTCTACTGCAAGTTTACCTAAAACTGGTATAATAGTTCTATTCAAGCGTTCGATTTGTCCATTTGCTCTTGGCAGACCTGTGGTAATTGTACAATGTTGAATTTTCTTTGTTTCACAATATGATTGGAATTCACCGGAAGTGAATGCTGGACCTTTATCAGAAATAATCCGTAATGGACTACCAAAAGTTTTCTTTTGTATTTCCAATTTTTCAATGACTTCTTTTGCGGTTGTGGATTTAGTGGGATATAGCCAAGCAAATTTGGTGAATCCATCAATTACTGCAAATATGTATTTATAGTTCTTGTTTGTGGATTCTAAAGGACCCAAATGATCAATATGATAAGTCATGAGTGGCAAATCATCCTTTGGTATTGGATGTAGAAAACCTTCGTGCTTCCCAGCTTTCCTATTCACCAAAATACATGGTATACAGTGACTTATGTAGTTTTGAACTTTAGCTTCAAGATCTGGAATGTAGTATTCTTGTCTAATCGATTCTACAGTCTTTCTTGTTGCATAGTGGCCCTGTTTATTTGCTTTTTTGATAATTTCACATTGCATCCGTTCTGGTGAGACTAGCAGGTTTCTTCCATTCTCTGATTTGTAAAGAATTCCTTTAACAATAAAGTAGTCTTTGTAGGGTTGATGTTTGAGAACCTCTTTTATCGCTTTTATTTCTCCATCTTTCTCTTGAGCTTCTTGAATCTTCAGGATGGTGTTCTTTTCGGCTATAGTCATCACTGGATATCTGTTCAATGCATCAACATGACACATCTGAATGCCTGGGCAATGTTTGATTTTATAGTTGAATTTTGCTGAATTTGTATTTATGTGACTTGTATATCTCACTTGGTGAATGTTCTCGTTTTCAGAATATTGCCTCTGTTTAGACAACTTAATGTCCAATTGTCCAATAACATCTGAACCAACTATTATCTCTTCTCTGGAGTTTTCAAGAACAAACACTTTAACAGGAATTGTGTTAGCATTCCCCTCGAATAATATTTCGGTGATAAAATAGCCAATAGGCGACTGTTCCTCATCTCCAAGACCCAGTAATGATGTAGAGTCTGAATTCAAAGCAGGTGAACCAAGATACTCATAGCATTTCTTGTTAACAAGGGTAACAGTACTCCCAGTGTCCAAGATAGCATCTGTATTTCTCCCATGAATCTTGACATTGAAATAAAATTTTCCATCTTGACTAACTGAACTTTTAATTTCAATTCTATTAACGTTTCTTTGATTTCCAGAGTTTGTTGTGCCTTCTTTCTTTTGTCGCCATTCCGTTGACTTATGTCCAATTTCATTACAATTAAAACATTTAAAACTTAATCTGGGGAAACTTTGTTGTTGGTTTTGTGCCTGAGATTGATATTTGTCAGATTCCTTGAAAACGGTTTTTTTGCTTCTATTGGTACTTACTTGAGAAGGTTTGGTTTGAGAAATATCCTTCTTCGAATCCTTTCTAAAATTGTATCTGGATGCCACGTATTCATCCAACTTGTTCACAAGTTCATCTGTCTTTATAATTTTGGATAGGTCATCATAGGACCTCTTTTAGGTCTTCATAATTGAGTACTTTTAAGCCTTCGATCCATTCAGTTAAAAAGTTGTTTAGATCAAATGCAAAATCTCGCCATGTAGATAAAGTGTCGGAAAAATCGCAGCGTGCGCGCCGGGCGTATTACTCAACTATTTGAAAAGCTATCGTCTCAAAACTATATTTAAATGAAAATACAGAAAAAATTGAGACGCGGAAGCACAATTTCAAATGTCAAACACTTCTATGAATATTAAATAAAAACATTTAAAAATGACATGAAGAACCTAACCTCTAATTGCGAATCCGTCAATAAAGTGTCAGTAAACAATATTCTAACACTCTATCAATGTATTATATTCTTGATTAATGGGTAATAGAACTAGTAATCATTTAGTTGACATTCAATGTATTTTTCATTTTAAAATATGTAAGATTACGTAGTTTTTTGGACATGTAAAAGTCGGAACACAAATGTCACTCTCGACTATTGGAATTGGACTATGCACGATACAATATCGCAGATCGATTATTTCGACTTCTCGATAGTTTGTCAGATCAAGTATCGATCACGATTTTATCGACTATTTCTTGTCAATATTTGACTCACAGCTTTTGCAATTTAAGAAAATAATTTATATTATCATTAAAAATAAATTTAATAATTTTTAAAAATTAGATGATAGATATAAATAAATATATTAGTTGATTAAAATCCATTATTAAAGAAAAATAATAGTCTTTTTCTTATCTATGCTACTACCAACCAACATTTTTGATAGATTGGTCATTCTACATCACTGTCATTATCAAGTTTTCAAATTTGAAGTTGCATGTTTTTTGTTCTTACATGAAAAAATACGACCTTTTAAATCTACACATGTGCGACATTTTGCACATGCGCAGAAGCATAGTCTGCATGAATGGAACGAAGTGGAATGGAACTGCATAACCAAACCTTTCCTAACCTGGCTAGATGTGACTGAACCACCTCTGTAAATTTGTTGGTGGTTTTAAATTTGTCGGTGGTGTAAATTTGAGGTGGTTCAGTCACATCTAGCCAGGTTAGGAAAGGTTTGGTTATGCAGTTCCATTCCAGTTTCCATTCCACTTCGGTCCATTCACGCAGACTGTACTTCTGCGCATGCATGAAATGTTTGCACATGTGTAGATTTAAAAGGTCATGAAAAAATGGCTAGTGGTGTGAAAATGAATTTGAAAACTTTGCCAACCTAACCAAAACTAACCTAACCTTACCAAACCAAAGCCAACCATACCAATGCTAACCTAACCTAATCAAACACAAGCTAACCTTACCAAAACCAACCTAACCTAAGCCAACCTAACTTTACCAAATCAAAGCTGACCTAACCAGAAGCCAATCCAACCCAACCTAACCAAAGCCAAACTAGCTTTGGTTTGGTAAGGTTAGGTTCGCTTAGGTTAGGTTAGTTTTGGTTAGGTTAGGCTGGTTTTGGTTAGGTTAGCTTTGTTTTGGTTAGGTGGGTAGTAGTTGGATTTGGCTGAATATCTAAAATTCGGTATAATTTGGCAACTTAGACTCAAAAATTATATTCATTATTATTCGAAAATGTTGTCATTACAATATGCCTGTAAGTTCAGTTTAAGGTTTTGTTAATTACTTGTGCACCTTCTTACCTATTTAAGTGTTCTTACAGGCGGTTTTACAGCCTTATTGTTAATTAAATTTTGTTCATCTCAGATACAAAAAAGGCTACATCAGCAATTGTGTTGATTTCCAAACGTCTCTGTCAAATGATGGCTTGGATGCAGGAAGTAGCTCAGTTGTGTGCTAGATATTATTACACACTCACCTGTGCAGCCAGACCCTGTGTAAAGGTGGGAGTAGACTGTCAAGCATAAAGCTTCAGAATTTGTTTTGGTGGGCTTGGCATACTGATACAATTCTGTTAGTTCAGTGAGGAAACCCATCACAAACTACCTCACTCCTCGTTTGTGTAGTATGCTCTTTGGACTAAAACATAGCATTGAGGTGTGAAGAATCAGCTATGGTAATATACATACAGTTTTATTACAAAAAATAAATAAATTAAAGTAGATTTGATGCAATCAGTTCCTAAATCATTTTTTCTCAATTATAGCCTTGAGCTAACTCTAACTAGCTACTCTTTCACCTTAGGTCAACTACCCCTAATCTGACTCACCCAGATCCTGTATAAAAAATCTACATCCTAAACAGAAGGCGATTGTAATAATTACTATTTGTGTCCAGGGAGGGATGAATGTTTTGTACAAAAAAATTTCGATTATGAACTATGGTTTAATAAACTAAGGTTTTTGTCAAGTTAACTATCTTAGATCACACCTCACATTTGTCAAATTAGGATCACAATGAATTAAACAACATAATAAGCAAACTGAGGAAAATTATTATTTTGAATCAATAAAATCCGATTTTATGAAACCTGAGTGTTTTTCAATACTGAGCTGTTGAAAATTTCATTCAGAATCAAAATTTTTACAAGATAGAAAAAATACAGGTTTATACTTGAAATAACTTATTATTTGTAAATTTTGTTTAATGTCCATAAAAATACTTTAGTTACCGGTCTCTAACTTTTTATACGACTTAGTTCA
This sequence comes from Conomelus anceps, assembly GCA_948455865.1. NCBI lineage: Eukaryota > Metazoa > Arthropoda > Insecta > Hemiptera > Delphacidae > Conomelus > Conomelus anceps. The sequence continues at coordinate 62,851,823 of OX418217.1, read as the reverse complement.
TTTTACTTATAACCTAACCAATTTACAAGTAAAATCAATGAGGACGACGATTACTTGCTTTTTGTTAGTCGTGTCGAAAGCCGATAATATAGTTTCTAGTAGTTTCGTTATTGGTACATATCGACCTTGTACAATAGTGTCGACAGAGCCGTATCGATAGTTGAGACCCTGTCGATATCGATTAGTCAATCCGATCGATCTAATGATTGCAAATATGTACGGTACAAGGCGAACTGCGAAGTGTATGTCATCTTTACATTGTTTTAAAAAAACGTCTTTTTTTAATTACGTACATGATTAAATATGAAAAAAGCATAATTTATGTGATGATTGTGTCATGCTGCAGATAATTCATTATTGATTTTCTAAATACTGTTTTCTGACACTTTTTGACGAATCTGCTATTAGAGGTTAGTTTCTCCATGTCATTTTTGATCGTTTTCATTTAATATTACGAAAAGAGTTTCATATTTGAAATTGTGCTTCCGCGGCTCAATCTTTTCTGTATTTTCATTTAAATATAGTTTTGAGACGATAGCTTTTCAAATAGTTGAGTAATACGCCCGGCGCGCACGCTGCGATCTTGCCAAAGTGTCTTTTTTGTGGAAAACAAATTTCAGTCGAAATTGTTCTGGGCTGAGTTTAAATCGTTTGAGAAGCACACTTTTTATATGGTCATAATTATTAGCTTGTGCATCAGGCTCTCTTGCAATCAAATTCACGATTTCTAGCGGTAATAATCCCATTAAATATGCAACCCAATTTTCTTTTGGAATATTATTTCTACCTATTTGTCTCTCAAACAAAGCTAAGTAGATACCGATATCACCATCCATACTAAAACGGGTCATTAGTTTAAAAAAATCATTACTCTTAGGTATACTGTTATTAGATGGCTCACCATCCATCCTTATTGAAGTTTCAATCTCTAATTTTCTCAAATCAAATTCCTTTTCTAATCTGTCTTTTTTGAGACTCTCCTCACGTTCAAACTTTTCTTTTTCAAATTCTAACTTTTCTCTTTCTAATTGAAGTCTCTCTTCACGTTCCAACCTTTCTTTTTCAAGTCTCTCTTCTCGTTCCTCTTCATGTTTACGTTCAGTGATAATATTTTCTAATAGACTCTTAGTGAACTCTTCATCATAGTCTTCAGATTCAGCAATCAACTTACATAACTGAACGACTCTAGGATTGTTAGGTAGAACAATATTCAATTCTTCAGCTAGAATCAATAAGTCAGCCTTTTTTGACTTTGCTAGGTATGCCATTTTCAAAATTAGTTTTCTCAAAGTTGTTATCCTACCTAGAAACTAGGATACTTACAACTGTTTTTAGAGAATGTTCTATCAGTATTCTTCAATATTCTATCAATGTTTTCTCACTTTATGAAGTCCATCTCGGACGAGCCCCCAAAATTGTAGGATAACTCTTGAATTAAAATCAAATTAACTTTTCGTAATTCATTCCTTTATTTCTTTCCACAGTAGTATTTTTTCAACTTACGTGTGGAGCTTATTCTATCAAAACTGAAACTGTTTATTATTTCAGTTTCCAATGGTTACTCATATGTAATAACATGATCACATGTTTGGATGTTTACTGAAATGACCTACCCTACAGTATTAGTAAAATATATCTGATATATGATAGAATATAGAATAGAATAGAATATTTATTGTACAATTGTTTCAAGGCTAGAGCTTATTGAAACACAAAATGCATTACAATTATATTACAAAGAATGGATAATTCTACAACATCTGCGCAAGTAATAAACAAAAATTAAAATAAATAAAAAACATAAAAGTGAAAAGAAAAATAAACATATTTTAAAACAAAAAAAGAAACTGACTTCAGTGAAATGATAAAATACTCACGTACTAAAAAGTTTAAAATAAAGTATTTACTTTAAACTGAGAATTTTTTTAATTTCATACAAGTAATCTTTTGAAGTCGGCGCCAAATATTTTATGAAGTTGATAAGAAATTCTATCTAATATCAGAACTAACACTGTATTTTTTTGGAGGATGAAGCTCACATAGGTCTGAGACCTTTGCATGGGTAATGAATTGGATGATGGAGATTGATGAGTTGAACCTACAGTTTTAGGTGGGTTCCGAACCACCAGGAAGTGATTGATGAGAAATTCTATCTAATATCAAAACTAACACTGTATTTCAATTGAATATGTGATTTACACTCACTTTTATTGGAATTCAGTGTCAGTTTTGATATTAGATTGTTCAATTATTTCGTCATGGAAAACATCACAAATTAATTCTGTTATATCTTAGAAGTTTATGGGAAATTTGGTGCCGACTTCAAAAGATTACTTGTATAAAATTAAAAAATTTCTCAGTTTAAAGTAAATACTTTATTTTAAACTTTTTAGTACGTGAGTATTTTATCATTTCACTGAAGTCGGTTTCTTTTTTTGTTTTAAAATATGTTTATTTTAATCTTTTTAGTTGAATTTTCAAACTTTGAAAACATGAGAAATTTTTTAAAGCCTAGGCCTACATTATGAAATATTTATCAAATTAGCAAGCCAATAATTAATTTGTAACATCCAAGCTTGAGTAACTAAAAATCCACTTATAAGAAAAGATAAACTAAGGAAAATTCTACAACGTTTTATTTAATGTGGAATATTGTATTTAGGAAAATTATAATAGCGAAAGGCTTCTTAAAAGTGAAATGGCTTTTGATTCATTTTGATGTGGTCCCTTCGAGAATATACTTACACTGAAATAGTAGGCCTATATTACATTACAAGTGTGGAAAATTTTGTTTACTAAAAATATGATAAGTTAACGCAGGAGATGAAGTTGAGTGTGTATTATCATACGAATATGGTAAACATCTTACCAGACGAGTTATGTACGATATTTTTGTGATATTAGTCATATTTTTTTAATATAAAAAACATAAACTTTGAGCTAGTACAAAAGGATCATTAAACATAACCTCAAAATAGCCTATTGTACGCACATGTATTTAATGGCGAATAATAGTAGTTTATGCAACAATTTTATTTTGACCCTTATTAAGGCACGAGTTAGATGTAAGTTATAACACGAGCAAATGCGAGTGTTATAAATATCTCACGAGTGCCTTAATGGCCAAATAAAATCGTTGCATACACTATTTTATCTACGACCACTAGTATACATTTAATTAAAACAATTTCATTTTACCTGTGACTGTCAGAGATATGTAACCTTTCATCTCAAATACGAGAAGTTATAGTAGATTGTTAGGTTAAAGCAGCTGGCATAGCAATTCGATCGAATCATCTGATAGTTTCACAATATTGAATTACGATATTGATTCCATCAAAAATGCTTCTGATTGGTCCAGAACCCGTGTTATAATGTAGAACTTGTACTATAATGAGCTCTTTATGCAACGGGCTTCAAAAAGGATTTCAAAAAGACAGCTGTTTTGGCATCAATTATGAAACTGTAATGTATACATTATGACATGGTCGTAGATAAATATTCTTAATCCATCACAGCAGCAAAACTAAAAATACTTCTGAGATCAGCTGTTTTTCCAAACTCTCCAACGTATATGATTGAAACTAAATAACCTTATTCCTATGACTCAATATCATCAACTAAATTATTTACAATTTTCATATGAACATATGGACAGAAATATTATATTCTTCTTATTCTCGATTCAAATTAAGTTCACGTGATTGGTCAAAACGGGACATTACAGGCTTGTTTCACACTGAACCAGCTTTGGGTAACCGATGTTGTTTACCCGGCATAATTGCATTGCATCATATGATTTCGAAAACCGTCTAGATGTAAAGCTCCATATGATACAATGATCAGCCTGGTAAACGACACCGGTTATCCGATTGGCGGTTATGTGTGGAACTATCCTATTCAAACGATTGAAATGAAGACATCGAAGAATGCTCCGTTTTGTTTAATATTGGGCTAAGTATTGGGCCGATCCTTGCGAAACTTGGATAGGACCACCGCTGAGCGATGCTCTTTCATTTAAAAAAAAAAAATCGAAATCGGTTCAATAAATATTGTTTGAATGATTGATGTAAAAACATTAAAAAAAAAACAGGTCGAATATAGTAACCTTGTTCTTTTTGGAAGTCGGTTAAAAATCAATAAAGCTAAAGTACAATGTAACTTATTTAAATGAAATTAACAGTATTAAAAATAAAATATAGTATGCTTTTTCAATGAATTTGAGGAATAACTTTTACATAATATAATAACTAAGAAAACATAGATTTGATGAATCTAACAAATGAATATACAATCTTAACTTGAATGAATGGATGGAGATGAAATGACTTGGAGTGGCAGTAAGTTCCATAGGCGTGAGGCAGTCACTAGAAAGGATTTGTTGAACATTTCAGTTCTATGGAGGGGGATCTGCAATGTAAAACAGTGAGACCGACTGGATCTTGAATGGACATTGGCTAAAAGTGTGAAGCTATCTCTCAAGTAAGCTGGATTAGAATTCTTGACAATAAGATTATATGTCATTGAGAGGATGAAATACTTTTTGCGTTGCTTTAACTTCAGCCAACGTAATTGATTGAAGAAAGGTGAGATGTGGTCATCCCTCCTGGCATCAAAGATGAAGCGAATTGAATAGTTCAATGCTCTTTGCAGCTTCAGATCAAGATAATCGAGCAAATCATTGTATACTATAGAACAATAATCAAGAATCGACAATATCAGAGCACGGACAAGAGTGACTCTTATGAACACAGGGAGGAAGCGCTTCAACCTTTTCAATTGATGAACAGCCGCAAACACTCTGTTTGTCACTGACTTCACTTGAGGAATCCAACTCAAGGTAGAATCCAGCTGGATGCCAAAGACTTTAACACATTCTGAGAATGGCAGCTCTACATTACCAAGATTTATTTTAGGAATTGCATTGACATCACATTGGGAAAGAATTCGTTGATATCCAATGATTATACTCTTACACTTGGAAGAATTAAGAGTTGAACAATGAGCTGAAGACCATTGAAGAAGAGTGGAGATGTCTTGATTCAACTTTAAAACAGCTTCATCAGGAGAGAATCTTAGATAAAATAGTAAATCATTGGCATAAAGATGATAAGAGGAATGGAAGAGAAACATAGGAAGATTATTAATGGAGATAGAAAATAGGAGGGGACCCAGGACAGATCCCTGAGGAACAACTGCTACCAGCAATACCCAATCAGAGACATCATTCTCAGCCCTCCTAACCGCCTGACATCTACCTACAAGATAAGAATGGACCCACCTTACAGAAGACAATGATAGTTTACACTGTGTACTCAACTTATGCAACAGTATGGAATGTGAAACGTTGTCAAAAGCCTTGGTAAAATCAAATGGTACAAGCAGAGTTAGCAATCGTTGGTCCATAGCTCCTCTGATTTCATCAGTTATCTTCAGGAGTGCAGTTGTGGTGCTATGCGATGGATGGAAGCCGGATTGATGTTTGCTGAAGAAATTGATTGAATTAAGATGAGATGTAATCTGCTCATGAATGGTCCTTTCCAGAGCCTTGGAAATTGAGCAAAGAATTTGGATAGGTCTGAAATCCTTGGGTGAAGAAGGGTTAGCAACTTTAGGAATGGTTTGGATGATGGAACTTTTCCAGAGGTCAGGAAAAACACTCATTTGGAGAGAAAAATTGAAAATATGTGTGATTGCAGGAAGAATAACAGGAAAAATTTTCTTATAAAACATGACTGGTATGCCATTAACACCCCTACTATTTTTAGCAATGGACCTGTTATCAGCCTCGACATTGTTAGGAGTTACATATGAGAAGAAAAATCTTCCAGGTGGAATTGTGTGTGTATATTTATTTATCAGATTCATAGATATCAGCCGATCAGGAAATCTAAAGGGTGGAGGAGGGGTAGAAAAGAATTTGTTGAGGTCATTGGCTGGCACATGAATGCTACATTTAGTTGGGCCAGTATGAACTGCACCTACATGCTTCACATTCTTCCACAGGACAGAAGTTGACTGGTTTGTTTCAAATAACTCATTGTAATATCTCAATTTAAAGTAACAACACTTAGATTTAAATACATTACGGACTTGCTTAAACCTGTTATGGTCAGAAATGCATTTTGTTCAAAGAAATGTGTGTCGGGTCCTATCCCTCTCAGATCTCAATTGAGATAACTCCTCATTGAACCATGGGCAAGGCTTGCGGCGCAAGCGAACCGTTTCTACAGGTGCATGGCCATCAAAAAGGGAAAACAATAGATTGTTGAAGACTGCAACATTCCCATTGATATCATTCAAGTACTGAATGTCACTCCATGGCATACTCATAGCCTCAGCAAGTCACAGATTCAGATCAAAATTTCTATAATTCCTGTAAGTCACTATACAGTCATACCATACAGAATGATTCAAACTGTATATGATATAGATTAAAACATGATCCGAAAAACCAGGACAAGGAACTTGACCATTGGACATAACACTCCTGCTATCACTTACAATGATAAGAACAAGAAGTGTATGTGAAGTTGCAGTGTGATGAGTGGGTTGACTAGGTAGAATTGAAAGATTGAAAGAGTAACATAAGTCCTGCAATTGTACACTTTCGAAATTATTTTTGAGGAGACATGCATTGAAGTCGCCCAGTATGATTATATGTTGGTATTTGTGCATGACCTCTGAAAGTCTTTCCTCCAGTTCAGAAAGCCGACCAGCTTTAGGTGGGCGGTAAACCACAGCGATAAAGAGAAGTTCTGAGCCGACCCTGATCTCCAGGAAGAGGAATTCTGGGGAATGGGAATACATCTGTGAGGAAGACAGGATAACACGGGAAGGGAATGAGGAATGGATGTAGACTGCAACTGCACCACCACCTTTACCAAGTCGGTCATTTCTAAATAAAGTAAAATCCGGCACTTCAAAATTTTTAGACAACAGACTGGGCTTCAGCCAAGTCTCACTGATTGCAATCACATCCACAGGAACTACTGAGAAAATAGATTTAAATTCATCAAAGTGAGCTGGAAGTGATTGAGCGTTAATGTGACATATTTTTAAGGAAGAGGTACAATTTGAAAAAGCCGTAGAAAGTTCGTTGATACAATCAGACATAAATGAGATAGAAAGAGGAAAAAAAATTAAAAGAGAAAAAAATACTCAAATTCAATGCAAAAAGAAAAAGTGAGAGAAAAAAAAAATATATATAATGAATAAGTTACAGCTAATTATATAGCTTAGTGCTCGTATAGTGACGTTTAGACTTAGCCGCTGTACTGGCTCCCATATAATAATAAGAAAAAAAGGGGAAAAAAATAGTGGACACTAAATAATTTATTGCTTCAAGAACGAAACTATTATTAACATACACACTTGTTCAAATAAAATAATATCTTTAGGCTAGTGGATTGAAGTTGGGAAAAATAAATCTTTATAATACGTATGCGATCGCTGAGCGTGGGTAAGAATAAGATGGAAAATGAAATGAAGAATATATCTAGTTTGTCTTTAATATCTTTAATAATTTTTATAAGGTCTAGGTTAGTCGTCATTCAGATAGTCGTCTACAATAAATTGTTCAATAGGATGATAAAAGTTTAGTAATATCAGAAATTCTATTCCGTTAAAAATAAGAAATAAAATAATCTCTCCTCTATAGAAAGATTATTTCATTAGGTAATAATAAATGCTAATACAGAACGATTTGTCTAGAAAACACTCTCCTAGAAATCTAGGATAAAGTATATTATATAGATAAGATAACGAGGATTTGGCCCAAATAACAAATTCTCAGATGATACAGATGTAATCACACACTTTTGCTTTACAATATTGATACATTTGCTACGTTTGATACATTTGCTTAATAATATAACCAGCACAGCCTGCTGGACAGCAAGTAAGAAGTGGGCTATAAAGCAACATATAAAGCACAAAGTGGACTATAACGCAAGATTTCATCGACAAATTCAGTTCAATTCAAATTCAATTGAAATCTTCATTTCTGTTCCACAAAAATACGATTCAGTTACCTTGCTAATGATTAGCGTATAATTAATTCATACAATAATTATTAACAGAACCTGTAGACTAATTAATTGATGCAGGGATTGAAACATATATTTTTTATCACATACATTTCGTTATGTAATACAGAAATACAGTAACTTTCGTTCATAGTAAATGAAATGGCCAATGGCAAAACGTCGTGGGAGGGGGGGGGTTCCGGTCTACAACCCCCCTTGAGCCTGTAAGGGTACGCGCATGTTGAGGAGGTGTAGGTGAAGGTGTAGGTGAAGGTGTAGCTCGCCATCACCGCTAGGTAAAACAAATGCATTATCTGTTACGGGTGCGCGCATAGTGAGCAGGTCGAGGTGGAGGTGTAGGTCGCCGCTTACAAGGAGGTCTTGCAGGATGCTTTTCAAGAACAAACTATTTTGATTTTACCTCGCCGCTTAGCGCGCTGCTTCTTCGTGATTGGTCCGTTCAAGGCCACACACTCCTCCCCCTCCTCCAAACAGTTCACTTCTACCCAGAACTACGTACTGAGCTGTACCGTACGTATGTGGTTTGATAAAGTACTGTGCGTTTTCACGTGTTTGAAATTAAGGAAGAAGTTATCATTGCCGTGCACTGTCAGGGGATGATCTAGCAAAAAAGGCAGAAAAACGTCAGCCTTGGAAAATTTTTAAAACCCGTTGTGTATGGGTACCAAATTTCAACTTTTTTGGGCTAGTAGTTCTTGAAAATTAGTGATGAATGAGTCAGTGGTATTTGGCTTTCATATATAGGCTATTAGGCTATATAGATTTGGCTTATAAAACTCGCGGTTTATTAGTTATAATGAATAATAAGACGAAATTGTCACAACAACATTTATAAAAAATAATGAGATACTAGTTTCGGTTGTTACACCATTATCAATCTTAAACAAACGAATTTGTGTGAGATTGATAATGGCGTAACAACCGAAACTAGTATCTCATTATTTTTTATAAATGTTGTTGTGACAATTTCGTCTTATTATTCATTATGGATATCTTCCACGATATCACCTTCGCCACTACAAAGAAATTATTAGTTATAACTTATATGAGTGATAATGAGATTGTAGTAGACATGGCCTTTGTAGGCCTATAATAATCATTGGTTTTTTCATAAAAGGAATGGTAAACATAATTATTATAGTTTAATATTTCTGCTTTGTATTTGTGCTTGTAATGGGAAATTTTATATTTTTTAATAATTTGTGTTGTTGAATAGCCTTATAAAGAAGTAATATAATATAAAAAGTAATATAATATAAAGAAGTATGTAGGAAAAAGTTTCAGGAGTCATTCTTAAGTACTGTTCAAATTTCTCTGGGTACGATTTAAGTTGAAACAAGTGATGATATTCGCCCACTTTTTGCCGTACTTGGTTAATGGGATGAGCACTAAACTCTCAATTGCTTAATGTACTAGTAAACCACCACTTACTTGCCGAAGACATGTTATCACTATCATCACTACTGTCTGTAATCATTATTACAGAAAAATTATGCACGAGACAATGAGAACGTACTATTGCCCCACACAGTTGGAGACAGACGACACACTGTCTGTGGACTGGAGTGGTGGGAGAAAAGCAGCTCGGTAAACCTCCTGAACATACGATACCTACCTCCACCTACACCTACACCTCCAGCTACACCTCCAGCTACACCTACACCTTCACCTCCTCAACATGCGCTTACCCTAAAAGAGGCCCCAAAAAGTAGGGAGGCATCAATAGTAATACGATAATATCGGTTACTGGAGGTAAAAAATTATTCATACGTGAAGTGTTACAGCTAGAAAAAATACTATAATTTCAATATTTAAAATACTTTAATTCTAAAAATAATAAATTTATTAAGGTTACAGAGGCAAGTTTTCTTGGACCTCAACGTCAAGGGGCCACATTACTTTACAAATGTAAGCAAGCGACAAAACAAAGATACAATAAGAGGCCCCAAATTATCAAACTAGGGCCTTAATTCTCCAGTTTAGACCTCTAGAGGCCCCTGGCGCCACGGGACCTTCGGTTTAGGGTGAGGGAGCCTCACCTTTTGGTGTCAGGGAGCCTCCAGCCAAAACTCTGCCCCGGGCCACTAGAATGTCTCTGAGTGTAATAATAATTTGAAATAACTATAAATTGTTAAATTAGCTTTATAAAAATAGTATTTTTTTGGATTTTATACATCAAAGTTTGTTCAAATCTGATTAATGAACTAACAATATACGAAAAGTGGGTTCATTCTCTTAAGCTAAAGATTCATAAAAGCAATGATTTATTGAATTTAAGCTTTCACTTTGCCCAATTTCTAAAGTTCATTTCAATAAATACTTGTATAAAGTTACTGTTTTTAAGCCTCTAATCAAGCTCTTAACATCGAAAATTAAAATATTTCCCCATAATGTGGACTAAAATTAATTGATTTAAGCTTTTCTAGACATGGGTTTAGAATCTCTTGGAATACAACTTTAGAGGGACTATTTACCAAAATTTACCCAGGGGGCCCAAATCTTCGATAACCCCCCCCCCCAAACCATCATTTAAAAATTTTCGCTACGCTACTGTATGGCTACACTCTTTTTCATTCATATGGCTATTACCCAAATTAATTCATGTGATTTATAGAATGATACTTTTCTTGACAGATTAATTCTGTAGGATCAGAGTATTAGGTTTATAATAATAATATTCAGATGGCTGGCTCAGGTCTAGTGTCAGAGTTATCAGGTCGCACCTAAATAAGTTCAGAGCCTCTGACATGACTTAACGACTGTTTTTTAGGTAGCCGGGACCGACAGCTTAACGTGTCCTCCGAAACACGAGAGTAGCCCGATGTGAAATCTTTCGGTCAGAACTGGAATCAAACCCGGGACCTTTGGGTTAGCAAACCAACATTTAACCCACACGGCTACAGGCACTCCTAAAAAAAATGACAAGAAACGTAATTAATTGGCTTCGAAAGGTTTACTTAGAAATCAGATGATGAATTTTCGGCCAATTGCAATTTTTGACTCAGGGCGGCTCTGATAGCTCAGTTAGTTGGAGTGCTTGTCTGTGATTAGATGACACTCTGGTTGGCATTGTTCCCTGCGGCCTTGAGCTCGAAACTCATTCATCCATGGATGTTTCTCAAGGATCACCTATTCACCTCATTACCCACGCTCAAGTCTCCAGACTCAAGTAGGCATCATCCGCAATAAATAAAATCTATGAATCATATTTATTATTTGAATATTTTTTCTATTGAATTAGGTTCTACTTCATCTTCGCATATACTATTTTATAAATAAATTCTTAATAAGGAATTCATTCATCTATAGCAATAATTATACCAAAAAGCCCGTTCAACTGAAAAATAAAGGTTTAAATACCTGCATTTTGGAATCCAATACATTATTGGATACCAAAACGCAGGTATTTAAACCTTTATTTATATTAACTGGTATCCGGAGGCGGAAGAATTCAATATGAAAAAGAGCTTTTTATAAACAAAGTTACAAAGTGATAATGCCTTCATAATGAAGCTGTTCTGGAAAGCTATGTTATTTATTACACTTTTTTTGTTCAAGTGCCTATTGCTTTCTTAGCAATATTGTTCATTGCATGTCAAGTGGCCACACTTTACTGCTACCCATTGGGGCATATTTGTTCCAGTTGCTGTTTGCCGAATAAGAAGATGCGCAAAGAATAAGAACTGTTGATTAAAACTTGATAAAGGAAGTATTGAGTAGGGGAGCCAGTGTGAGTTTTATTTTCTTATTCTATAAACCTAAACAGCCATTTAACGACAAAACGAAGAGCAATCTAAAAGTGATTAGACCGAATGCGATGTATAAGAGAGGATAATCGGTTCTGCTCTGGCAGTGTTGTTGGTGTGGAGCAGAGCGCGAGGAGGTGTGAGTGTGTTTTTACATGTGTGATCTTGTGAGGTGTTGGAGCATGAATAACGCGAACGGACCACCCGCGTATCCTGCTCGCACATCGCTTTTTCAAACTCGGTTACGACTTACGAGTCTACAAGACACTCACAATATCTCTATATTCCCAACTCGAAGCAGGGACCAGCGTGAGATGTCGACGCATGCCGGAGCATCATTCAAATGAAGCCAAGCGAGCTTCATCTCGTCATCTGAATGAATGCGCCACGTCTCTATGTGAGACTGCTGTCTTATAGTAGGCCGTTACGAAGATCATGCAGTCGTCTAGATTGAGACTGTTTGTCCACAATATCTTTTTCAAGTACACAAGCTCTTAACAATCTTCATTCAAGCTCTCCTTTTACGATAGAATGCGCGCCTCAAGCATCGAGCCACACAGCCTCACACGTGCTAGTCGGTCGCACCTAGGGATGCGAAGACAGCACCTTTCAGCCGGGCCAATAATGTAGACTCCCACTCGAGATAATAATGGCCTTTTTATTCGTTCTCACCTTAACACACCACTTCTATCGCGAAGAACGCCTCCTCTACTGATTGATCTCGAATAAAACCACTCACTTCCAGCTCATTCATTCGATTAGGACGATCTAAATAGTCTGCGCTGCCTCCAGTGTGTCATACAAAAGCGCTTCAAAACGACTGTGGGAGCTGGCCTTTCAGTTCACAATCTGCAACGTGAATTGCCTACTCCGAAAAAAGTTTTGCATTGAACTCTAAAGCGTGAGAGCTGCTGCTTTACAGCAGTGCCACCCAAGTTGATATCTCTCGTTCATACAGCGTACAGAATACAGTGACAAATAATGGAATCTCTCATCCAGATAAGAGTTTCGTAACATTACAACTTCACGTGTGCATGTGAAGATTTTGGTGCCTTACTTTTGAAATTGAAAATCTAGAAGATGTAGGTACTGAATTGGAATAGTAGAAAATTCAGCTGTTTTTTTTTTTCAAATAATTTGTGCAAGCTCATAACTCATAACACAAGTTAGATCAAGTTTGACTTATTTAAACTCGAGCTATCCATTAGCAGATCAAAGCTGTCCGCCATATGTCTCATCAATACAGTAGACAATCTAAATCTAGTAATCTTGTAATCTATAAATCAATAATGGGACGAGAACAACAAGCAACGGGTTCTATTCTATTCTTAAATACGGTAACATGACATGATTGATAATTGATCCTTCTCAAGTCTCATGTCACTTTGGCATTGTTTTTGAGAGACCTTAATTGATTGTGTAATGATTAATTAATTGTTTGATTGTGTAATGAAAAAATGTTTTCCATGAGAGTTTTCATCGCATCAAACAAGTAATATTATATCTGGGTCAGTGAAATAAATAATTAAATTTCAATCAACGTCAATGAGTTCAATTGACAATTGGGTCAGTTAAAGGTAAATAGTAGGAGGGAAGTAAGTTCTCCCATATTAGTTAAATGTAGATGAACATCTCAATTTATTCATAAATTGGAAGGGATTTATCAAATTTTATGAGGGAACCCTGTGCGAATTTAAAAAATCTTTCTTTTTGAACCCAATGAGACATCGTCCCAATTGAAATCACGCTCCCCGCAATCTCATCCTCCGTTTATAAGATATGACCTTGTTCAATTCTAATAGATGAATACAACAAGCAACATGAATACAATACGCATAAATGAATACCAAAAAGTGATAACATCAGAATTTTATTCTCATTAATTTCTTCTAACGTGGATACTAGATATTTCCAATTGGGAGATGACAATGTGCTAAGTTTTAGCAACTTAGTTTTTAAAGGTATGTTTTAGTTTTTTAACAATGTGCTAAGTTTTAGCACCTAAGTTTTTAAAAGTAACCAATACTGCAAACCTACAGTGTTTAAATCGTTTAATAAGATAGCAAGAGCAAAGATAGAGATGAAATGAGACGAAAAAGTAAACAAGAATTTGTCATTGAACTTACAAGGCACAATGTGAAGGTCAGTCAAATTGATTTGGGGAGGACACGGATTAGAAAAAAATGTTTCTTATTGGAGAATAATGTTCCGTTGACTCCGCCTCATGCACCGCTCCTTTCTGAATTTAATCCTCCACTCATTGTATGTAGATTGGCTGCAAACCCATCTAGCTTTTTTGTGTGTGCTGTGTGAGATGCTAGCCTTGAAACAAAAGTGCGAATCACTCTTTTGTCTTTGTCTTCGCTGAGGATAAGACTTGTGCTAGTCGATTTAGGATAAATGAATAGTTCACCAGAAGAAACATCAGACATAACATTATCATAATAATACTCAGATCAAAAGGGAGTGTCAGCTCCTTTAAAAATTGCTATTCGGAAGAAATGGGCCAATCGAATGTTATAATAACCAGGCGCGAAACTGAACAATTTTCAAAAAAACAGTAAAAGAATCTCTTTATGGGAGGTGAGCATTTTTATTGTGGTATCCTAATGAGCGGTGCATGAGGCGGAGTCAACGGAACATTATTCTCCAATAGGAAACATTTTTTCTAATCCACCAAAAAAAAGTTTCCAAAACGATATAGCTCCTGGTTGTAACATTGATTCACTTGTTTCAAAAGTGTTGGTCAATTATCAAATGACTTGAATCCCAAATCACAACGTTTCAGCGGGCTGTCATGAGAGGAAAAATCAAAGAAAAGTAACAACTGTGGGATAATTGTCGTCTGTTTAGTCTTAGTTGTCTTAGATTAGTGAGAAGTGTGCGAATTTATTAAAGTAGAATTTTACTTGCTTCACCGTCTCTGTTCCAGTGTTGACAAGAGAAATTAAAAGATCGATTTATTCTGGAACCTCCGGAACATCCAAGAGAAATATTTTGAGTGGGGACTGAAGACTGACAACTCATCTGGTAGATTATTTATTTGCTTCAGGTTTAATCATCCAAATTCATTTTAATTTATTTTTTACAACGTAACATAAACATATCATTCTTATATCTAAACAAGAAATAAATCTTAATAATAATGAATACAAAACATCTCTAAATCTGTGTTGCATCCCTCTTCAATTGAAGCTTACGATGGACGATAGTGAATATTCATATTCTGCATAAGAAGTCATTTCAACCACCATTGTTCTACAAATATAGTTTCTATTTTCCAAATGGATAAATAATTCTGAAATCTTTCTGGAAATGATCGCTTTATCTGACAAGGTTCGGCGATAAGATTATCTCATACATTACAATTATTAACTATTTTCTAAATAATCAATTTTCATAATTGACTTTTGAATAACCTAGTGTACTAACGTGATTAAGCAGGACATTCTCAGTCGTTCTACTTCAAAGTCTGCTTTTGATATGCTCGAAACTCTACAATAATGCTAATAAGAAGTTGATTTAGGGAGAATTTCCAGTTTTACAGTAGAAAGGAAGCTGAAATAGCTGGAGCTTATGTTTTCATAAAACGGTAAGCGACTTCTTAAGATGCGATTCAAGCTGCTCAGCCTCCTAAGGTAGTTCCATTTGTAGGAAGATTATAAGCCTTCATCTAATTCAGTGAGAGACTATTTACTTTAACGAGCTCCAATGTCCTTCTTCCTTTTTTAGTCAGTCATATTTTCCAACAGTGCTTCAAATGAAATGTCTTTGGACCCGATCCACTTTTATTAAGAAATCTCTTGATTAAGTTATAAAATAGGCTTGGCCATATTGTTACAAATAAAAAATATTCCACCGCTTACTTATTTAAATTAATTTCTATTCATAGCGGCATAAATCAGTACGTGAGGACAGAGGGATGCGATCGTAAAAACCAGAAGGTGGTCTTTATTTACATAATGCAAAGAGATATAAATACTATCAGCTGAATGCAGAGAGTATAAATATTTGAATAAGTAAACCTCAGGTAAATAAATAATCTTCCCGATGAATTGTCAGTCTTCATTCTCCACTCATAAAATGCTTCTTCAGAACGATAAACAAAAATAAATTATATTTGACCTGGGAAAATATCATTCACATTCATAAAATAAGAATCTAGAGACTTTTTGCATACCACAGTAGCCATTAAAATGATATCATTCCACTAAATAGTGATTCTCAGAATCTTTGATTCAATCAAGTGGATTTTTATTCTCTTTTATAAGCATCGTCGCTCACCATGACGTTGAAGTTTAAGTGCATCCCTGATTGGAAGTCTTTGGAACATTGTCATTTTAAAGAATTCAAACTATTTCAAAATAATTCGAAATTTAGTTGATCACCGTTTATCAAGAGCCAAGTGGCCTGAAATGTTTGGTATCCAGGATCAATCCAGACCAATATATCATAGATTTCAAAATTCCCCTCAAAAGGAATAAAATTGATAATTTGAAATATTTTGTTATAATTCCACTTCCCCCAATGGCGACAGTTGGCAGCGTCGAGCCTGCTGACTGAATTGTTAAATTTCTCTCGGCGAATCAAATGGACTATCAAGGCGAGCGAAGTGAGGCTACTAGATGATTCATGCCGGCTACTAGTCAACAAGCCGATAATTTTTCCAGCATATTTTGTAAAATACTATTATAATTACGGTAGCTACAGATTTGTAATATAGTTCCACTGCGGGGTCACCCACCAATAAAGTCCATACGCTTAGCATTTTTTTTTTTTTAAATAATTCGTTTTATTATATTTTCCAGCTCTTTCAACAACAGACTCGATCAATTCATCATATTAATGAAAAACATTAGTAATTGATAAAGATCTTTATTTCGCTTTTGGAAGAATAAGCTTTTGCAGTCTTGCATATTCCTCGTGAAACTTGGTGCACATGCAAATAAGCATTATCACTTTATCGTCAAATGTATTACAAGTCATAGAGATACATTGGCAAAATCCAGCCGCCTTGTTGAATTCACTAGAATCAGACTGATATTGCAGTCAATTTGCTTGAAAATTATGAACGTTTAAATGGGGACCTCAAGTCCTTGGGGGGGGGGGGGGGTGGCTTAAGCCCCTCCATAGGGCGCGCCACTGGTAGTTAGCCTATATAGTTTTAGGATAGTAGTTGTCCATTGTAGGGTTTGAGAGTCTCCAATTGATTAGGTTACAACAGTTTACTTGGAGAAAATAACTACATGTTATTAAAAGTTTTCCTTCAAAATATATGAATACAGAAGATTTCTCAGAATGTTATTTCTGCTAATAGAAGAAATTAGTAGCATGGAATCAACACTCGATTATCCGTGTTACGAATCAAAGGGAATACAATGCATCACAATAAGTTGGCGAGGAAAGGCGAGTGAAATGCGAAAACCGCGGCTGCAAATGCGAAGGGCTGTGCTCTATTATAACAGTATTTGATTTATATTATCGTGATTTTCTATTATCCGTAACGGTTCAGCAACTGATCATAGCTGACTGTAACCAAATTTGAATTGGGCTTACTAATTCAAATGAAATACGTCCATACTGTAAAATAAGTACAACTCACAATACTGAGTTTTCTCTCGAGATATTCTTCTCATATCACCCATGGATGGCTTTTTCAACACTGTTTCAATATTTGAATAAACTCCTCCCTTATACACCAATAAGTTAATCAAAAATGCCTACTGGGCTTTCTGGAATGTTGGAAGATTTACTTTTTTGTGTTTCTGAAATATCATATCGACCTCTCTTACTGCTTCTTCCTCTGCCACTTTGCCTCATAGCTTCTTACCTTCATTCTACCGTCCTCGCACCAAGCCAACCCTTTGACAGTTACTAATGGAGTGTGCCCCCTGTGGTGAAAGCCCAATCTATATGGGCCACAGACCCTCGGATTCCTGATGAAAACTGAAATTAACAGCTGAGTTAGAGGTTAACGGAGCTGCTCCTGAAGCGACCAGAAGGTCCAAACCCCTTTAAGGGATCGAACCATCCACATAATGTAAGCATGAATCCCATTATTCATAGAATGAAGAATGCTAACTGCTTCTGACGAAACCTTTCTCAGTTTTTAAAGAAAAAAAACGCTATTTCTCAACAACAATGTATGTTCGATCGAGTTGATTTACTACTATGGATAATAAATAATTCAAGTCCAATGAGAACTCTTTAAACTCTTGAAAATTATGATGATTCTGTAGTGAATCATTTGTCATCGTAATGGAAGTGATGATAGAAGCAGACAGAATTAATTCAAAATAATAAATAAAAAAGGTTCCTTCGTTGATTATATAATTTCCATGTTCACTGGAATACATCGGCATTGAACTTCAATGTTGTCTGATCGCATTTCTGTTATTAAAGTTATGTATCTACTTTTATCAATGTATTTACTGCTGGAAAAAAAGGATTATTAGAAAAGTATTGTGTGTCCCATTTTTTGTTGATTGCAAACCATCAAAATAGGACTTCAGTCTTTGAAAAATCCAACTCAATCGAAGTGATGTACTGAATTTTTTAACCAAAGAATGGCAAACTGGATATAAATTTATTCATCAAAATATAACATGCATGAGGTCACATTGAATCGTAGGCTATGGGAATATAAATTAATTTTAAATACCTATCTATAATCATGTACATTATAATTGAGTTTACATATTTTTACATTCCTTAATCAAATTTTATAGAGATTGACTAGCTAGTACGGTTTTGGTGTCGTAGAATTTAGGTGAAATAATGTTCAACAGAGAAATTCGAACAGAATATGAATAATTCAAATGGATCAATGAAACTCATCAGTCGTATTTGTACAGGTGAGAGTGCATCAGATAAACGGATATATATCACCGCTAAGTATTTTGGGTTGTTTTGATAACAAGAATAAATTGACTAATCTACAACAATTTGCTTCAAATTTGCTTCAATTTGCAACAAATCGTTTTTGAATTTTTATCGTAAAATTATTTTTGGAGATTGATGTCCTTAAAGTGATGACATTCTTTCCAAAATAATTCAGGTATGTAGATTTCGTGAATGGAATAAAATTATTACCATATGAAGTGAATAATATCATTCTGTCATAAAAAATCACTGTAGGCTCTGTGCTATTGAAAAATGATCTGCTCTTAGTTAAGCCTATTACATTCATTTATTATATTTATTTTCTACATTATTTAGTGTATTATTCATATATTATAAATATTTAATAATTCAATAGCCTATAAATAATAATAATAATAATATAATATCGTTTGACCTGGCTGACTCAGGTGTGATGACAGAGTTCTCAGGTAGCACCTGCTGAACAAAGTTCAGGGCCACTGAAGTGACTTAACGACTGTTTTCAGGCAGCCGGGACCAATGGGCTTTACGTGTACTCCGAAACACGGAAGTGGTCTTAGAAAAAAATCCTGGCCAGACGGGGATCAAACCCGAGGCCTTCGGGTTAGCAAGTCGAACCCACTAGACTACGGCCACTCCGTATCAAACGTACCTATAGCAGATAATCAGCAATAAACTATTAAAATTTAATTGATATCAAGTATAACCTTTCGACTGATACTTGTGTTGGAAATATAGAATTTTAGTCAAGGGTATTATTAAGGTATGACTTCAATGATATTTTTTATAGGTTTTTGAGTCTCATCCCGATTCAAATTGCCTTCAACTTTTGCATTACGATTTTTCCATAGTAAAATAGCGAATTATTTTTCAAATGCTAATGAGTCGTATATTCTAATTTTTCATTCATCCAATTTATTAAAATCATCAACTTTACAACAAAATTTACATCATGTGATATTTATTGAGGCCCATTTTTCCCGTGCATTTCAAACATTTTGGAAAATATTTAGCTTGGGTCTAATATTTCAAGCCGATCCATTAAATTAATTCTATTCGGAAGATCATAGAAGTTCTGCTGCGACCTCAATGCACAGTTTCTTAACTCATCAGTTGATGCGCCATTTTGAAACACGCGTTGTTGGTTAGACAAGTTTGTCGTCAAGGGTCGTGAAACAGTGAAGAAGTGCCCACAGTGATACAAAATCGGCCGTCCGTGCGTCTGTTCGAAAAGAACAATGGTTGCGTGACTCGCGCTTGGACCGACCGGCGGACGACGTAAATCAGCGTCGTTGTGAAACCGCGACTAATCGTCTGCTGTAAATAACCTGATGAAACTTTTACTCGTTTTTAATACAAGAAGACATCAAAATAAGCCGGCGACATGCGCTGAAGGCACTCTGCACAGATCTGATGGTGACCACCTCCTCCAGCTTCAACAGAGAAACGCGCCGTTTCTTTGCGGTTGACACTCGTCTTCACTACTCCTCTACTTCTACTCCTCTTTACGGCTCTTACATTCTGATATATCGGTGTGTAAATGTCTCACACGATAATATTGGTCACCTTTCCAACTCATTACCACATATCCACGGACAAACAATGCATCATGTTGCGAATTAACTTAAGAGTCTCTGGTCACTCTTTCAGCTAACTTCTTTCGTATGGAAGAATAGTATCTACTATTATTATCTATTTAAACTTACACTTTCTCAACCTGGAATGATGGTTGAAACAAAAAATACTATACTGGAACTAATCATACTGAAAATACTCATAATTTCTAATACTTATATTGATCTATCTACTAACTATAAATTTTAGAAAAAATTGCTGATGAATGATGTAATTGAAGAGCTGACAGGATGTTATTTATCATATATAACCCGCTGTTTTGATATAACTTAAGCCTAAACTTTCTGCTCAAGTATATTTTTATGAATTTCCAATCAGAATTGCTGAAATTGATGTTTTTGATCTGTTTTGAACTTATTGATCTGACCCGGAAACTCTAAGAAATAACTCAATGACAACATACACCCTTTACCCTATGTGAAACGCTGCGAATCCATCTCAACCCTTCTCAGCCATTAGCTATCACTTTATAGGCTACGCAATGAAGAACCATGGGGCAACCTTACTCTTTTCATTCATCCTATACACAGTGCTACTTATCTACACGTCAATTTCGATTCGAAAAAGTGGAATTGACACCTAAACAGCTCCAACAATAGAAAAAATACTATAGCGAGCTTCCAAGGAGGGAAATCTACTGGCTGTAGTTGGCCTCCCTATCTACTCAGAGTGTACATTCGTGCATCTGCTCGGTTTGTGGCACGTCTTTCATCTTCCCCTCAACGAGCTTTCGTAATTCTTCGCATTGATACATCATTAAAAAGCACTTTCCATCTCAGCTCTCGGCAGGAGACTTGCTGAGCCCTTTACGTTTGCTAGATAATGTGAATGGTGTAACAAACAGAGAATGCTGAGTGATAGAACAAAGCATATCAAGTCTTCCTACTGCTGTTTTTACAACAGTAGGCTATCCTTGCCAGTCAAACACACGGATCTCTAATGTTGTTTTATAATTACAATTTCCATGTACAGTGATCGCGCTCAGTAACAAGAACTAGCTCGACTATTTAAACCGTAAATTTTTTAAATATAGTAAATGCTTCTTTTCTTCTCATATTGAAACAATTTGTTGTGATTTAAAATCAAAACCTGGAAATATTCCATGAATATTTAAAAATGTCCACAAAACTTTAGGGAGAACAAATAAATGGCAATTGAAATCCTAGAGTTGGCAACCATGAAAATAAATCAAGCAGCGTCTGAAACTTTCTCTGTTTGGCTTGTGAATAGTATACAATACTATACTTTGTACTGAATTTAAACTACTTTCTCCCGAGAAAAATTACAATGAAATGCGGAGATGCAACATGCTAAAAGCCCAAGACTGATCTTCTCTCAAATTTTGACTAGGCTACATTATCAAAAAATTTGAAGGGTAGTTCACAAGACAAATTTATATTCACGGTAAGGTGAACTCCAAAAGAAATAACTCGTTCAGCTTAATAATATTTGAAGGCTATTAATTTGAAAGTTTACTGAAAACGAATTACTAAAGACATTTGTTAATAAAAAAGACTAGATAATGTTAAAACTTCATAGACACTCAAAGCCGAAAAATAATTTACTTGGTTAAAATTTCTGATTCTTTTTTTTTTTTTTTTTTTTTTGAGGATGAAGCCCACATAGGTCTTAGACCTGTGCGTGGGTAATGAGTTGGATGATGGTGATTTATGAGTTGGACCTACAGTTTTAGGTGGGTTCCGAACCACCGGGAAGTGATTTTCAGCAGAGAACAGTGTCTTTTTTGCTGGCCAATCTAATCGGTCACCGTTACAAACGGGACCTATTCTGGTTTAATATTAAGCAGGCACGCCTATTACCAGTAGCCTTTATTATTCAGAGAACGTCACGCTCATTGTTGAGTGGAAAAGAGGGCCCGCTGCGCCTTAAATTCAACCTTCAAGGAAACTTTGAACAACTTCTCAATTATTCCATTATATTTAAGTTTAACTTATTCCCATACATTGAAGTTAAATAATCAGCCTACAGTATATTTTTTCCAAATTCATGTTGATTGAAGACAGGAATCCTTCAGATCAATGTTTTATTACTTTGACGTTTTCTGGTGTTTGAATATCACATTCACTTAGATCTTCAGAGCATTGTTGCTAAATAATAAAAAAGTCCGGATGTGTTTGCGTGAACAACCCATTTGTACACATCTTTTGTTAAGCAAATAACGTCGTTTATCAAACAATAACTTCCTGTCGCTTGTTGATCTTTTGAAGTGAAAACTAATACTAAAATCTTTTACAACAAATTTTCACCCTTCCACCTGAAGAGCTGAACACTCTTTATCATTTTTTAGCTTGCCGCATTTTTTACACTAATTTCCAACAAGAATAGATTTTATACGAAAATGTTGGCATCATAAAAAATAATCACGTGGATGTGACTTCAAGAGCCACTTGAAATCACTTTACTCAAATAAAAATATTGCTTCTTTATTTCCAAAAAGTAATAAATAATTCCACCCCTTTGTAATTAATTACTCATCGTGATATCTACCTCCACATTTTATGTTGTAGTTCCATATTTTATCTATAATTTCACAACTTCTTCACTACCATGGAGCTATGGTTCAATTTTTTTATAAAATTTAGCTCGAGTAGGAATCCCTCCAGAAAGAGAAGACACTTTTCAATAAAAGCAATTAGAACATGAGAATTCAAAGAATCAATTAGATCAGAGCTCAAACTTGCTCTGACAGAAAAGAAGTAAGACATGAACTATTCTTATTAGTTAAAAATTATTATTATACTTGCGCATTACCTATATACTTTGTCATATTTATTTCTCAGTAATATTGGGATGCTGGTACTACTTTATCATTTCAGAAAATATGTGGGTAACAATTTTTTTATTTGTTTTGGAAAAATATATTTTAGCAAGTTGTTTTCAAAATTCTATCGCCTTCAATATGCCCCCTCACAGGCCTGTTCCTAATTGGCCTGAAGTCAAATTCGACCTGTTTTAATAATAGATAAATAAATATGAGTAATAATATGGGTTTTATGAAGGTACATACCCTACACACCAATTCAATCAAAAATCTGATTCAAACGCGTTGTTTTCAAAAAAGCGAACGAAATTATTGATTTCTGCCAGCAACCTATGCCCTAAACAAGACTACATATACTATTAAGACTTCTTGATTGTAACTCGGTCAGATCGTTAGCTGCGCTTTGCTTTGAGTGGGCATCATTGCCAAAAGCAGGCAGCAAGGTGTTCAATATGAAAATATTCATTCGCACACTGTAATTATGAGTCTACTGGGTGGGTGTAGGTAGTGAATGGCCACCAAGCTGGCAAGAGTAGTTTCACCTTAATGATGTCCTGGAATTCAAGACACGTAGCATTGTTGTACGGATGGGTGGGTGATAAATACACAGGGTAGGCTATATACGCCTGCACACAGGCCGCTGGCTCTTGTCTGTACTATGGTACAGACAAATATATAAAGTTGTCTTTAAATGTATAGATATGGATTATGTTTGTGAATAGGCAGCGAAATCATCCAATGGAACGTACACTTAACGTTTCAAGTCAGCTGAAATGATATAAAATGATGTTTCCTTTCCGATCTTGGTATGTCTCCTGTGTCGGTTCTATGTAACGATGTGGGGGGAGGAGTATCGGAGTCAAACAGAAAACTCTCAGTGACTTTGAAAGGGTGGAAGAACGATGGCGCTCTTCTGAGGGACAATTATTAACAATTTAGGGACTGCGGCTTACAATGGCGGCTGTAAGATGTAGATTATAGAAGACCGAATTCATTCCAGTTCCCCACGTGTACATTACAACCCCCACCCCCCCATCACCCGAAACACCTTCAAAACGTTCCGAATTATTATCGTCTCGCTTTATTATAGACATTAGGAGTGCAGGAATTATGCTCTAAAACAAAGTCATTTGCCGGACTTGGGCGCACCCAAGTGTTTCGTTGACAATGCCTAGTGGACTATTAACTTTTCCAGGTTTGCCGTGCTGTTCGTGCGTGTCCCATGGCTCACGCGTGCTTAGCGCTCCTCTGTCATTACACTTCTTGTCACCTTGTAATAGACACCTTACACCTTCCCTACCCATCTGAGGAACCTGTTGCACGAATGAACTAATGAAACCAGTCTATTTTACAAGTCTGAAATTCTCAACTTACCAGTCCTCAGTAATTCGAGTTGCATCAAGAACGTAGTGTTACTCGTATTACTATTTTTTACTAGTTTTATTCCATTAAAATTTTGCAAATTATCTGTCAGCTGATCAACTTTTGTAAATAATAACTATGAAGGCCAGTTTGAGGGAATTGCGCAGCACAAATGTTGGATTGACATTGCCGTCTCATCTTTCTCACTTTTCTACAAATTTTGAAAGCCCTTCATCATTTTCTCCTACTTTCCATTTTTCACTGTTTTTATCGTTTCCCTTCCTTTTTATATGTCTTCTTTTTTCCTTATTCTTCTTCTTCTTCTTCTGCGTTTGGGGGAGGGGGGAGTTTCCCCTTTTATCCCCCCTTGAATCCACCACAGAGTTTCACACATAACCGGCAGTCGGGTAACCGGTGTCGTTTATCAGACCGATCATTGCATCATACGGAGCGCTTCACTCATAGATGAATTTTGAAATCATATTGTTTAGAATGCAAGTCTACGCCGCTCGTTTTGTGTACATCACTTCCATTGATCGATGAACGTAATCGATTGTTAATAATTATTGAGTCTTGTTTTTTGACTCTTCCTGAATGCCTCTCTCACTCCTACCTGCCATATCTTCGTCGCTCGCACTTTTGCGCTCAAAGGAGAACCTTCCAGAATGTGCTACCAGCTTCTAGCATTTACTGGAGTGCTTTCAAACACTATTAAGAAGAGGTCAATGTAAACAAGTCAGTCAGTTTATCATTTGCACCTCAACCCCTCAACGTATGTGCCCGGTGGCAGGCCGTGTGACAGTGATGTAACCAACCTTATTTGAGGAAGTCTCAAATGAGGCTAATCACGCAAAGTTCAAACGAACTGGGCCAGAGGGCCAGTGAATATTGAAAATAATCAAACAAAAAATCAATAATAATTGAGAATAGTTAAGACAGGTTAGTGAAATGAAAACGAGAGTCTCTTGACTGAGCCCAACTTATAAACTTTACTTTGGTAAATAATAAATTCATCTTAGAATAACAACATAGAACAGAATTTTAACCATTTTGTTTTTTTAAAGTGTTCTTGTCGATGTTACGAAATTCTATTATGGGTACCCATTAGCGAAGCACACGAAACGTTGAAATTAGGTTGAATAAATATTGAAAGAGTTGAATAAAGTTTCGAAGGACGAAAAAGTTAATTTCGCTCATTCGTTTACTCAAGTTACATTATGAAAAATATTGATAAATTTGGTTACTAGATCCTGTTGTTAGCAGTTTGGTTGTTATATTTCCAGTTATCATCTTTCCAGGTAGTATAGTTCGAATTGCCTCAGAATAGAATTTTATAAATCTGTTCTAGTAATATGCATTTTTAAAGGTACATAAGAAACCTGTTTGGAACAAACGAAGATTCATAGTATATAAAGATCATAGAAGGATCAACGAAGGATGAACGAAGGATCAATCTGAAGGATCAACGCAAATTAACATATCAATCAGTAACCACAAAATTATAACGTGTTGAGAATGGCAGTAAAAAAACGAAATACCAAAGGTAATGAATAATAATTTTGTTTCCAACATAATTGTGTTAAACACTATGAAAAAATTATTACAAATTAAGTAGTTATAAAATGGTTGAAGATAAATAAAGATATATTTTGCAAGTGTAGAATAGCCAGTGCAGAGATAATATAGGTTATATGGGAATTCCAAACTTGAGCGTTATCAGTGGAAATATGATTGAAAGGAAAATTTAATGCAAATGTAATAACAAATTGATAGAAGAATGAATGAACAAAGAATGGGAGATAGAACGTTGAGGAAATAATTAGAAATTTAATTGAAATAAGTTACAACTGATAGAAGAATCAGTGACAAAACGTGCTCGAAAGATTAAGAAGCAATATTAATACAAAGACTTACCCCTTAGGGCTAATAAAATAAGGCTGAATCCAATTTCATATTATAAGTTATGTTATTAACTGAGTATAAGTACTCATCCTTGCAAAAAATAATAATAATGTAATTCTTTTGAAGAAAAGCAACGCTTCGTAGCCATCTTGGTGAAGAGCAAGTGAAAGTTGTGTAAATTTCTGTTGCATTTACACACAAACGTATGTTTGGTAAAAATCTGATCTCATCTAATACATTCTGATCAAAGAGTAGGCCTACTGAAATGCTTAGTGCACTGTATCGCACATATTTGTACAGAAGAGTTCAACTAAAGTTTAGGCGATGATTTGAACAGACTTACATTATGAGCTTGCTGCAAAGCGGATGAGTTGCGCAAAACGAGCATAGAAATATTCGTCCTATCTTGTCTCGGTTGCACAAATACGCGTGCGCGAGTTGATGACACATATATGCGTGTG
Source organism: Conomelus anceps (assembly GCA_948455865.1). NCBI lineage: Eukaryota > Metazoa > Arthropoda > Insecta > Hemiptera > Delphacidae > Conomelus > Conomelus anceps. The sequence goes on along the minus strand of OX418217.1, from coordinate 62,825,005 downwards.
AGTGTGTTCGGGATGAGCGCGTGGGTGGGTGCGGCTGACCTGAACGGGGTCGTACTCTTTCAAAGGATGCAATTAATTTCTCTCCTGAGCGACCTTTTGCTCTTGAAAAACAAAAACAAGAGAAAGACACTGTGACCGAAAGAAAGCGAGATACAAATATCGAGGCGAGAGCAAAGAGACAAGAGAACAGAGAGCTGATGATATTGCACCGAAATCTCCGTCCTTTTTTATCTGTGATGGCACCAATAAAAAGTTGAAACAGAGGAAATGGACGTGTCACACTATGTAGGGGGCTGACGTGGACTCGGACACAGACAGCTTCTTTTGCCTGGAACTACCTGGCACCGGTAATACTAGCTTTATTTTCATGAGCACTCCAAATGTCTTAGTTTTCTTCGGAGATTTTTACAAACAGTGAAAATATCACCTAGCAATGCTATACAAAGAGAAAAATTCATTGATATTCTTTAGCTTAGGCAGTTTTTTTTATCAAAATCAAATATCTTCTTTTTAAATTGATGCTGTTCTTGTAATAGGCACCTGATGACGTAATTATGAGCACGAGACAAAATTTTAGGATTATCAACTACAATAATTCTTTAATAATCAGAATAATCAATAATAATAATAAATTGCTAAATGGCGGTGGTTTCCACTTTTCCACACTCCTATGAGGAAAGCAATACTTACATTCCTTGTTCGCTTATTCCATTCTTTAGACCGAGACATATTATTAATATATAATTAATATAGACCGAGACTTATATAAAAATAAAGAGTACCTCACAGTCGAAATCGGCTGAAGAGACATGCTGCTTGAAAAACTATTGTTTGGAATTCCTTGAAATAATTATTGATAAGTAAAGTAACTGCAAGTGTAGTAGATAGATAGATGAATGACTTTTATTTTTGCACTTTACAAGTAATAAAAGTGCTGCGGGCGAAGGTGAGGCATAAGAGCCCTTCCTCCTCTTAATGCACAATGTATAATGTATTCTCAAGTAGTTATAGGCTAACATCTATTTTCAATTCTTTTCCTGGCTTGTAGCATATAGGTTTAATACAGATAGTATTAAGTAGTATAGTAGTAGTATGGTAAGTAGTATAGTAGTAGTATGGTAAGTAGTATAGTAGTAGTATGGTAAGTAGTATAGTAGTAGTATGGTAAGTAGTATAGTAGTAGTATGGTAAGTAGTATAGTAGTAGTATGTAATATCCATTTACGTTATTTCTTGATAAAAGTTATATTATGAGATCATGAATGCAATGTCTACCAGTGATCAGTATTATGTTTTAAAACTTAGATCAGTGAAAGCAAAATAAAATCTTCGATTAAGTGCAAGATGAAGTAATATAGGTTACTGTTAATAAATTTAGTTTTAGTAATTTTTATTATTAATTAAAAATTATTTTTATTTATTCCTCAATCACCATTGTGATAGAACGTTGGACTTTTTGAAAATCGTTGAAAAGTCTGATGAAGGCTCGGGGTCATGTCACTAAATTACTCGCAAAAATCGTTAGGGTTGTGCACACAAATTCAGAGTAAGGAGTGTACGAATAACAAATACTGTTATTTGAATGGTTTTATTAAAGCTGCTGTAGAATAATATTCATCGAGCATTATCATAGATGCTATTCGACGACTATCCCGAACTAGAAATAGCAAATATAATGACAAAAAAATATAATCTTGATCACTCACCTCACTCCACGGCATCATAATATGACAACTACCGTGAACAAAATATAAAGTCTGCTTAAATTGGAATCGACCATTTGGTAGAACATAACTGATTCCCTCAAGAGCATGGTGTTCAGAAAGTTTTAAAACTCATTAAGACTGTGACAAGTCTCACGTATTCAAAGCTTTGACATGTTCATAAAACACAAGATGAATTGTCTGGCCAATTCGACTTCGAATAAAACATTCAAGCACTCTATCTAACGTAGTTGTCTCAGTTGAGAGACAACCTTAATTCATTTCACTGGAAAGATGCAATCTGCACACACTTTATCATTCGCAACAGAAGTGAAGTAGTATTTCAGTTCTCTTGTGAACTGAATTATAATAATTTCTTCTCACTTCACCTGGAACATTCACAACTTGGTTTATGGAGAGTTCATTCAGCAAAATGTTGTCAACATGGAATCAAAACTATTTGTTCACTGCGAAATTGATGGTGATTCTTTTAATGCGTCTCCAGTAACCGCATGCAAATGTAGTAGAATACAGATCCTACAAATTATAGAGGACGAAGTTCATCTTGATCTATGCGCTAACTCAAGTCACCTATATAATCTTAGCATACTGGTAATTTGCATAAAGTTGAATCGCACCAGTCACTTTGCAAGAAACGTATGCATGCTGGAATACTTAACCTGAATTAATTATCAATTCACCTCGTAATTTATTTTCTTGTAGTACATGGTTCTACATCGTTAACTCGCCAACATTTCAATAACGATAAACCTGTTTGTATCTTAATCATTAACTGCGCATTACCAACGCAAACTTAGAACCACATGAGTACTCATGAATATTCATTTGAAATAAAATAAATATTATTATGGATTAATGGGCAAATAGACAATCAACAGTTGAAGAATACAAAAATTGTTGCTGAGACTTGATATTATCAAATTTATTATTGATTGATGGTGGTTCGAAACCCACCTAAAATTCAAGGTCCACAATGTTTCCCATTTCATGAGCACGCCGAGTTGGAACTACCTGCCAGGGTTTCCTACCAATAAAAGCCCTACTTCGCTTACCATACAATATTATTCTTCTTACCACAAGAATTGTTGAATAAAAATTTGTTTAAAAAAGGAACAGTACGCTGGAAATGAACAATATTTCAACTAATAATATAAAACCTTCCAAGAATCTAAGAAATATTAAAAATACCTTATAGACCTTACACAAGACCTACAAGAGAATATTTTACGTACAATGATTCAGCTCAAAGAACTGTTTCATCCTCAAAGAACAAGCCTTCGAATGTCAACCAGCCTACCTATTTTTTCACTCATCATTATAATTTATAGTTCCAGTCTATTCATCATTCTAGCTCTTCTGCCTTTTTTTAAAGATTGAACGACTACATGAATATGAATAAGTAATTGCGGGCACATCGGGAAGCACAAGCTATTGAGTCGTCACATTTTGAAAGCAATCAAATAGATGTTTTGAGTGGTCATAAAGTAAGGAGGATGCTTTAGTTGGTGAATCTTCATAATTTAACTCGATTCCTGATCAGCTACCAATTCCACTGTTCAGTATTTTTTGTGTAAGATTAAACATTCCCGTATAATGAATTTTTATTTTTTGATATTGTAAAAAATATCAATAAACAATTTATCGAGGATGTTTTATTATTTGTGGAACGAACCACTGTAGATTGACAAAGCTTGAATAGCAGGGCAATAAACAAGGAAGATGAGTTGTGTTTTATTAAGGTGTGAAGGTACAGGATGCAGCCAATAAGAATGGCAGTCGATTTTTACAACACTTTTTATAACAGTCACTCAGTCGATCGGTGAAGTGCCAGTAAATCATTGGCTTCAAATTTAAGTGGCAACACAAATTATGTCCAGCGCAACCATAAACACTGAGATTGAAGAGTGAGCCATTCCTCTTCCTTGTGTGCATGCGAGCATTTTATGCCTGTTGGGGCTGCTCACGGCTCACGGCTCATGGCTCATGGCTCATGGCTCAGCAGCAGCAGTCGCGTCATCAGTCAGTCCACTTTCATGGCGATCACAGTTAAAACACATTCGGCTTTATGACTTCCAAGAAATGCTGACCACTGTCCAGAGCGAAGGCCATCGGCTGTCAAATATTGAGATGAGAACACACATCACGCCAAGCGTCAATCTAGCCTTTCAAATCTTCCCTTGGTAGCTGATTTTTCTCGTCACAGTAAATAAAAGTCTTGTCCAAACCCAGCGTGACTCTCATCAATTTTGAAACGTTTTGAAACAATTTTGAATACTCTCTATGTCTCTCATTTCTCGAATGAAAGAATTGTTAATAATGGCCTTAGTCTGGTCTATTGGCCAGTAATATCAATCTGATAATCAGGGGCCTATTGCATGAGCAAAAATACAAACTTGTAATACCAGTAATCAGCTGGAAATTTATGAAATTCTGTTGCATGAGCACACCATTCAGTGAACTAGTATTACTAGTGGCTTTTACCAAACACTATTGCATTTTTAGATAAATTAATTGCAAAATAATAATTAATTTGTATAATATATTATTTATAAATCCGTAATTGCACCATTTGATCTGATAATATCGATTACTGTAACATTTTAACCTAGAATTATATTACTTTTTATGACGACTGCGTGAAACGACTAGTAAAACTGGGGCCGTTTTCATGAATCGACTAGTAAAGGTGGTCTATTATTATTATTTCTAGCATTTTGTGTTGCATCAAGAAACATCTGTCACTAGTATTACTGGAGCTTTTATTTCAGAAAAATTTTGCAAATTACAGGTCAGCTGATCAACATTTAGCGGCTCCCATAAACGCCGTGTGTCAATGTTCCTGGACCTATGTAATATGAAATGTTCCCTTAATTTTCCTAAATTCCAATAAGAGGAATGAGTTCTTTGAGTTTTGGAGATTCCTCCTAAAACACTTGTATAGTGGAAGCCATCACTTGAAAAATATGAATTAATTTTCAATTTTAGAAAATTCTTATTAAAATTTGTATTAAAATTTTTTGAATTAAATTAAAATTCATGGTTTAAATTAAATTCATGGTTTGATTTGAATAATAGTTTAATTTTTTAGTTTAAATGTGATGTCTAAATATTTTGAAAAATCATTTATTTATCCATTTTTACTTGGACTTTACTTGGACTTTTACTTTTTCCATACTTCATTGGAAGTATTGTAAAGATATAAATTAAAAGTAATTGAAGTAAGTATTAAAATAAATCATTGTACTGAACACTGAAGTCGATGAAAAAGTAGACGTAACCAAGCTAAATCATTTCGATGATTGCTAAAATGCAATTTACTACCGAAGATTCACCTGTAAAAATTATACTAGCCTAGACCAATATGTTGCAGTAACTGATATCATCACATGGATTGATGCAACAGAACTTTGTAAAAACCACTAGTCATACAAGTCCACCGACTTCAATGATGGTAAAACATTTCGAGTGCTCATGCAACAGAATTTTGCAATTTACAAGTTGAAAATCATTGAGTCAAGTCGTATTACCAGCTTTAGTTGGCAGTATTAGCCTTATGGGGTACAGTGCTGTCAAGTTGCTAAGTAGCCAAGCAAGCCCAGTCAAGCTGTTACATTCTCATACAACATTAAAAAAATGGCAACAGCGCGCTCATATTCCCATATGGATTAGCATTATCATAAGAATCTGTACTGCAAGGTTTGCATCGACTATAGATAGTTTTTATAGGTTGGATTACATTTGGGCTGCACAAAATTCTCTCAAAATGGCCTCCGTAATCTAAACGTTAAACAGCTGACTAGTAATTAGCAAAATTCTACTGTTATAAAACTACTGTGAAAAAATAAAAACATATGAGCTACATCTGTTTCTTGATGCAACAGAGAATGCTAGATTGGTAAGTTGAAAAATTCACACCTGTAAAATAGACTAGTTTTACTAGCCCATTCATGCAACAGGCCCCAAATAGTAAAATAGCGGAAGTAGAGATCCCTGAGAGGTCTTTAGTTAGGGAGGTCATAGGGCCCTGAATGCTTTTTGCGGGATAGGGGTGAGTCAGGGTGCTTTCTGCTGCCACTTGCATCTGGAACATGTAACTAAGTTTAAGTGAGGTGTTCGCTCATCAACTTTTCATTTGATCTTTACGCCTTAAAAATTTAATTTGATGTCATCCTGTGCTATGAAGAGCAGTTTTTCATCTGACCATAGTAACATGATTAAACTTATCGTTCATAAATTCAGTTCGGTATGAAATAATATTGTATTGGAAAACTTATCTTCTATAGAGCTCAAGAAGACTTTTATAAATTGCATACATGCAAAGAGTTCTTTGCAGTACGGAATCTGGGAAAGTATTGATTGGTGGTTTTATCCAGTAACCTGCACCCTCAACACTGTCATCTCAAAATAATTATTTTTATGAGAGAACAGTAGGCCTATTCTTGGATATTGCAAAAAATCAAGTATAACTATCATAACAACTTCATTCTCAATAATTCTAGAATTTTCTCCCCATTGAACAAATGTTATTGCTACTACAACATTATTCTAACAATTTGAATTTTCTTTCAAAAATGATTATTCTCTTGAATATTTCCTTCCCTTAATGCCAAAGAACAATAAATTATATTTCCTATCTTTTTCTGCACTGATCTTCTCTCTCTGCAAAAAATTTTGTTTTATCACATTAACTTCAGTCCTTATTCTACTCATATCTTGTTCAAATTTGCCATTTAATAGATTCACTTTATTTTCCAGTGTGAGAAGTTTTTCCAGAATTTTATCTAATTTTCCATTGATTGCATCAATTTTACTGTTGAATCAGCTTCCATCTTTCAAACGAAATAATCCCTAAAATATTGCAGTCTATATACACTATAATTTATGAGGTAATATATATAATATGCTTCTTTTCCGGTAATAGTTTTCCTTACAGTAAATTCCTTCCAATCTCAAAATTCATTTTATTTGTTGCCTAATAAGATCAGATCTTTATCTACGATTGTTCTTCAAAAAAGGAAGAAGTGAGTGTGCCATAGATTATCAATATCTTTGTAAATTGATGCAAGCTGAATAGATAAAATAATTGATAGAATTATGAGAAGCGTTAGTAGGCCCAGTTCACAAGAGATAACAGTCAAATACTGAGTGCTGAGACCTTCTTCTTCTCTGTCTTCTTTCTTCCTCTATCCTATTGCGTTTATCACATTCTCCTTAGGATTATTATCATTATTATTTCTTTTTTGTGCCGTATTAGAATTTCCCTCACTTATGTCACCTGGTAAATTTGTATTCAGATGTTTGTAGCAAGTTGGTCAAAGTCCATTTGCCTCTCCAAAAACCTGTAGCATCCCTTGAGCTTTGATTCTTGGTTTCTAACCTTCATTCTCAGATAATTCTATAATTTTCTCCCTATTGAACAAATTTTATTGCTATTACAACATTATTCTAACAAATAATGTGAATTTTCATTGAAAGATGATCATTTTCTTGGAGAATATAATCAAAGACATCTCTATCCAATGAAAAATATTCTGAATTCTGAAATTCAATAATTTCTTATTTTGTGCACAAATTATGCTTCCTCAATATTTAAGTTCCTTCATTCTCTAAAAAATTAAAAAAAAAAAAATGCATATGAATACAGTCATGTCTTAGGTAAAGCATGTGAGCTCTAACTTTACTAAGATTGAACCATATTGTGAAAGGTGAGCGGGTGCAATATAAGAAGCTAAAGAATTTATGTCATTCACTTAATTTGGATGCTGCCTAGCTGAACGTGATTCTTATGACTCTTGGTTGATTCCTGTAGACAGGTGATGTGTCAATTACAGGAATTTCGGTTAGAGTGGCCGAGATCAGTAGAGTAGTTTTGTCAGATGTGACTCGTTAGCAGCTTTTATGAACTTTTACAGCGGGTTAACAAGGGAAATTGGATGAATTCTTTTGGGGTAGGCAACAGGCAGTCTATTATACAGATAGAAGAGCGTGTGTGCGCTCTCGTCATATCTTATTCATGCATATCGTTGCGACAAGCAGTGGGTTCCATGAGCTGTTAAGGCATTAAAGAACTATAAGGTCCAGTGAGATAGTCTTGTTTATTTTAACTGTTATATTGCCCTTCCCCTTCTGTGTAACAAAATCGTAAAGCCAGAAGGATGCTTAGAATTCGGAGCTCAAGTGGCGGTTTATGGCTTGCTGTAATACTACGAGCCCAGTCTACCTATAGCAGTCTTGAACGAGTGACTGAAGCCCCAGCAGGACGTAATACTTTTATTCGGCTATAAATAAAACTAATTTCATTGGCGTGTCAATAAAAGGGAGCGTTTCAACTGAACTCGGTTATAGTGATTATAGAGAGCTACAGTCCCTGCAGATCGCTATGCTCTCTGGTGGTCACATCACAAACCCAACCACCAGCCGTTTTACGGCTGTTCAACTACACTGTTGTGATAATCTGACCTGTAATAGCAGCTATAATCATTAGAACGGTAACCTCTTTCTAACAACATCGCTAGGATATTTCATATTCCGACTAAAGATACACAAATCAGTTCAGCCAGCACTTATAACATAAGTAGGCTTAATACATTTTAAGTAGAGACTTGGTTTGTATTTTGCCAAAAATGAAGCTCATCAGCAGCCCTAAAAAAGAAGAGTGGAAATTTCAATTACTTTATGATGTTATCAAAGCGTTTGAAAATACCGTGATAGATATTTTATTTTAGCTGATGATGCTTATAAGAAAGAGTCTGAGACTTGACTTGACCATTGCTAACGAGCTGAATGATGACACAAACTATGCCAGGCTGATCTACGGGGATCGAACCCGTGACCGCAGGAGCAACAATCAGTCAGAGTCTTATTGGAAATAACGCCTCAACCGATTGGGCCTACACCACTGCGGCTGCCAAATGCTGCCAGATTAAAGGCTCAATATTGGACTAATATTTATTTCTGAATTTTGAAGAGATTATAATAGTTCCTGGATTTCTTGTTCCATGACGAACTGCGTTGTTAATATTAACTTTTTAAGTGAATTCAACGATTTGCAGTCAAATTTTTATTAAGAATAAGTAGTATTTTTCTTACTCTGTAGGCCTTGAAGATGGGTCTTAACTACTCGAAAACGTTCGGCCTACAGAGTAAGAAAAATACTACTTATTCTTAATAAAAAATTTGACTGCACGTCGTTTAATTCACTTAAAAAGTTAATATTATAATAGTCTTTATTTATTAAGTAGTCTCTTATTTGAGTTTCATATATTGCAAGTTTGCCGCTGACAGTTGGCAGATGAGGATTGATGGAGTATGGCTGTGCGTGAGACAGACTAATATTGATCTCAATGAGATCTCATATCATATAAAATGATATCACTAGAAATCAGATATATATGACCAATTATAAGACGAGAAAAGTCGCTAAAGCCCCCTCTACAGTCCCCTATATAAAGGGCCAACTCTCGATTTTACAAGAGTAGGCCTAACCATTCGCTCTTGAACTGATTCGAAGCGCAGTGAGGAACGATGTCAAAGTGGGCAGTCAACGGTTGCTATGGAATCAATCAATAAGCCATCTTGGTAGTTGCACACACTGCGCCAGAAAAAACTTACAACATTTGAAGATTTTTCCAATCTATCTAATCTCCAACTAAAACAGCTATAGAATAAACTTTTTTCCTATAGCAAATTTCAGCATTAAACGATATTTTCATCTTCTCATTGATATAAATTAGTTCGTATTTGTTACAGCTACGATTGGTTAGACAAAGTTCAGTATTACCTCATTTAACCGGACCTTGTTGAACCGAATGTTCGTATTACCGGAATCGATAAATAAAATATTTAATTTTCAAAAAAACTGATAAATGGAAGATAAATTATTCTTTTTTAAATAAAATGCCCAATGTAAATATTATAAGTTTACGTTTAAATGAACTACAGGTGTGTGATTGAAATGTTTTTCCGTGGTTGAAGTAGCCTACAGTGAATAGATTTATTGTTTTGTGAAGCCTACAGTTAGTACATCATAATATCCGAAATTAATAGATTAAGTAAATAAATAAGTTATCAATTGGGGAGACCGGGGCACGTTGGCGAGGATAGCCCCACCGTGTTAGATCAGCTAATTAGTGCCAGATTGTGGTGGGAGTCAATTAGCAGGTTGGCAGCAGTGTCTTCCTCTTTCTACGGAGGTAATATGGCGATCGCAACTTTGTGATCCGAGTAGTGTTGTTTTAGTGTTTTTGTGAAGCAGCCAGTCAATTTGCTTTTTTTTGTTTTAAGTGCTGTGGATCGTTTTTAGAGGTTGAAAATTAATGTCATTATATCTCACTTAATTCATCCCTGATCAAGCCCATTCATTGTATAGGAAACAAAAACGATTTTCTATCATTTTATGGGCACGCCGGTAAAAAAAGCCTTGGAAGCGGAACAAAATCTTCTAAAGAAAATTAGCTGAAGGTTCTGAAAAAATAAAACTTATGCAAAGGAAACGCTATTTAAAACAAAAACAAGTTTAAGTGGAAAAAAGTCTTACTATGTTAGGTCTATCGGAGAAAGTGATTAAAATAGGGTTTAAGATGCTTTGTATTTCAAGTTTCTGAAGCCATTTACAAACTATGATCCAGTGGATTCAAATCGTCGCCTAAACTTTAGCTGAACTCATGTACAAATATGTTCGATACAGTGCACTGAGCAGCTCCGTACTCTTAGATCAGAATGTATTAGATGAGATCAGAGTTATATCGAACATTCGATTGTGTAAATGCAACAGAAATTTGCCAAACAGTAGCATCAATATAGATACAAGTCAAAACAAACTAATAAAATTAATACACGTCATTCTATGTAATACAATTCACATACATAAACTTGTTGTTCTGTGAACAGTAGACCTCACTCGCCCTACACTCTCCACTCAGAAGTGGATATTCACGATACAAGTTATGAAAAGAGCACTTTCGACTCTATTTCCATTGCTTTATCTATCATTAATTATAAAAACTAAACAAATTCAATATTTGAAAAGTTCAACATTTTTGACACCTCCTAGAAATCACCCCTTAATATTTACCTCAAATCATAAAAAGTGAAACGTATCCATCAATCTAAAGGCTCCAGTGCAATTGATAGAATTTAAATGAGAATTCGTAATTTCTTTCTATCTCATTGATTCAACAATTAATAATGGTAGCGTCTGGGATTATTTCAACCATCGATTTATAACCATTTTGAGTGGCAAAATTCGCAAGTAAATTCATCATTTTTTCAAGTTTCATTTCTTACTTTTATTAATCTTGAATAAGATAAATAATTTATAAGTTATTTACACACACAGTATTATAACGCTTCTACTTGCTAATATCAAGAGCAGCGAACTATATCCTCAATCCAGTTATAAATTTAGTAAGAAATATCAGTTCACAGATTTCAACATTTGATCATCAATTTAAAGATTATATTTTGATAGCCAGGTTTTGTTTAGCGAATAAATTAAATAGATGTGGTAGCAGAGGTGTCATAGACTGTCTCTTGCCTTATATCAAGCATTTTGTGAATTGGGAATCATAATATTATTATGATGTTAATAGAGACCGAAACATTTAAATTGCAAGGTAAGTAGAGTACCTTGGTATATACAACCTGATTGAATGGTACATATACATATAGCACAATTGATGATAATAACAATGTAATTCGTCGGATCCTTGGATACTCCGTTATATTGGAGAAGTTTAAATTTAACTATGATAGGCCTATCGGAGAAAGCGATGATGATCAGGTTGAAGAAGTCATCCAGGAGCTCGGTGGATTCAAAGCACAAGTTCCAAGTGTTAGGCTCACGAGGATTGTGTTAAAATGACATTATAGGTTTATTTTATGGGTGCTCAGTTCAGGTCACCTTGACTGCGACTGCATTCATTTAGATTTTCATTTTATCTATATTATTATTCACAATCTTTTACTATTCGATTTCAATATTTCATGGGTGCTTCAGATCTCCTTGACGGTGACTGATTTCATTTAGATTTGTTTAAGAGGTTCAGTTATCAAGAAATCTCGCGGGCCAAAGTACCCCGCCTACCTGGCCATAATTTCAACGATGGTAGTTATCAATGGAGGGTAGATTAGCCCATATTACGTACTTTCATTAATCAATTTTCAACTAAATTTTGAGGGTTTTAAAATTATTTGCTGAATCTTTATAAATCAACTAACAGTTCCAATCAAAAAATTTAAATAAAATATCTATAGGAAATATAGTGAAAAATAACATTCTTTTGTGCTCTGGTCTCTAGTACATATATCTTGTTTTATCAGCTTTCTGTTTTCTTAGATTATCTGGGTTTTCGATTTACCAGATCAATTCCAGTCCTACTCTAGTCCAGATCTACTGCACCTCTGTGACAGATAGGAATACTCAGAAAGAAATATTTCTCTTTCTATTACAGCTTAATTGAAATATCAACGATTTTGTCCAAACCCTTCATTGATTTGATTAGAAGCACAAGGGCTAAAGAGTAGATTGGAAAAAGTCATTCACAACTGTCCCGAGCACTTTATTACCTTACAATAGATGCTAAGTTGAGATGTTAGTGCTGGTGGGCCAATGCCTTCAACGTAATGGCCAGACAATTTGTAAAGATGTCACCGGATTTAATGGCGCGAGATGTTTGGCTGGTTGATGGTGTGGTTGGTGGGGTCAGGGGGGGATGATATCAAGATCATAAGGGGGAAGAAGTTGTTGGAGGGAGGAAGGGTGATGTTGATCAAGAGGCTTTTTCTCACTCTTTCAGTCCCTCTCACACTCTCACTCACTCTCACTCTCTCGACTCACTCCTTACTCCTCTAAATCTTATAAATCTTACTTCTCTTTCTCGTACCTTGGTGGCGTTCGACGTCACTGAAGAGATAAGAGAAGGCAACGCCGTGCCACACTCGAAGAGGCTTTCATCAAGTTCTCGCACTTCGGCGAATGTACTCGATGTGGCACGGCGGCGATGTCACAAACATTCACACTGTAATAGAGTTGTATTCTCTTTTCCCGTCCATTTTATAAAAAACTCTAAGAATTGGTCATGGAATTATTTTTATTTATTACTCCGGTGGTTCTCGAAGTTGAATGGAGAACCGATGAATATCAAAGCTTCAAATCAATCGGATTGAGTTTTCTTCACCATTCGGGTTGCTGGATGTTGCTAAAAAAAATTAAATACATTAAGAATTCATAATTATTCAGCTAATCTTTCTACATCATCGTGTACTATATTAAATTCTAACATGGGCCTACATACTCATACTTTGAACAAACGAATATGACTGTCATTAAGTAGTATCAATTTGAGTAGGTATGCTCAGAAAATATTTTTTCCTTTGAATTGCAAGAAATAGATTGAATCACGTTGACATGGGATGAATGGCCTAATTTTCGTTCCTTTAGGAGAAAAAACAACAGTGCTCTTGCTCTCACCTACGAAATCATTCATTTGTTTAGAGCATATGGGTTTGGGCCGTATGAATAAAAAGTTAGCACATGCTTCTGCTCCCGTTTTTTTAATAAATGCTTCATTTATGTTGAAAAGCATATACTCATACTCGTGCTCACTGAAAAAGTTTGAGAGTATATGCTCATACTAAGAGCAAATGCTCCTTTTCATACGAATAAAAATAACAAAATGCTGCTGATGAAGAGCACTTACTCACAAAACGTTGAGTCTGCTTTTAGTACACTCACTTTTGCAACATGGCACAAATACCAATAATATTACAGCATAGGAAGTTGTATAAAGCTAAGTTAAACTCAGAGCAAATGGTTTCAAAAATCGGGTAAGTATGAAGCGTTTCATTTTGACATGACCTATTACATTATTTATATGTTCAATGCTAGAATAAAAATTTTGAATTTTGAATTCTTACATTGTCCCTGGCCGAGTAAACGACACCGGTTACCCCACTGCCGGGTATGTGTGAAACGAGCCTTTGCTTATGTATTGAAGATGTGACAGAAAATTTTTTTATTCCACTTGCAATTGAAATGAAAAATATACTGATTTTACCAACTACAGTATTTTATTCATCAGAAAAGTGCAGTACTTACAAATTTCTTCAATAATGAATGTGCTCATCAAATCAAATGTTTGAGAAGAGATTGGTGACGTGGGCGACGATTTGGTTTGTATACTCGCTGTCGTCAGGTTGGATGCCAGGAAAGGAAAAGTGGGGAGAGTCCAGAAGTTAGGGGCAGAGCTGGGGAAGCAGAGTTTGTAACCCGATGCTGAACGTCTCGCGGACTGCTCGACAGGGAAGAGCTCTCGCTCGTCATCAGATAAGCAGCGTTCCCAGGGCCGAATTAAGACCGACATCCAGCCCTGTCTCTATTAGTTAATTTATCAGCTCGACCAAAACGCCTTGTCGATGACCGCAACCGATAGCGCCGAGTATTGTGTTACGACTATGAAGCACACACATGCGTACGCATCAAACGGAAAACTCACAGACGACAAACTGTTTTCTGCCGTTTTAATGTATTTCTCTCTCGACGTGCAAGATGGATCGCCACTATCCGTCGACTCTCCAAAATCGACATATTACAAAACTTATCGATCTTTCGCCTGTCACAAGACGCCATCCACCTACACTACAAGTAGATTAGCGGAATAATCCTCGACTGGGTCCTGGGTCTCCCTCCCTTCGACTATGACATTTCCAGGAGCAACCGATACCGATTGATAACCGATAAAGAAATACGTTTGTAACCTGAAACGGCTGACAACTGATTGCAGTTTCAAACAAACCAATATAAGGACTCTTAAGGTCGTTCGTGAGTTGAAACTATGCATGTTGCGCTTATTTTCTAAGCTTGGAAGAAAATTCTCCCTAATTGTTTAGCTGAATAATTCAACCTTATTGAACATGGGATTCATTTTTAACTATTACGAATCTAATGTGTAGGTGGATAACACATCTTAAATTTTTTTCTCGACATTTTCATGTTATTCAGGTGTTGACAGAGTATTTCAATGAAAATGACACTTCCCTGACATTAATTCAATTGATTATGAATTCATATTTATCTTGCACCAGTAAAAATTAAAATTCACGACCAGTAAGTAAGCTTGAGGTTCCTTCTTGACTTCGATAAAAATTAAAAATTTAAAAATGACTGGACCACACTCAAAATTATTTACCGATTTAAGTGTTCATGATACATAATGAGTAAGAATTCGATCATCAAATATCTTTCAGCTATCAATTGAACTGATGTTCAGACCTTATAGGCACTTCATTAACTTAGAATCGTTTTAAATAATGTAACTACATTAAAACCGAGATTATCCGTCACATTCTGTTGAATGTGTTCATAAATCTTAACGGAAAATCACTGACGAATGACTCTTCAGAGCATTTCTGTGAAATTCATTAACGCTCATGATGAATAAATTTCAAAAAAAAGGGAAAGACTGCTGCTCTATCTGTTTTATAAATCTATTCCTCTCCAGTGGTAAAAGATACTGGCTGCGATGTGTGTGGCAACGGCGGTTTTTATAGCTAAAAAAGTTCAACAGTAATGTAAGAGGTAAGATGAGATCTGCTAAAGATCTTGAAGTATAATGCCCTCAGTCTGTCAGCCTTCTGACGACACTTTGCTCTTCACCGCCACCGACGGCGAAAGTCACCTACTAAAATTTTGATAAATTGATAGGTAAGTGAAAGACCAGGCTGCCTAGCTGAGAGAAGGTACGGCATCTTTAAGTGAGTTCAAGGCCCATATTCATGAACCAACCATCCTAAAAGCCTCTTTAACTCAAGGAAGACTTCAAAACTTGACTGAATGCTTTACAAGTTTTCCGTGAGCTAAGGAAAACTCCTGCTGTCTTCATTAACATGGGCAAAGTGTTTCAAGAGTGGACGAGTGTTGTACAAATTTTGTCGTCTCACAAGTAAATAATCCGTCATATAAATTTTCATCACTTAGTTTACGTCAGAGGAGACTTATCTATGATAGACTATCATACTATCTGACAGATCTGACTCATATGTGATAATAATATTATTGTTTTAAATCAAACATAGAAAAAATTTATAAATTCGCATGAATATAGTATACTTATGCATTTCTTTTTCATTTCCCTTTTCTCTTAATCCTGTATTCTCTTCTTGTAGGCTATAATACTTTTGTCTTCTTTTTCATATTATCTTTTACCTTTCTTTTCACCCCTCAGCGTACTTTTTTTTCATTCTTCCATGTATTTTATTTTCCCTCTCCTTCTTTTCCCCCTCCTCATCGCTCTTCACAGAATTTTCTTCCTGATTGTTCATTTCTCTGCTTTTTCACCTTCCGCTGACATATTTCTCACTTTCATAGTCAACTTCAAATCTCCCGCTGCTCAGCAAAAATGAATTGGTAAAGGATGCATGTCACCCTGAGGTTGTCAGTGTGTCTTATCAACTGAATTCTAGACTGCTAACGATCACCAACGTGGCCAAAAACGATCTACTGTATAAGAAGCTTTCACGAGCTACTGCACTAGTAGATCGTTCTTTATTTGGATAAACTACCAGTTTTTTCTACATGAGCAAACTTATCTTCCACATGATTCTGATTGGATTAGTTCATCGCATCTACATCAAACTGAACTGTAGAAACCGCATGAAAATGAGCGTTGTATTTTTTGAATTTCTCTTTTCTATATTCGGAAACTAAGGATGGACGATTAGGGACGCAATGTGATTAGGACTGTCACAACTTTGTAGGCTGAGCGCCTGTCAGGAGTTCAGTAGCTGATTCAACCAAAAGTGCTACGTAGCAAACATTTTGTAAAAAAATAGTTTACACAAGAGGTGGGTGCTAGCTGATGATGGAAGACCCGGTGGAAAAAATCCGGTTCGGAAAAAAATACCAAGGAATCTTCAAACCTTCTTGAAATGAGTCTATCAGTCGATTTGCATGACATTGATACAAAAAAAATATTCAACATTATGCTCTCTATTCCCAATAATGGATACCATCATTCTGAACACACAAAAAATAGACTATATTTTGATTAAAGTTCCTCTAAAATAAAGCTAACAATAGTTTCTTACTTGATTAATTTGTGCTAAATTCTGCAATATAATGGTTGGAGACCTTTTTCTCGTGCTACACTAAGTTGTAGCTCAATCAATTTCTGTCATCCATTCCAACATTTCTGTCGTTTTCTATAGCCTACTACAAAATGTTTCATTTTTCTATAGCCTACTAGAAAATTTTCCATGACCATCCAACAAAATATTCCAGCACACAACATAGGCTTATCATAGGATCACAGCATTGACCCCTTCGTATTCAGTGCGATATGTGAATTGTGAAAAAAATCCATACAAATCAAGCACAGGAAAGCAATAATTTCAAATAATATGTAAGCTGACTTACCTCACATCAACCCTGCACCCCTAATATGTTTACTTGTTTAGCCCTACCGAAGAACATGGCTTGTCATTGTTTGAGAGGTAATTATTGAAATGAGAAAATTAATGTATTGAAAATTGTAATTATTTTGTAGTTGCAGATGTAGTCTTGTATGAATAAGTAGTTTTCGATTTATTTATTGAATGTAAGTAGTCATACATTTGTTTGACTAGAACAGCATTGATTCAATAATTTAAAAAAATAAAATTTCAAACAAAACTTATGTAAATAAGGTGGTTCTAATCTTAATAGCCTGAAGAAAATTCTTCTCTTGTTCTTGGAATGTTAACAAAGCAAAATTATATAATACATCATACATACCGTATATTACATGGATTAACCTGTTGTCAACATATCTATAGAGTGGAGTGGGCATTGGTAGAATGCATAATCATTGTCAAATCTTTTTCAAGAGCGAACTCATGTAATTAAAACGCTATCTTTGTTATCAATAGCCTTAAAGAAAGTTTTAAGGGATGATTAGTGTCTAATAGGAAAATCTTATCTTGTCGTTCTTTTAATGTGATCAAGAGTCAAATAAAAAACCATGGATTAAACTGTCGTTATCGTCAACAAGTTTATAAAGTAGAAGGAGACAAGTGTAGTGTGCATGGCAGGGGGGGAGGGTTCCAGGCATTGTGTAGCCTAGTCACATCCCGCAGCGCAAATACCATGTTGGCTGGATGAACGACAACGGACAATATCGACTTATGGTGTACGTCTCGAGTGTGGAGTGCTCATGTATGTGCTCGAAAAAGAATGGAAAAGTCTAATAAAAATAAAAGATGATTAGATGAAGAGATGAGAAATAAGGAATCCCAACCGAGAAATACTATGCATATCTCATCCTGATGCTAGACTTTTTCCATTCAGTGGTTCCGGCAAACGACTTTGTGATCTACTCTTGTTGTTTTTTCTCCATTCACATATCCAGGGTTGGTCTGCCGTGTCGTTGCGTTGATTGTCAACGCTGTAAATAACCGCAAGAATCTAGAAATCTCCTACACTGTTGAACCAGCAATAAATCACAATACTTCTCTGGTGGTGAATACTTTTCAGTTGCTGTTCTGTGAGAGACATGTTACAATATTCCAGAGGCCTATTCTCTCATTTATTTTAGTATTGAATATTCAGACAGGAATCTTAAAGCGGACTTCAATTTTGTCCAATGACTGACTACGATTTCCTTGATGACTTCGGGAAACCATATAAAATATTGTTAAGATTCAACTGAATCCAAGCCTATTCGCTTTGATATAGCTTATTACCACTCGCAACAATTTCTATAACGCTTAAATTATTATTAAGTTTGAATTTTAACATATTTTTATCGTGTAGCATCAACCTAGAAAGTAATTGAGGTTTTCTGTCTCATTAATATTCTGGGTCTGCAATTGTTTTTCATTCATTAAAGAATGAACTCAAGTAGAAATTAGTACAAAACAAATGGAATGCAAATGATTGAACTTGAAAAAGTTATGAAGTTAAGCTATTCACAGATATTAGACTATTCTGAAATTCTACTGTGCTTATGTAATGAGATGGCGAGTATCAAATAATTGGTTTATTGCTGCTATTCTGGTACAGATTTATTTCTGCTATCTATTTCAGATCTATTTCTGCTATTCTAGCCTGGTACAGCTTTCATGCATTTCATTGGTGCTAATTTATCCAAGGTAAACTGGAATAGATAGACTGCATAAAATGCTTATCAAATCATTATTATTGTTACGGGTTCTAATAGCTAAAATAAGGCTGGCAACACTAAAGTTCACACTTAACTTTATTTACACAAATAAGTCTATTCACGCACACAAATTGTAAGTTCAATAAATAAAGAAAAACAGATCAATAAATGACAAGCTAATACTTATTTTTTAGTAATTATTTACAAGAATCAATGAATAATTAATTACAGGCTCATCAATAACAAAAGAAACTAGAGTCCAATAGACTGTACAATAATGTAGAAAGAAATGATAAAAAGAGCAACTAATCACTTATAAAACACAGTCCAATTCGTTATTTGACAGTCCCAAATAGTATCACCTAATACAACGTCTTTAAACTATTAGTAAGCTGCACAAACAGTAAACACTTGCCTCTGCACTTCACACTGGAATCAAGCACTGTTTACTCCACTGGCACTGGATTGTCTCTCTCACGAAATCTGTAACCCAATCTGTCACGCAGGTTTGTAAACTAAACTAGCTTGTTCACGTGTACTTCTTTATATAGCTGTTGTAGTTGTATAATTCCAAGAATTGGGGGCTTCTCGAATCTTCAAGAATGCTTGGAAGGTCACAGAATAAAGACCTCGATTGTTCAGGAAGTCTGAAGAAATCTCGAGAAATTCAATTGAGTGAGAGAGTTGCACACTTCAAGAATAAGAGTGACAAAGACATGTGAAAAGCTTGGAAAAGACATGGCTTTTCGTGGTGGGGAGACCCTTACGGGTAGTTCCACCTCGCCGTTTTTTTTTAACGACTACTTTTTTATATGCAACCGGGACCGACGGCTTAACGTGTCCTCCGAAACACGGGAGTGGCTCGAGAAAAATATCTTGTACTCAACTGGGATCGAACCCAGGACCTTTGGCTTATCAGACCAGCGATAAGCCAACTCGGCTACGCCGACTCCGCGAGATTATAAGAGATTTTATAACAGATTTTTGTTTATTTAGAAGTATCCACAAATATATTGATCATTCCGCCATTTTCAAGAACATTCCAGAAATGCGATTCTCATAATGCTAGAACATTCCAAATGAGAAAGATGGTGAGAGGAGGAAAAGAGAAGACAATAAATAATAATCACAAACATTATCATTAGCATGTTTGCGATATGGCGACAGATTTATGACCTATATGCAGAAAAGGCGGTCATGCCGGAAGTCATTTTCACTCATTCACTCATTTTTACAATAGGATTTCCTGGTCAATTGCATCTTATTTTTTGAAATCATAGGATTGATCTCTTTTGAGCGCAAGTTATTGAAAAGAGGATAAAATAATAAATAATGTTATTCAGCTCTAGCAATAAACTGTTTCAAATTGATTCACCATTCAATAAAAAATATATTATTTTCTTCGTGATCTATAAAGCATCAAAACAAAAAGGAGTAGGTAATGTTTATAGATGTGAGTGTTGGCATTGATGGAGTGCAGGATGATTAGTTCATAAAGAATTCCTAACCGGATGAGCTGGTAAGTAGACAAGGTCGTGATCAACAATTTGTCTATGTTGAATGGAGCCGCACCGGGCATCGTAGGTTCCCAGTTCCCACCGATAACGGCAGATTAATTTGTCAGTTGGTAGCGTAAAAACATCAGGCCGTCCATTCTTATTGGAGCAGTCTCGTGGCTGGATGTTGGATGCTGAACGCACCAGTGAACCCCCACGTCTTCACAGATGTGTCACCGGCCACTCACCAAGCCGGATTATCAAACAGACTTCTGATTCTACCATCTGGCTGGATCTGTATAAACATCCGATTAACTTTAATCTATCTGACATCACCTAGAAACCTTGTGAGAACCGATTCGTTTTCAGATTAGAGCTTGTAGATTGCTAGAGGTTCTCATGAGTTAGCACCAACGCGATACCATCAAAATATGATGTAATGTGTGGCCAAACAATAATGAGGGCGTTGCTTGTGTCACAAATAATGTCTCCAGGCCATAACCCATGACCACCAATAGTCAGTCTATTGTGATTGATCGAAGGAAGGAAGAACTCCTTCATCCTATCAAGCACCAAACATTATTTGCAGGGCTATCAAATTATCAATATGTTAATGTTAAATTGCTTACTTTTCATTCATGTAAAAATAATATGTAATAGGCCTACTATGAATCATACTATAATATAATTATTGATAAAAACTCACAAAATATGACAAAAAGGCTACCATGACTTATGACAGGACACCTCATAGGGTCCAATCCGTTTCTTTTATTAACTACAGTATATATTGTGCTATGTGAAGAAAAAAGTATATTCCTGGATTTCTTGTTCCATGACGAACTGCGTTGTTAATATTAACTTTTCATGTGAATTTAACAACTTGCAGTCAAATATTCATTAAGAATAAGTATAACTTACTTAATCTGTAGGCTGAGCGCTTTCGAATCTTTGAGATCCATCTACAGAGGCGTGGGTTCCTAGATGATCATGTCAGGTTTTTGGTTAGAAGAGTTGTGGTTTTTGTAAAATATGATCAAAAAGTTTGTGTGATTTAAAATTTAGTTGTTTTGACACTCAAAACCACACTGAACACAAACAAATACGATCTCCCAGGGATCTACAAACTGAACTGCTCTGATTGTAACAAAGTCTACATAGGACAAACAGGCCGCACATTCAAACAACGTTACAAGGAACATTTTCAAGCCCTGACAACAAAAGCTGAATCGAATTTCGCCGCCCATATCATTCAAACTGGACACACTTTTACTGACATCAGTACCAACCTACACATTCTACATATAAAATCTAAAGGACACGAACTCAAAACCTTGAAACAATTTGAAATATACAAACACACCACACACAATAAACAAAACATTCTCAATGAACATCTAAATTTTAAATCACACAAACTTTTTGATCACATTTTACAAAAACCACAACTCTTCTAACCAAAAAACTGACAAGATGATCTAGGAGCCCACGCCTCTGAAGATGGATCTCAAAGATTCGAAAGCGCTCGGCCTACAGATTAAGTAAGTTATACTTATTCTTAATGAATATTTGACTGCAAGTCGTTAAATTCACATGAAAAGTTAAAAAAGTATAGCCTAGTCAAATTAGATAAATTCAGAGAATTAATTCCCCGAGTTTTGAAAATTGGCACAGTTGGTCCTTAGTAGACTACATATTTTATGATTAAATAAGATAAAGAGTCCTGGTAGTAGGGGTGGCGAGCTTTGGTAAGGGGGCCTTGTTTAGGTGCCTTTTTTAGGTTTTGGCTCATAGCTCTGTATCTATAAGTTGGAAAAAATTTATATAATAGTTGAAGATTACGAAATTTCCTACAGGAATTACTCAGATCATTTTTACGTAAGATAAACCATTTTCTAGCTAAAAAGTCAATAAATAGCTAGGGAAAAAATCGATTTTTTTTCATTTTATCCAACTAACAAAATCAATAAATTAGTTAAAAGTAAGCTGGCAGGTATCACTAAGTTAATTAATAAGCAGGAAATCAAATATTTAACAGTTATGAACCCATACCCAGATTATTAATTTGTTCAGCCCAAATTCCACAAGAATGATATTCTGATAAGACCGGTAGTGTCATTTATTAATTATCCATGTTCTAAATTGACCCCAAACTTAATAGTAGCTTCAGACCATTAACGGGATTCCAACCCAAATGTTGTATCAAAAATTCATTGGAGTTTATACGCATAACCACAATGTCTATATAAATAATTGTCACTGGATACAAACATCATTCAACTTAGTTAACATCGATATAAAGGATTAATGAATATAATTTACTAGCTGGCCCGACGCGCTTTGCTGCGTTCTCATAAAGAATTCTCCTTGAATTTATTATTCGCCACCTCCCACTGAGATCTGAGATTACATTTCAAATTTCAACCTTCTAGGACTATTAGGGAAGAAGTTAGTCCTAGGGCTCTTCCAGCTGATCAGAGAGGCCTCCTTCGTTGTTTTTTTACTCACCACCTATGAATGAACATTTCAAATTTAAACCACCTACAACTATTAGGGCGGAAGCTAAGTTTTTAATTTTATGATTTGTCACCTCCCACTAAGGTGACATTTCGAATTTTAACTTTCTTTTAGGGAAAAAGTTAGTCCTAGGGCTCTTCCAGCCGATCATAGTTTCCTTCAGTTTTCCGGTCCTTCGTTGTTTTCTTAATCATTACCTCTGAATGAAGAAACATTTTAAATTTAAACCTACGACTATAAGGATAGATGCTAGGTATTTGATTTTATTATTCGCCACCTCCCTCTGAGGCTTCATTTCATATTTCTAACTGCATTGGTTAACAGATGTCATCAACCTGGCATAATTAAATTTCATCATACCCAATCATATGTTTCCTACATACTGCAAGGCTCCGACTACACGGTACATGAAAAGTCTTTGCGTTTCAGACAGCGCAAATAACGCCGCTAAGGGGGAGCCATATGATTAAAAACTGCTGACTTCTATCAGCTGTTCCTTTAAGGATTTCTCCTTTTTGTGTCCTTCAGCGAGGACTTTCTAACTCCCAAACTTCACAGGAACCATCTCGGGGCTATTCTACATTGTGCCTGAAAATTTCATAAAAATCGGTTCTGCGGTTCCGGAGTCTATAGGGAACATACATACATACATACGGTGCAAATTCACAAACCCCCAATAGTTAATGCTATCCTAATTAATCTGAGAAAATGAAGAATGAAATCGTAATATTTATACTCATTGAGAATCATCTTCCATATTATTTTTGTATAAAATCTCAGTTGCACAAACATTTACCAAATTAATTAAAAACTCAAGAAGTTGTCGAATTCCACTTTATTTGTTACACAAATTACAGTACCATGGTTTCAGGGTACCTACCCCATCGACAACTTCTTGAGTTTTTAATTATGGATAAGTTCCACAACATCAATATTCACTCTACTAATTATATTTACCAAATTAATTATAAATCAGCGCCATACAATGGGCTGAAGTGCGTATTGTTTACTTTATGTGAAAGGTTAGCTTGTTAATTTTCTTGATAAAACCGGCTTATCAAACAGCTGTTACCGGTCTATCAATGTTATTTTCCTTTTCGCTTAAATTCAAAATTGTAACTTATTTCTCGTATTTGTGTTTCTTAATCAACTTGGAAAATCTGCCTATGCTTGTCCTGCTAATTATTAATTTCTTTAATTTAATTATTTTTTCCTCCAATTTTTCAATTATTATTTTCCTTGCGTATGGTACACCGTACTTAAAATCGGGTGTAGGCTCCTCATTGGAGAAGAATAAATTTTTGCTCTGTGATTGGCGGATTCACCGCATGACGCAGCCCCTTCTCCAAGTACTGTCCACAGAACTTGAAGAAGGAGACACTTCACGAAAACTTAAGCTGGCTAAGGGAGAGGTCCCTTTTTAAACCTCCCCTATATGATGACTTTTTAAAAGTAATACCGATTCTAGTCAAATTTTAATGTTTTTTAATGTCTTAAATCCCACCGTTTGATTGCAACATCAAGATTGCCAAAGATTTAATTAATTCAAACCTCGTAAATTGAAATAAATTCGCGATCAACCATGAGGAGCAAACCAAGATGTCTGAAGGTGTCGCCAACTTGTAACGAGCCAAAGAAGATATTATACTTCGACAAGTGCGCATATAATTGGGCCCAAATAACTGGTATGTGCGAAAAATCTTATTAATCATAAGAGGTTTATGCAGAATAATTAGACATATCAATTTGTAAATTGCCGTCAAACGAACTCTCTAGCAACTGAAATATCCTTAGGCTAGAGACCTAAATGCTCATAATAAATTCATATACGATATTATTTATTAATCACAATATCTTGATAATAAGATCTATTAGCGAGAGTTGCATCTCCGCTCATGAATTCTTTTATTGATAAATTTAATATTTTCAAATTTACAATCATTAAAAACCCATATTAATTTTAAACCAATAGTTCTGATTTCTAATCCTTGCTCGACCCTGGCTGCAGGTTATATTTATGAATTATTTAAGCGAACCAACAAGCAGTATAGCCGAGAGGGATTTGTTATTTCAGTAATATTCTTGTTTGTCCTTGTTGAAGGACACATGGTATTGACTCTTTCAATTATTTATTGGAGGATGATTTGTATCAGGACTTCTTTTCTATAGCTTTTCCACCTCGCTAGCGTGAATTGCGAGGATGGTGCAACTAGCAAGAATTGCATATTCCGCACCCAATTTTCGCTCGCGAGAGGGACTTAGCTGAAATTTTCCTGATACCAAATTTATCTTAGTTGTTGGATTATAATTGCGTGGGCGTTAATAACAGCTATTCTGTTTCTCACCCCCCAATTGCATTCCGCAAAGACGGATAATTCTTGTGTGGATTGAGCTGGAGTGGTGTATCCTAAAAAAATTCATTGGGAATTTGTCCGACAGCAGCTTCCGGCCATCTGAACAACTTCAAACGCATAAAAGGCACACACCTCCCCAAATCAAAGCCCATAATACATACAGACAGACATTCATATATATATATATATATATATATATATATATATATATATATATATATATGAATACAATATACGGATTCACAACAATACGAATACGATTGGGCGATAATGCCGCTAGATATAAGCTACAATCTGTCTACAATGCAGTTTAAAAATTTATTTTAAAGTGGTGTGGAAATCCTAGGTGGAAATAATCCTTTGATTATTTCGATATATTTAAGTGATCGGTGTTTACATCTGGAGTATTTGAAATTTGAATCAGTAGGCTTTTGTTCGTTACATCAAGTTCTCGCATTACAACCTACAATTTGACTTCGCAGACATTACAAATCCAGTGTTGGCTCTTTCGAAAATAATACAGCACTATCAAAAGTAGGAAAATGAGTAGGAAAAAATAATAAATTTAATTGAGTAGGATGATAAATATTATTCTATGGTCTGTAATAGTTAGGACTACATTATTATTGAAACGCCAGACTAAATTGTGTGAGATTATCTCATTCCCTATAAATCCAATCTTTCTCCAGTTGTTTATTTTTCGCTTTCGTCACAGGACTATTGAAAGTCACAAGGATAGTTCGTACTTTCTTTTCATGAAGGGTGATTGAAGAAGATCTTACTACTGATGACCATCAATTTCTGTTCAGAATTATGACTTCTTTTACTACTCGAGGGCGCGAGACGACGACCATCACATAAATTTAATCATGAACAAAGTACATGTTGAGATGATTTCCGAACAATTTCGTTACGCGTAAACCAAAGTGTTACTGTGAATAGCACAACGTTACTACCAGTTTTCAAATCAATCATCACTTAATAGTGAACACAATTTTAAAGCAAACCACGAACTAAATCAAGTGCCTCACAAATAAAAATGGTGTGTTCTATTATGTCATAAGTCAACTAGAAATTTGATGTTACATTGTTTACAACACTCCAGTTATAAAAGGATGTAGCCTGTAAGTCAAATTACTCGCAGTGGACAATGAATGTCTTCTAGTGGCTTTGTCCCAGAATGAATCAAACCCTCTGTCAGACCACTGAAATTTATTGTGCAATTACAAGGTGTGATGATAGTTCTCTACAGCCAATGAATTGTGAGTTGTATTTCAACAGTCTTCATGAATTGCAAGTGAAATAATCCTAAATTTGACTGTCGTTCATTTCATGCTTCTTTTCTGTTTTTATTCCAGAAACATAGCAGCTCACAAGAACAACAACTATAAGACAAGTCTCAAGTAGGAGCAGTACCATCTGATTTAGGCTGCAGTTCTCTAAAAAAATGAGAAATCTAATTTTTCAAATTAAAAACAAAATAAATATTATTAGGATTATGAAAATGAATGATTATGATTAGACCTATGATTATTTTCCAATTAATATGATTTGACTTCTATATTTTCGGTTGAAAAATCTCAAAATTCAAAATTATATCAACATTCTTTGTGTGTTAGTGTTTCGTTAGAAATTAAACTGGAAGTTGATAATTCAACTGCTGTGAAATAATCGACAATATGGTGGTGCTTCAGAAGGTAATTTCTAGTGGAACAAATCTAATCTAATATTTATATTCTTCAGTTGACATTTTGTGAGGTGCAGTTTTGGACAAAAGACTGTTCTATTTAAATTGATTGTAATAATAATAATAAGCGTATGGCTTTTAATGGTGGGGAGACCCTTACAGGTAGTTCCACCTCGCCGTTTGAGCCATGTTACGGGGAACATGGTGGACCTACTGTTTTAGGTGGGTTCCGAACCACCGGGTAAGTGATAATAAAGCTTGTAACATCAAGTCATTGAAGCACAATTGATTGTATTTTAGTCACAACGAATGAATAAAGGCAAATAAATGAGCTAATTAATTGACAATGAATTAATATGCGTTTTCCATCACTTTTCATCTTGTAAGAAATGGTAAAATGAAAAATTTAGCTATTCACATTCTATAATTTATAGGCTATTGCTTATTCAGTAGCCTTTGATTCAGTAGCCTATGCTCAC
Organism: Conomelus anceps; assembly: GCA_948455865.1. Lineage (NCBI taxonomy): Eukaryota > Metazoa > Arthropoda > Insecta > Hemiptera > Delphacidae > Conomelus > Conomelus anceps. Next base: position 62,797,614 of record OX418217.1, on the reverse strand, counting down.
TGTGCGAGTACGATTGACTGAGCAAGTAAGTTGCAAGAAAGTCATTTGACTCTCCTCAACACTCAATCCGTTTGTAAAATAATCTTCAGTTTTTCTGAAGTGGGTTACTTAAAAATCTTGAGATTTACTCAGCTCGAACTATTACCAGTGACGTAGCCACGGGGTGGGGGTTCCGGGCTACAACCCTCTTGAGCCTGTAAAAGGGACCCCAAAAACGGAGTCAATTTCTTACGTGGAATCCTTCATTCAGCCAGCTACCTTCAGTAGTTTCCAGTGAATACGTAGAACAGGAGCGTGGGCCTCAAAGTTGAAATGAAGGCCCCAAAATTAAAAATGAAGAGTAGAGATCCCAAGGTGGAGATGAAAGCCCCCAAAGTTGAACCCAGAAAATGTACCACAAAACAATAATAACTGAGCTCCTAAAAAAATTGCATATTATTTATCTTGGAAATCGATCCTACTAATAGAGCACTAACATTATTTGAAGAAGACTATAGAACTTATTCATCTCAACATTTGTCGTTAATAAAGTCAAACAGAAAAAGCATAACAATCAGTAAAACAATAACGCTATTACAAAACAATAGGTTCAAAGAGATATAAAAAATAGAATAAGAAGTTACTCCGTAAGGCTTGTTATTCAGTAAGGCAGTTACTCTCTTCTTCTTCTTCTTTTTCTGTCCCCCTGTCTACCTCACAGCGTAGGGGTACTAGCCTCGACCCATCTCCTCCATGCTCCTCTGTCCTCCGCCATTCCTCTCATCTGTCTCACACTTTTCCCTTTTCTCTTCCCATTTCCTCCAGATAGCCTTCCCAGTTCTTCCTTGGTCTTCCTCTTCTCCGCCTTCCCTCTCTCTTGGCTTCTACCACTTCCTTGACCACTCTAGATTCCTGAATTCTGATAACATGCCCAAACCACTTCAGCTGTTTTTCAAGGCAGTTACTCAGTAACGTTATTTAGCAAATAATTACTTTCAACGGAACAAGAAACAAGTTGAAATTTTCGACTTCCAATGTATCAAGTTATTCATTAATGTCAGCCATCATTAAAAAAATTTCGATATTTGCAAATTCTCTCTCTGTTCCCCTCTGAACTGGGGGTTATTACATGACCCCCCAACACCAGAAGCTGGGGCCCTTGGAATTGAATAAGTGCCTGATATTTGTGAAAGTTCTCATATTGACTCGAACTCTTATCAATTATCAACTCTTATCAGGGTATCAAAGATACCCTGAAATATCGCTTGAAAATAATCAGAGAATCAGAGAGTAATCTATGTAGTCTCTTTTCGACTGCGGGGCACTCTTTAGATCTCAACATTATGCTTCAGCCCAGTGAGCAAACAAAGCAAACGAGGAGTGAGATAGGTTGTAATTGCTTTTCTTACTAACCTAGCAGATTTATTTCAGTATTCCAAGACCACCGAAATAAATTCTGAAGTTCTAAGCTTAACAGTTCACTCCTACCACAACAACACTCTCACCTCTACACAGGGTCTGACTGCACAGGTGAGTGTTTATACTATCTAGTACACATCTGAGTTACTTTCTGCGTCCAATCCATCATATGACTGAGATGCTTGGAAACTGTCACAATTGAAGCAGCCTTTTGTATCTGAAATTAACAAAAATGTAATTTTCCTCAAATCACAGTAAGGCAAAATCAGAGAATAGTGATAAAAATCAGGGACTACTTTATATACTGGATGTGAGAAGATGTCGATACATAGGGGATCGCCAGTGTTGAGTGCGGGGTTTGGCCCCCCAAGGTGTCCACGTCTAAATGTGGGATGCGTGGCCGCTTGGCCACCCAAGTCCACAATTTGTACAGTTGTCCCTAACTCCCCCTTCCCTATTCCACAGACTCACCTATCAATATCTTTATCTTGATCATCTGTCTCAATAGCTGTCACACAGCATATTTGTGACGAGCAACTCAACACTGGCTATTGTCGAATGACTCAACACGACACTTGATTTACTACACAATGGTTGACATTATTATGATAAATAATCACAGCATGAAATTAGATTTTAAATTTCGGTTACTGGAGTTTTCAGCTACTAACAACTAAACAGCGTAGCATTTTCCAACTCTTTCTGGATTTCGGCCAGTTTGACTTTTCTGGCTGCGAAGATGAAATGATCTATAGATGTGATTCTTGCTAGGAGGCAGAAGCTTCTGTTTTTCACTCAATCAGTGAAAATGCATTTATCTTTAAACACAAAACTGAAGTCAAATTTTCTAGACAGGTGACAATATTAAAGTGAGATAGTTGTGTAAAAGTGTGAATAACTTAATTTCACAAGAAAATTCAATTTAAATTAAACATAATGAGATAAAAATATAAGGAATATTTTGTTTCTATAAGTTACTTATACTTGTATCAATATATGATATTTGTTATGTCATGTTATGAGTCGAATCTTCACATTAATGTATGAAATTGAATTATTATGCACACCAAAAATTTATTGATACTTCTACGTATATTGAATGAAAATTTATCGCCTAATATTGTAACATCGCACAATGAGCAATAGAAGAATAATGATGAAATTGCCATAAAAATAAGGTACTCACAGAACATTTGAATTATTTTAATCTAATTTGTATTTGGCCTACATCGACTTTGTAAGCCATATAACCTTTCCCCGAGACAGACTTGGTTTTTTTTTGTGCAAGTAGGCAAGCCAGCAGCTGACTGATATGAAAGCAAGGCTGGTTTGATCGGGTCTGTGTAATGCCGATAAACCGTATCAATTGATTGTGAATTTATTCAATAATTTTGATTTCTCACTTTCTAGTTTCAAGCATTATCTCTATGACCAATAAATTCTCTTATTTGTTTGAAATACTATTGAGTCTTTTACTTTGTTTGGTTCAATTATTTACATTTTTATTTTAGAGTGGCAATAATTTATTATATATATATATTTTTTTTTTATTTATTATTTTTTTATTGCTGATGATGCCCACATGAGTCCGAGACTTGTGCGTGGGTAATGAGGTGAATGATTACACATAGATACCAGACAGTGGAACCGGATTCGAACCCACGACAGCAAGCTGAAGTTGCGACGCCCCAACCAACCGCGCTAAGCGGCCTGCCAATTGTTTGACATCACTTGTTTTTTTTTTCACATTTTATGGAATCCCCTAGTCATCACAGACTTAAGTAGATTTTCCTGAGGAGAAGACATGATATGATTCACCTCCAAATAATTTTCTAAAATTCCTATTTCTGTTAAGTGTTATTCTTGTATTTAATGTCGAAATGGCTGTGATTGAATGTAAAGTCGGTGTTTCTAAAAAGATCCCTTGCAAGTAGTTAGTCTATAAAACTAAAATAAAAGTCGTGGAAAATCCTGGACACGAGACGACCACTTCCAGGAAGACGACATCAACTTTATCCTGGCCCATCCAGCCTCACCAGCGTCTTACAAGTATCTGTGAGTGATAAAAATATAATAATATATGAACTCAAGTGAGTGCGTGAAAAAATTCAGTGAAAATTACAGGAAAATTTGATAAAGCAGTTAGCACGTGCATCAGATAAATGGGTGACGGTTGTATAGACACACTGACTTAACAGTCTATGTCCTCGCTGAAAAATCGAAAAGTGCTCTTTATTGGGGAAAATTCTATAGAGGACAGTAATATTATTTTTTTGAATATATTCTAAAAAGAGATTGAACTCTATTGAGGTTGAATCAGCCATTATTTATTTATTTATTTGGAAGACAAATAAATACACTATTTGTATTCATTCACCTCATTACCCACGCACAATTCTCAGACTCATTTGGGCATCATCAGCAATAAAAAAATCAGGAAAATTAATGCTGTACGTATTTCGAATCTATTCATGAGTTAGTCCATACCCCTTCTTCTTTTTCTTCTTCCCTAATCAGGTGAATGAATACACATAGATGCCAGACGGAGGAGCGAGATTCGAACCCATGACAGCTGAAATGACAGCAAGCAATGCCCCAACCAATTGCGCTAAGCGGCCCGCCAAAATTAGACGTATGCATTTAGTTTTGAACTGTCTTTGACTATCGTGGGATATGTTGAGAAGTTTACAGAATAATTGAATTATTGCAATTATTGATCTATATCTCCTCTCTAAAGGAGCCCATTTTCAATTCATTGCAATAAATCTCCAACTTTGTTTTCTAAATTTGTTTTATCATTTTCCATCAGTTCAGTCCACGCTCTGGATTTTAGTATCGTAGTTTTGGTAATTCCAACGGGCTTGTCCTTCACATCACCAAGTAGTGTCTGGTCTGATGAGAGTGTGGCAGGGTACAGAGCTTCTAATTTGTGAGGTCTTGTGGTCCCACAATTTTTAGGACGATATCCTGTCATACTGTTATTCAACATTCACTTCTACAGTCTATACTTTGAGGGATTCAATCGGCAACTGTACCTTAAAAGCTATCCGGTGCATTTATGAATGATTCATGGTGTCTAAGTGTATTATTTAATAAATGTCTATCCCTTTGGTATGTCTGCCCGAGAGTAGAGGTTGACAATATGCAAAAATCTCTTGATATCCCCTTTACCCCGTTGATGGTTACCTTGTTTGATTCAATTTTGGATTTCTTGATTGCTAAATAATCAGTTAAGACTGCGGAAATTGCTGAGGAAATATACAGATGTGTTGTTGATAGTTGATAGGAGGTTTGGGTAGGGCTGGAGATCTTAATAACAATCAATAATGACTAGATGTCGCACTTAAATACACTCTCCCATCTCTCACATGGCTCAAGCTTCCTCTGGACTTTAGAGTTTTCTCATAATCCTTTGTCCAATCCTATAACCTATATTTTGTATCTTTTCCTATTTCTTTGATCATTCATAACGGAAAAAAGAGCAATATTTTATACTTGCTGAGAGGGCTATGCTAATACAGTAGCATTAGAAAGACCAGTCGTTATTCTTTGCAGTTTATCAGTTATTATATAAACTTGAAAAAGCCAATTGAAATCTGCAGATTTGGGAGGAATTAGTAATTTAACAATTTATCATTATCAATATTGATAGTATTATTACTATTAAATATCGAATCTATTGAGTGAACTCAAAGAATTATGTATTCAATCATTCTTAACTGATATAGACTTTTTAATTTTTACTGATAGAACAGGCAGATTGAAATTTTGGTGGACAAAAATTGTTACAAAGCTTAAACGTTTTTTAATCCACCCTATATAGGTCCAGGCTGCCTAAAAAACAGTCGTTAAGTCACGTCAGACGCCCTGAACTTATTCTCTGACACCAGAGATAACTCTGACACCAGACCTGAGCCAGCCAGGTCACACGATATTATTATTATTTATCCACCCTAGGCATTCTAAGCAGGAATCTCTCATTTTTCACAAAGGGGGTAAAAATACTTGATTATTGATGATCGATTGCAAATGAACAACTGAATTGACCACGTATTGTTAAACATCAATCGACGTAGAATTTCATATTCTTCAATTTTGAACAGAACATTGTTTTTAAGGCGGTAAATGGTTTCCGAGTTTTAGGCGAAAACAGAAAAAGTGCCAAATTTGGAGGGTTCTTTGCCCCCCAATAGTTATGCACAGCCCACAAACTTTCGTGAACCCAAGGGGAACTCTTCGGATGCCAAGGATTGAAAAAAGTTCCAGCTTTGTACCAATTTTTGTTCACCTCGGCCTACTTTGATTTAATTTGCATGATCTCTGATTGGTTATCATATTATTTTTGAACGTGTGAATTCGCTTATGCATTTTAATAATTTGTATAGCACGATATGCCAGAGGGAATAGCATTGCTTGCTGCGAGTTGACCTCTTCCTTTCATACACATTTACTTATTAAATTAACTTTCTCCCCCTAGTTCTTTCTACTGGAATAAACAATATATTATCTTCCTATTGAACAAATGGAGAACTTGGTACCACTCTCTTGGTACTTAATGAAGCCTTTGCTATCCACAGTCATTACCTTTCCGTCTCACTCAATGATATTTTCAATGTTTGATTTCCATCTCTTTCACAACGTAACTAATCCGTCTTTGATTTCACCCTATCTCTTTTCCTCTCAATCGGTCTCTCTCACACACTCACTCTCTCTCTCTCACACACACATACACACACACTTTCTCTTTCACTTGCTCTTTCTCTTCTACTAAGCGCACTATGTATGTTTGAGCTGTAGCAGGAGCGCGCAATGCCTGTTCAGTATTTTCACGTCGGTGTCGTTCAATATCGTTCAAGACCAGTCCACTCTTCAGGCAGGTCGGAGGTCATAACGGTTCTGATACCACAATCTTCTTTCCTCATGCGTGTGCATTGTGCAGTATTGAACATCAAGCCTCTGGATACAATTCTTCACACAAATATTGTTCATCTTCAACACTTCTATCACATTATAAATGCTCTTGATAATAATATTCTGTTCAGCTGTAGTACTATTCCATTATATTATTCTTTAAATTCAAAATTAACAGTTATAGCCACTAATAATTTATCCCATCTATAGAACCAGTCACTCCGAAATAGTTATTTATGTATTAAGAGCGTGAAGCGCGACTTTATCGCTCGAGCCAAAACATTTACTGCGCGACGCGTAGCGGAGCGCAGTAATTTTGCGAGAGCGATAAAGAAGCTTCACGCGCGAATTGCATACAATATTTTTCCTAAAACTGCAGTTCTGGATTCCAACACAATAAAAGCTTGTAGTTTGTAACATCACAGACCGTGCGCGGATTTGGTTAGCGTACGCTATTTTTGAGGTTATGTGAATTTCACGGATTCCGTGATCCACCAATGAGAAGGCATCAAAATCAAAACAGAAGCGTAAAGAAAACAGCTGGCGAGCGTAAAGTACTTTACCGCTTGCTGAGCAGTAAAGAGGCATTTTACAATTAGTTTTCAGTACGTAAAGAACTACTTTACGAGCAGTTGTAGGAAAAAGTATTCATGTGATTTGATTTTTATTAATTATTAAAAAGTGTGAAGTGTGGGATGGAAGGTCACAAATGTGAATTTGTTGGCCTTTTTTGCAAGATTGCCCCTCTTTCCTCCTACCTCTACTCCGCGTAAACTTCTGATTTGGGGGGGGGGGGGGCATGACCTCCCTTGGGATCGTCCTCTTGCATTAATGTAGGATCTACATCTACTCATAATCACAAGAGCAATACTTTCAGCCGTAGCTTGAGAAGTTAATAGCCAAATTGAAAAATTGATAAAGAAAGAAAAATGGACTCAATCTATTTCTATAAGTTCTTGAAACAATATGAGTTCATGATTAACTCAAAATGGCGCAGCTCATGTAGAAACCATGCTTCCACTTCAATAAAGCAAGAATTTACCAAATCTTAGAATAGACAACATTGTTCACTTGCATTCATTATGAAGAGAAGTTGGATTTATCTCTAATTTAATAGAACTTCTCCAAGTTCACTGAGTCTTGAAACTAATATCGCATTACACCACACACTGCAAATATTCCATTATACATATTATCTGTTTTGATCTTCTATATTCTTTTTTCTTCTTCTCCTTCTATTTTTTCCTAATCCTCTTTTCTATTAGTTACAAGTTTATTATGGATATGCCACATGAGTTTTATACTCTGTTCAACGGCAATTAAGCTGTTCTGATGAGTGTGATACTAGAGTGACGTACATAAATTATAGTATTACATTTCCATTTCAAGCATTTAACTGGAAGCCAGTTGAATGTTGATTTCAAATTTTATTTCTGTTGAGAGTGAAGGATAAAGAGTAATAAAATCTCTGTTTTCTTGATCGATCACGAATTGTCTTTCTAACGTCACTTTTTATATTAAAATTCATGACTTCCAGACATTCTTCATGATTTGGCATGAATAATTTCTGTGAGTCACCAATTTTTGTGTATAAAATAATATGATGTTGGTAATATGATATTACTTTTTCACTTAATATTTGAACATAAATCATTGTTGATAATACTTTACTAGTGAATTTAACACTTATCCGTGTGATAGCTATTTCGCATTGGTGTAATGCTTCCACAGACACAGTTCGAGGTTTACTAAATCAAGTTTTGGAAATTGCGGTTATGGTAGTTGGTGATATGAATGAGATTTGAAATTATGTAACCTTATCTTATTACAGGTAATATATCCGAGCATACGGTAAATCTTCCTCAAGCCGTGTCTGTAGAAGCATTACACTTTACACCAATGCAAATAGCTATCCCACGAATAAGTAAGTGTTAAATTCTCCAGTAAAGTATGATCAGCAATTATATGTGTTGAAGAAGTAGTATGTTAGTAGTATGTTTAGTAAGTAACTTATTCTTTAGTATACCTACTCTTTAATTAGAATGTGAAACTGTTATTCAACTGGTGAGACCAGATCTAATTGATTGGCTAAGCTGAAAATCTGTTCTACTAGAGTTGTCATCAATAATGAGTCATTTGTGCTTGCTCTGCGTGGGCAATGTTTTCAGTCTGCTTCCATTGATGTTTTAGACAATGTTCCACGTTTGAGTCACTGAACTGCTGTCCAAGCAAAGAAGTTGGATTTAGTGAGCTCTCGAGCTGAAAACAAGCGAAATACAATAATTATTTCTGAGGCTATGAAAAGCTGCCGGAACCGGACCTATCTATGAACCATTTCCTCCATTCATCCATTATTGTTTGTCGCCTGCAGATTGATTGTTCTGGTCAGACTAACAATGGTCACCTCCAGAAAATAGAAAACTACTTGTTCCTGGAACTTCCATATTCTGTGAGAAAAAGAACAAGACAAAGAAAAAACCAAACTGAAAAGAACTTTCTTGTGGTCTATTTTCAATAGGGTTAACAAAAGCTTTCCAAGTTCTTATTGGTTGATTGAGAATTCAGCAACTATTGAGTCAAGTTAGCAACTGATGTTTTAGTAGTAATCCATTAATTCCGCCCAATAAGACTGGCGGGGTTTTTTGAATAATTATTTTTGTAAATCATCATTACACTCTCTACATCGTAGAATACTACTTCCTAATCGAGCGTGGTATCCGAGCGATCTTGATGTACAGTTACGAACAAGACTGACCGAGCTGCTATATTTTGATGTAATCAGCTTTATTATCACTCAACTTGTGATTCGGAATCCACCTAAAACTGTGACTGGACCAAGTTTCTCAAAAAGTAGAAGAGGAAGAGGAAGAGGAAGAAAAAGAAGAATAATATTTAAGAAAAGTTAAACCAGTAACATTGAACGAACCTAATCGTTGAGGTCTTCCCACTAATAGAGACTATTATTTTCGGTTATTATTCTGCATAAAAGATTTAAAAAGATGAGTTCTCATCTTCAAAATTTTTAATTATCAGTCTATTTTATGATTCTTACGCCTGAATGATCTATGGCAAACTCTCAAGGCAATTAGGCGATAATCTAAACGCTTTCAAACTCCATAACAATACTTCCAGCTCCAAGTAATAAGAAAACACTTCTTGCACACTTTAAAAGTCAAAACTTCACCAGTCTGTCAACAGTCTCCTATCGTATGGAAATAATAATCTATTACAGTTTGACAAAAAAATCCTTTTACTACAAGTTGTAGCAGTTTTGCAGTAGGGCCTAGCTACACTGAACATTATATCAAGCTGATATTTTATACTGTACATGGTCATCCAATAATCTGAGAGACAAATTGGAGAGAGAAAAAACGTTTGGTAACACAATGTCTGATGCTTTTCAGCGCGGTAATCTATTTCACATTTTTTTGTATGACAAGTCCATAATATACCCCTTTGAGAGGTGGTCAGTGGCCGCTTGATAAATCTAATCTAATCTGTTGTTACGGTTTTTAACGATGACTAAACTACCTTTAATTAACTTAAAAATTAATAAATTGTGCGGTGAATGTTGTTTAAATTATGGAAATTATCATCACTTGCTAGAACAGTTGTCGAGAATTATGGACTCTCCTGTCAGCAATAAATATTCAAAACTAAAGCCTCAGCAAGAAAAATCATTTGAAAAGTAAGCAGGTCAGCAAGAAAAATCATTTTATTGGTATTGTTGAATATTGAAGATTAGGTGCATTGCGATTATCTCGAGGAGAAGCATTCAACAAAATACAGTGCAATGCAGATATAGTATTGCACAAAGTTGAACCATCCATGAGAGAGAAACTTCTTTGATTACAAGCTCCGTCCAGACATGTAACATCACATCGTAACCTAACTTCGCCGCATAACATTACTCCGTAATATCGAGTCATCACGTAACATATTATCATGTATATGTTTTGCTGTTTCATGACGGTGTTCTGATGATACGCTGCTGTGCTATGAAGCGGTGTTACGTTTCGGGCCTTTAGAGAAGAGGTGTGATGCTATTTTATTAAACATTTCTAGTGGTTTCCAATCGGGGTACCACCCGATTGTCTCATTGTCAATTGTGAACTGGTACACGCACCACGCAGGCTCGCGTTACAAATGACTATTGCATCGGGAAGCGACCTGGCGCGAAATGAAAGCCCTTTTCAGATCAAACAATAGCACGAGAAAAGATTTACGAGCGGACTGCAGAACAGAGTAAGAGGAAGCTTTCCCTCAGGCGCTCCCAGACTACTAAAAACTAAAGAAATCACGAAAGAAAAAACCAGGAAGAGGAAGAACGGAAGAAAGCGCCCGCCAAATAAAATGTGAACGACAGCTTCCAAAAGAGATGTCTAGCAAACAATAATTATAGCCTACTAACAATCACACTGCTATTATTTGTTTCACCTCAATGAAGTCAATGCTCCGTTTCCCTCGAAATCGCACAGCAAATAACAAGCAAACAGCGCTCAATAAGTGAGTCTTGAGGCTATTCCTTCTCCTAGACAGGTTAATAGAAAGATATTCCTAGATAAGAATTTATACATCTATCATGTTGACATCAACTGTTCACTATAATAATAGAAATTTAGTATATTATTAATGCCTTATTCTGGCTTGAGGTGAATTACGTTTTATTCATCTCAGATGAAAGAAAAGGCTTAATCGATTGTTTTGCTTTCCAAACGTGTCGAATAATGACTTGGACGCAGAAAGTAACTCAGATGTGTGCTGGATGGTATACATACTCCTGTGCAGCCAGACCCTATGTAAAGGCGAGAGTGAACTGTTAAGCATAGAGATTAAGGATTTGTTTAGGTGGGTTTGGCATAGATACATAAAATGCTGTTAGCTCAGTGAGGAAAGTAATCGCATATTTCCTCACTCCTCGTTTGTGTAGTACGCTCTTTGCACCAAAACAAAACTTTGAAATCAAAGAGTCACCTACAGTCGAAATCGGCTATGTTACTATACATACCGTGTTTTATTATCCTTCCCAGTTTATTTAAGATGTTTCAATAGTGCAGGTCAATAAAACAATTTTATATCTTTCTTAATATCTTTCATAACCGAAGTTTATCCAGCCGTTGATTCCAAAGTGTAAGACACAGTAGTCTACATCTGACAGATTTTCAAGAGTGATCAGTGAGGTTAAAAACTGCAATTCAATCAAATAATCCATCACATTTTGTTCACAAAAATTCTTCATTCAATCATTCAGATCATTCAATCCAAAACAAAATTCGAGTATTCTTTTGAAATTTTTGTTTCAGTCATCTTGGTGGTTATTGTCAATGATAACTACATCCCATTTGAAATAAATAGAAACAAAATAATACATTTACAACACCAAAGATACAAAAGCAAATTAAATGAATATACCAATACAACGAAGTATTCAAGGACCCGACAAATTGAATTTTAATATGTAATTTAATATTAAACGTAAAATTCTCAAAATGGAAGAAGCTGAGTAAAGATGGTTCATTTTTTGGACTCTTTCTTCTTGTTTGCCCACCGGTTTTTCATTTTTTGCTTTTGTTACAACACTTGGAGTTTTTGTCTCTGGTATAACTTCTCATCTATGAAGTTTCATTCTGAATATCAATTATTATTATTATTATTATTATTATTATTATTATTATTATTATTATTATTATTATTATTATATTATTATTATTATTATTATTATTATTATTATTATTATTGCCGACCTCACAGCCTAATGGCTGGTATTAAGAGTACATACGGATCATTGATCAAGTATGTACCCACTAGATATTGTAAAAGTAGTTTCCTGATATTGTTTCTTTAGCTGCTAAGGTGCTCATATACATTTAGTCACACAATTACTATTCAGTTACACTTTTGTGTTTTCTGTGTTTACAGTTAGTGTTTTTTATCTCACTATTTATCTCACTTTATCATAATGATACCATATACACTAATTTTTTTCTAGTCTACTATCATCACTATACTTATTATTTTTTTTATATGCTTAAAAATATGCAAGAGAAAATATTGAGTCATGATATATTATGAAATCTGTTGAACAAGAAGAAACAAAAGTATTTTTCAAAAAGTGCCAATGAGCATATTTTTGTGAATTGGGTAGCATATAAATGATGTTTATAGAAATCGAAGCAGTTAAATAAAGCAGTTATCAGTTGAAGCCTATCAGCACAACAACTGATAATAAAAATTATAATTATTTTTGTGAATTGGTCGGGTCCATGAATTGGTTTAATTTTTAATGAAACCGGGTTGTTATTGATAATCTTAAAGATGAGCGGAGACTACCCTGCCTCTTTTAAAACGAATACAAATCATATCAAATATTCACTTCTTTTAATAATACCAAAAAAAATCAATTAATTAAAATCAGACGAAATGTTATGAAATTTAGCAGAATGATTGGTACAAGATAGTGAATTCCCAGTTTTCCATTTAGAAAGAGAAACAATAAGATTTTCAGTTGAAGAAATTGAGAGATGTTTGATTCTTACAAACTTCAAATCCAGATTGGATAATCAGCAAGGTTTTGGTTTCCCCTTCTACAAACCACTTTGCTCTGTGTGGCCTTGAAGACTGAATGCTCTTCTTTTTCAAATATTAAAAATGACACCGTATATCTGAATTGGAATCTGAGCGCTTTTTCAAGAACTATTGATGTGCTTTTTTGTGGATTGGGAAGCATATAATATGTTGTTCATAGAAATAAAATTATATTTGATTGGATTGAAAACTGCTCCTCAATTATTTTAAAACGTAGAATTGAAAAAGCAAAGAGAAAATATTGAGTCATGATATATTATGAAATCTGTTGAACAAGAAGAAACAAAAGTATTTTTCAAAAAGTGCCAATGAGCATATTTTTGTGAATTGGGTAGCATATAAATGATGTTTATAGAAATCGAAGCAGTTAAATGAAGCAGTTATCAGTTGAAGCCTATCAGCACAACTGATAATAAAAATTATAATTATTTTTGTGAACTGGTCGGGTCCATGAATTGGTTTAATTTTCAATGAAACCGAGTTATTATTGATAATCTTCAAGATGAGTGGAAACTACCCTGCCTCTTTTAAAACGAATGCAAATAAAATTAAATATTCACTTCTTTTAATAATACCAAAAAAAATCAATTAATTAAAATCAGAGGAAATGTTATGAAATGTAGAGGAATAGAATGGATAGAAGTATAGAAATTGAGCAGAATGATTGGTACAAGATAGTGAATTTCCAGTTTTCCATTTAGAAAGAGAAACGATAAGATTTTCAGTTGAAGAAATTGAGAGATGTTTGATTCTTACAAACTTCATTCCTATAGCAATGTTTTGGTTTCCCCTTCTACAAACCACTTTGCTCTGTGTGGCCTAGAAGACTGAATGCTCTTCTTTTTCAAATATTCTGGGCGAATAACAAATAATTGAGATTTGATAGAATTAAAATACATCTGTCCTGAAATTACACTTCATTCAGGAATAAATTACACTTTTCATCAATAAAAACAAATTGTTAGTCATTAAAAACTGATTTTCACCATTTTTGCATTTCAAAAATCAAAAATTGTTTCTAGTCTTTAGCATTTTTATATATAATTCCTGTATGAACATGGAAGATTGTTAATAACTTACTCATATAAAGAACAGCACAGACCTCATAAACAAAATAAAAAATACACACATCCCACATAATTCCACACTAGCATCATTTGACATAAAAAACCTGTATACAAACATTCCTGTAACTGAAACCATTTCCATAATAGAGAACATACTCAAAGCACAAAACAACCCACCTGAACACACAAAAGAACTAATTGAGACATTAAAAATCATCACATCACAAAACTACTTCACCCACAATAACAAGTATTACACCCAACCAGAAGGACTACCAATGGGATCCCCAATCTCCAGCATCCTAGCAGAAATATTTTTACAGCACATAGAGAATACTAAAATACTAAAAGACACCAAACACTCAAACAAAATTATTTACTGGCACCGCTACGTTGATGACATTATTGTACTTTACAATGGAAACCAAAGACAGTGTGAACAACTCCTAACACAATTGAACAAAACCCATAAAAACTTACAATTCACAGCAGAATATGAAACAGACTACACCTTGAACTTCTTAGATCTCACTATCAAAAAACTAAATAACATGCACAAATTCAAAATCTACAGAAAACCAACTCTCACAGACACACTCATTCACAACTCATCCAACCACCCAAATCAACACAAACTTGCTGCTTTCAACTCCATGATCCATAGACTCCTTAATGTTCCACTATCACAAGCTGACCACAAAGAAGAAATCAATACAATCAAATATTTAGCACAACAAAACGGATACAACACCAATCTAGTAGAAAAAATCATGAATAAAATGAAAAATAAAAATCCAAAACCTGCAAACCAAAACAGATTTGTCACACTCACATATCTCAACAAAAAATCACACAAAATAGCTTACATCTTCCAAAAATCCGGATTTAACACAGCATTCAGAACAACAAACAACCTGAAACACCAGATCCAACAAAAACCAGCTCACCTAACAAACAGCACAATTCACAAATTCAACAAACCAGGCATATATAAGCTTAAATGCAACACATGCCCCAAGTACTACATAGGACAAACAGGCAGATCATTCAACATAAGATATAAAGAACACATCAAAGCACTACATTCCAACTCTGACTCAACATTTGCAGATCACTTAATCAACACTGGGCACTCACACAATAACATCCAAACTGACTTGGAAATTCTACACACATTCCAAAAAAGCCACAAACTAAATACACTGGAACAATATGAAATATTCAAACACCATAAACAAGATAGAACAAACTTACTCAACGACCAAACACAATTCAAATCAAACGCAATTTTCAAATACATAATGGCCGCTCATCCTAACCCAAACAGAGCATGACCCCTGGCGGCAGGCTGACGAAGCTTCTTTTCAGAAGTGAAATGCATTCCTCAAGCATCTCCAATATATGTGAGTAAAACATTATTTAAAAGTGAAATACAGTGTCAGTTTTAATATTAGATTATCTGAAGTTTGAAAAACAGTAGCTGCATGATCTCGGATTATGGTATAATTAGACACTATAATAGACACATTATGATGCACCTTTGAATCTCACCGCCTAAAGGCTGTAGTTCACGCACATGTTCAAAAAGTAGTCAAAATGGAATATCACTGACTGCCGCTAATTTAAGCTACTTCTCTGGGCTCTACAGATAACTCTGTCTCATAATAATTATGCTTTAGTATGTAATTGAGATGAGTCACTGTAATTGAGGTCATCTTAATAATTGCAACTATAAGTACCTAGTTTTTGAACATTCAAATGTACAGGGGTTCATAAGTGTACTTATTCTGAGCAGTCTTCGATAAAGTTTCTATGTGAACCGCTTATGATTTATGATTCACTTAATTCACTTTATTTCTCAAACAGAAATAAAATAGAGGGGAAAAATTGTAAAATACGCGGTGTCATAATTGTACACGGTGTCTAATGACAACTTGATGTCAATACCATCACGTATACCACATGCTAAAGCTAACAAAGAATAAAAACTTAAAAAACACTTTCAAGTGGAAATTATGACTCACGCTATGGCGTGACGGCCGTTTCACTCTGTTGTCAAGAGCATCATCAGACAAGAGCATCATGAGTGTACTGTGGGTCGTCTGATGATGATCTTGACAACAGAGTGAAACGGCCGTCACGCCATAACGTGAGTCATAATTTCCACTTAAAAGTGTTTTTTAAGTTTTTATTATATTAGTGGAAACATGATGGATCTCCAACATCATAACAAAGAATGTTAATCAAAAACACTTTTCGTTCTGGGAAATTTTCTTATCTTGTAGAATATGATAGTTGTTCTGGGATCACGCTTTCACAGAATACTCTGTATACAATGGTTTTATATATCAGCAGAAATAATAATAGTCTTCCCATAAAATATTTTCATGCTATGAATGATTTTCCAAAATACAGTCATTTTACACATTTTACAATACAAGTCGATGTATACAGAGACAGTATATGGTATTTGGGCTATTTATAGAAATTGGGCTGCACGCCAAATGATGATGAATCATAGGCAGGGCGCAAAGCATTGTTAAAAGAAGTCAATCTACATTTAGAGAGCACTTGACACTTTTCATTCCCTTTAGAAATTACTAGTAGTTCTGTGAACAGTAGACCTCACGCCCAAGAATGTGCTTGTGCACAGAGTAACATACTCGATGTACTCAATAATAATAATAATAATAATACTCAATGATAATCACAAACGCAAAATTAAATACAATTATCAGACCTAACCGTTGATTCAATTCGCATAATATGTAGTCTATATAATTATATTATAGTCTATCTCATGTCTGGTTTTAACAAAAGGTCACTCTGCACCACATTAACAGGCTTTGTTTTCTATTTGCGAGACAGCTGATTGCACTAAACATTAGATTTCAGATGTGTGATGAATGAGTTTATAAAACAATATTAATTAAATTTGTATATACTTTACTTTCTAATCACTTGTTATTATACTTAGGTCTAATTAAAATATTATAAATGAAACAAACGAATATGAATGATAAATGTCTTTATATGAATAAGGCTCAATCAGGTGAATAACCAGATTTTACGGCATGAGGGCTATTCATGAACCACATTCCAATTATACTGCATATTTTTGTTATTGCTGATGATGCCCACATGAGTCGGAGACTTGTGCGTGGGTAATGAGATGAATGCCTGACAGTGGAGCGGGATTCGAACCCACGACCGCTTAAACGACAGCAAGGTGAAGTTGCGACGCCCCAACCAACTGCGCTAAGCGGTCCGCCAAATAGATGAATAAACTCCATATGACGGAGAAGCTCATATTGTTCCTGTAGAAGGCTTGTTTGCCTTTCCTATTATTTTTCTTTATAAGCATCCTTTAAATAAAACAAAATTTCAAAAAACCTTTACACATACATCACTGCGCATTACTAAAAGGAACATTCATGCCCAATTTCAAAGAAATCGGTTCAAGCGTTCAGCCGTAAATGTGTTACAAACAGACGAACAGACAAATGCAAAACGGTCGACTCAATACAGAGACCTCTCTTCGTTCGGTCAAATATGTTTTCTTGCTTCTTATTTGTCCACACAAATTTCAATTGGATCAGAGCATTAATCTTGCACAAATAGATATTTTCAAGTTATTTGGAGAATGAAAATCCTTCCTTTGCTAATTTACCTACATTTCGAACCGCTGGAGTGTTATAATGTAGGATTTCAGAGAAATTGATTTTCTATTAGAACCAATTATCATTGTAGTTTCCAATGCCAGTTACAATAAATCATGAACTGAAACCGTTCACTATGTCGAAGATGTAATAAAATTTAGTTTTTATTTTCTTCTTTAGAAGTTTTTTTCAGTCCCATAGTTAAATATTTAGGCTTCAATAGTGTAGTTAGTTTTCGCAAGTTAGTATTCACTTCAAGTCCAATTGAAATCGCCTATTTGAGAACAACACAAATCTAAAGAGAAATTTTTTTGGATGGTAGTCGATGGGTGATTTCTTTAATAAATCAGATATTTATTCCTCTTGCCATTAAAACAATGAATTAGTGTTTTTTCTGCAGCAAACAATGTATATACTAGCTCTTATAATAAAAATTGAATATCGGTTGTTTCTTATATAAGCGATTCCAATTTTTGCTATGACACATACCATTTTTGCTATCAGCTCTGTACAAACCACTTAATTATTGACTGATAGACTGTAGACTAATTAAATAGCAATTGCAAAACATGCTCTTTTCCTGTAGATGGCAAACAGAAAGAACATAACAGTATGCTTTTAGTATAATTAGTCGCGCTCATCCTCATTCAATGGATAGTGTTCTTCTGCTGGACAGCTAGTTCCCTGATTTTCAAACGGTAAATCTCTTTCTTCCTAGGATATTGGGAAATATTTTGACAACCAGTGCATGGGTCAACAACCGTTGATGTTGGAGAAACGAAATTCAAGGAAACAAAGCAGGAGATGGGGTGGAAACGTAAAGAAAACAATGGACAGAAAGAAAAGAAGAAAAGAGGAAGTATTCACCCTGTCAGGACACGAGTTCGTCAACCCCGGCTTTTCAACACTTACAGGCTATTTATGCGATTCTCCTTCCCACGCTTTCTTCTGTGGCTTTCAATATTGACCGTCGCGCACAAAACAATGTTACGGTTCGTTCATCAATGCCGATTATTCACTCAAAACCGTAACAAATACGTCATCTTGAATACTGTTAGGACCTTTCCAATGAACATAACATAATCGGCAAAGTACTGTTCGAACTGTTTTTTATAGAATCTATTTCTATGAACCTAAGGGACTTGAAAAAATCAGACCATAATGCTCAGTTTTTTTAAGGGCCAACTTTTACAGATCTTCCCTCGCAGTTTTACATGTTTCGCATAGGTCAACAACCTTATTTGTTGTAGCCTCTATTAAAAGGAGGCTTGTTACTAGTAAATTTTCATTTGCCTCATTTGTCAATTAGTCAAATAATAATTTCTCAATAAATTAGCCAAATCGTCATTAATCAATAGGGAAAATTGTTATTTATCAAATGTCGATTAATAAAATCTTCATTTATTCACAAGAGTGTGGGAAAGAATTTATTTATTTTTTAAATGATGGCCTCACGAGTCTGAGACTTGCGCGTGGGTAATGAGGTGAATAATGATCAAATATGCCAGACCGAACGGGAATCGAAATCGAACCCTTGACCTCACAAATTGCAATCAGATAATCCTATCAGGGATAAGCGCTCCAACTGATTTCACTACTACGGCTACCAAATTTACTTCATCAATAATGTCTATCTATGGTCTGACGCATGGCAAACAGAATAGATTACACATATTACATTTCAGATTTCGATTTCAGCTTCCTACAAGAAGAGTCGTGGATGAGCCGATTCAACAGACAGTGACTGATACTGAAATTTTCATTAAGGAGAAAACTGAAAAGGTGAGAGTTCTGTTCGCTGATGATGCCCACATGAGTTGAGACTTGTGCGAGATGAATGGTTACACAAAATACGCCAGATTTAACGGGAATTGAACCCGTAACCGCAGGAGTAGTCAGTCAGTCGTATAACGCCTCAAATGATAACGCCACTGAGGCTGTCATCCAATGAAATATAATTAGAAACGGAAAATGAATTCATTATCAACTTTAATAACTCTAAAAATTGGATCGATAAGTATTAAAGTACTAATAGAACCTGAAACATCAGATGTCTCATTTGTTATTATCACCGTTTGGTTTTTGAGAAACAGCGATGAATCAGTCAGTTAGTGGTATTCAAAATAAACATATGAATAATTTTTTATCTTCGGTTCAATAATTAAATTATTGAAATGATTCAATTTTGGATTTACCAAATACTGTATGGGGAAACAGCTAGAACTTTCAGGGGACGAAGTGAGCTGTAAAGTTTGACAGTGAGACGTTTGTAATTGGATTTACAACTAAAGTCCTTAATTTGGTACCTGAGATTTGATTGAACTTTGATAGGTTCTAACACATCCTTATATGGATTAGGGTATTAACAATCAAATTCATACAATTTTTTTAGCGATGCCTACTAGCCTACTGATTTAACATCATTTGGCTTGCAGCTCAATACAATCTGCTAGTTCTATAGTCCATGTCTATACAGATCTCTGAAAATTTCACATTGACAGGAGAACCAATCAAGTTGCCAATCAAGTTCAAACTCCAGTTTATACAAATAAATTCTAATAATTATTGGCTGCTTGATCTCTACTTGAGTTTTTTATAGTCTAAACGAGGTAGTCTACAATTTAAAGTTTACCAGGAAATATAATAACGCACGGTAATTCTATAATCTATGGTGATGAGACTATTTTATTATGGTTGAAGTTGATGGCTCTTATATTTAAAAAAATAAAATAGCCAAAACCAAAGCAGTGTTGTGCTATCGTTTGAGGTGCTGAAGGGCTGTTACCCAGCATCTGAGCAGCGTTGCCAGCAAGCAGATAATGAAGTTAACAATGGGTGCCGTTGTGGAGTAATGAGTTTGCCATGCAAATGCTGACCTGCGGGGTAATTAACAGTTGACATTCCCGCTGTGCGTCTGCATTCTCCTTGTCGACTGGCCACCATCGTTTTATTGCGGCGATAAACGCGGCGGGACGCGGGATGGCGGCGGCTATGCCATCGATGAGTAATGGACGACGCTATACTAGCCGCGTCTTGCCACGTATCAAGCCGCCGACCATACCTTGCCTTTCACACACACAGACCTCTTCGTTTTCCTCTTATCTCACCGCACTGTATTCTATTCAGGGCAATGATCATTGGATGATCCACGCACTATTAACTTATTGTGGTACAATACCACCATAAAGCCCACCGGTTGGTTCATTGCTGGAGTAAACGCTATGAATTTGTAATTTTATTACCGGCTGCTAACCGATATCGAAATGAAAGGCACCGTGATTCAGTACTTGATTTTCATTTGCAAAAACAAACAGACAACTTGAAATAAACTTAAAGTAGACTAAAGATTATGGATTTTATTGCTGATTCTTGTGGAACTAAATGATGGAATTAAATCCTCTCGATATTGCAATTAACAATTACTTAATGTGGACGCAACTAATATAATTCACTAAACTCTAATGTATTAGCTAGCCATCTCAGGTATTAAATAAATAAAGCTTTTATTTGCCAAATATAAAATGATATTTACATAAAAATCAAACAAAATTCAGTGAATAGTGATTTGGCGTGGCTAGAATATGGCTGGAATAAAAGTCCTTGAGCTCTAGCCACGAGTTTTATCGAGAAAAAAGTTACATGTTTTGTCAGTTGATTTCCCACAGGCAAAAAAAGATAAAGCTACAACAACTAAAAAATCAATATAATATAAATAATCAAATATTTCAAGAATATTTTAATTTCTATCAATATATAGGCCTACAAATTCAATATAATACAAATAATCAAATATTTCAAGAATATTTTAATTTCTATCTTCAGTGCATTGTGTTTCTTGAGTTGTTTTTTGTGAAAATTAATTTGAATTTGAAAAAAAAACTTTAAATAGATAAATTCAGTTCACTTTCATATAAACAAGACTGAAATAAAGACACAATATGCTTCCAACAGAAAGCATCATTATCATGTTTAACTCATTAGTTTTCGATTTTAATAAAGTAACTCTCTTTAACCCAGGATCTTATTGACGTTAATTTAGTTTTTGTTATTTTATACATGATAAAGTCTGATTAATGCTGAAGAATAATCCACCGTAGATTAGATGGTTAGAGTTGTCTCCGCGAAATAGGTTCAAATCCTGCTGCTGGCTGTTTTTTTAACATTCATTGAGTTTTCTCAAAAAATCTTTTTTACTGTGCTGTAAAGTTCGTAAACGTGAGTCTTCAGTATGACTGATAGAATCGAGTTGAAATCATAATAGAACTATGATAACAACGCAATTAAATTATTGGAAAGAAGCTACAAAATAATGGATGATTATAATAATTTGAAAGAAAGGAATTATCGACTAAGTTATACCTCTATTTACTATTGTTTCCAGAATTCCCTAATGCTACAGAAATTTGATAAAACATGAAAAATATTAAGGAACGTGAAAATTTAAATATTGATATGATCTTAATATTACGGTACATAAAATAAAAATAAATAGAAAATAAAATTCAAATTCAAATATTTATGTAATATTACAGGAATGTGATTCCTAACTCCGTTGAGCTTAGCTACATTTTCAACAATGAAAGGAGACAAGCCCATTCATGAAATTGGAAAATATATTCATTCGAATATCAAAACTGACACTGAATATCCATTTAAATTATGTTTTTCACTCACTTATAATAGTGGGATGCATTTCACTTCTAAAGAGAAGCTTCATCAGCCTGACACCTGGGTAATATTCATTACTTTTTGAGTAATATTTATTGATGACGGTACACAGATTGTGTACTTTGTTCTTATATTGCACGAAGCTCTGTTACTGTAATGCTTGCTTTGTGTACCCTACACAGAGTGTTTTGCATGGAGTTACCAACACATTTTGGGTTGGTCCATTTACTATAATAATGAAAACAATTCATATAAGCATAGGTTGAAAAATGCCTCGTTACAGAGTTCAAGATAGCGGAATTTAGTACATAGCCCTTCATTCTACTAGTAATTTAAATTTGAATAAAACTAGTAAGAAGTCGGTAACAAGAGATTTTGTTTGAAATATTCAACAGATATGCAAAAATTGCCCAATAAACTCGTTTTTTTTATGTTTAAAGTGGATAAACTTTGTTAATCGCACAATAACCTTGTGTTTTCCAGAACTTGCGGAGAATTCAATTTTGAATAGTAAATGTCAAAAACCAATACTGTAGCGAAGTACACACCCAATTCATAAAAAAACGGATTTTTAAAATAGACACTGACTTTGCACAGCTTATTTGATTTTGTTTTTTGAACTTCTAATCTTATGAGATTTAGGTGATAGGTAACTTTTGAGTTGCAACACATTATTTCTTCAAGATAAGATTCTCTGCGTGTTTCTTTAAAAAAAAGCTGCATATAGATTATGCAAATAACCAAGTTTATCCACTTAAAACTTGAATAAACGTGATATTTGGGCCATTTTTGCATATTTTGATGAATAACCAAAAGGTCACTGTAGTTACCGACTCCTAACTTGCTTTATTTGATTTTCAGCTCATTTTACAAAGAACTAGACTAAATTACAAGTAGAATGGAGGCACTACACATTTCTGAATGAGGGGCTAGCTGCTAACTTCCGCCATCTTTAGACCCGAACCTATTTTCATATGACATGGTTTTATTATTTTGATGAGTACTATATGCCCTGGGATTATTGACAATAATCCCTGTATAGTGTTATAGACAAATAAATCAAATAGACGAGTACTTCATCAAATAGTGAGAAATGAGTTTGGGCATAGACTACGCTAGTTTGTAGTTGGTAAGTATGAGCTGGTATCATTAGGCCTAGACATAATTATGGCTGGATTCCACAACATGATTTTATTTCCACATAGCTATCAATAATGGCATAGATATCTTATCACAACTTTAATGTAAGAAATATGAGTGAACCCAAATTTCCTTATATTTGTGAATCCATCGCAAGTCAAAATGTCCGCCAGATTAAGAGATACGACTGTTTCTCATTGTTTCGAATTCGAGTACTGACTAACTTTCACAAAAAAATGCAGTCCAGAAAACCCGCTACGGTATATCTATTGTGGGTAGTGAACGGAACTCTGTTGAAGAAACAAAAACCAACAAGATGTTTCAAAACTACAAAAGTGTGAGAAACACGGAACAGGAAAGTTTTACGGAAGATCCCTGGGAAAGGCAGAAAGGGTTGAATGAAAGACCTTTATATTTACTGTTAGTCGACTATATAACAGTAGTGTCTTGTCAGGCTGGACGATATACCACTTCATCATTTATTTGCCTATTGGGGCGAGACAAATTTTTCAAAGGGTTTCAAAGCTTGAAACAATCGGGGGAAAGTTCGCGGTGAACCAAGAACCGTTATACTTGGAACAGTTGGAAGTCACGAACATCGCAGCCAATTGAACCCTTTTTTCTATTAAGTAAAACAACTCACACCAGTAGATTCTTCCGTAAATATTTTGACAAAAGCTGTTTCAGTGGAAGAGGTGAAAGCTCTCAAAAACTAACGGGTTCGATTTCACAATGTTCACCGTTAGGCGGCCAATATCATTCGTCCATTATCACCCTTTCTTCATTGTTAAGGGTGAAATTCAGTATTAGAAAACAGACATTTGGATGATTCGTTTTAATTTGAAAATCAGCTCTTTTCAAACTTCATTCATATTTTTATATTTTATTAATATTATCTTAATTGACAGCATTTCTATTCGAATAAATCAATTTCCAATAATTACATATAATAAAATAACAATTTTATGTGGGGTGTTCGATCTCCTAGGAGTTAAACCTGCAAAAAAGTGGAAACCAATCAGATTAAATCAGTTTTCGATGTAGGCCACAAACTAGGAAGTTTCAGCAATAGCTGATCTGATCAACTGCTCTATTTAATTATGTTGATGAATAATTTATTTTCCTGCTTTCAACGAGAAAATGCGAGAAACTGAAGCGAGGTATATGAAAGTGGATTAATAATGGATATTAATAATTTGATTGGGTAAGGTTTTTTTTCTCTTTCCATTGAATAGAACTATTGTATAACTTCTGCATCAATTACTATTCAATCTTGTATATTTCCGATGTATTTTTTGTAGTTTCTGATGTTGATGTGTTTCTTTGTTATGAAAGATGAATAAAATTTGAATTTGAATTTGATTAGCCTATAATTATGTAAGCTTATGCAAATGTCATTTTGGAAACTAACAAGTTCAATCGCGCAAGAGTAAACTTGAAAATCTTGTTGGATTTCGAATAGTATCACCAATTTTCATAATCACCAATTTTCAGCATGATAGATATCATGCTGGTGCTGATTTCACTAGATCTTCTGGTATTATAGTATTTGTTTCAAATGAAGCGGGCATAACTTGCTCTGAAATTACATCAGGTATCATTGGTGCTGACTCTGTAGTAATTGAGTGTAAAATTTCCAATTATTGTTTTAGTATTCTTTGTATTTATAGATGGCATGGTGTTCAAAAAGAAAATTTTCTTGATAGTCTTAGTGAATTCTTGGAGGGCTATCAAGCTGCAAATTGTTTTGTATTGGGTGACATTAATATAAATATAAACAATATTGATGATATTAAAACATTGGAATATCTGGAAATGTTGTATAGCAATGGGTATGAATGTCTTATAGACATGGATACTCGGGTACTGAATGATAGTTCATCTTGTTTGGATCATATATTTTTTAGGTCAGTCTTGAATAAGCGAGCTGTATTAAGTGCAGTAATAGAATCTCAGATTACTGATCACCGAGCTGTAGCTGTTTCTCTATCTAAAAGCAATTTTGGAAGTTTCAGATCACCGACAGTGGAAAAATCAATAATAGACTATGAAAAATTAAAAAGCCTGCTTATGCATCATGAATGGAGCTCAGTCTATTTTTCAAATAATGTTAATGTTAAATTCAATAAATTCATGGAAGCTTTGAATAATTACTTGAACCAGTCGAAGTATAATGCTCCCATGAGATTGGTTGGCGGTGATAAGAGATTGAAACCTTGGATGACTGAGGGGCTGTGCGCTGCTATAAAAAATCGTGATAAGCTTTACAGAAAAATGTCCAGAAATCCAAATGACACCAAATTAAAAACAGAGTACTTGAAATTTAAAAAAAAGATAGTTGTGTGGATAAAAGAACAAAAACAAAAGTATTTTTCTAATCTTAATGTCTTGCCTATCCAGCAGCAATGGAAAGAAATAAATAAATTGTGTGGCCAATCGTCTAAGAAACAGCCAATTAGTTTGCAGATTGGAGGTACAATTGTTAGAGAAGATCAGACTATTGCCAACGAATTTAATGATTATTTTGTAAAAGCACCGGTTGAAGTAACTTCGTCAGTGAGATCTTTGACTGATGAAAAAAAGCAGCTGCTGCGGAACAAATTTATAACCAAACATTGTTGCAATTCAATATTTTTTAAGCCTATCCATTATAATGAAATTGATAAAGTAATTCAGAGTTTAAAAATTGGCAAGTCTCCGGGCCTGGATGGAATTAGTGGAAGATTAGTAAAAACAGTATCTACAGCAATTATTCCGGTTCTCTGTGACATTTTCAATTGTAGTCTATCTTGTGGAGTATTCCCTGATGCCTTGAAGTTGGCTAAAGTTGTGCCCATCTTTAAAAAAGGTTCAAGAGCTGATATTGCCAATTACAGGCCAGTATCTTTGCTTTCAGTTTTTTCGAAGATACTAGAGAAACTTGTAAGGAAAAGAATTGCAGATTTCTTCAATATTAGCAAATTCTTCTATAGTGGACAATTTGGCTTTCAACAGGGT
This sequence comes from Conomelus anceps, assembly GCA_948455865.1. Taxonomy (NCBI): domain Eukaryota; kingdom Metazoa; phylum Arthropoda; class Insecta; order Hemiptera; family Delphacidae; genus Conomelus; species Conomelus anceps. The sequence goes on along the minus strand of OX418217.1, from coordinate 62,771,189 downwards.
CTGAGTACTGAGATTGCTCTGAATCATTATATGACAAACATTTATAATAGCTTAAATACTCGAGGTAAGTTGAAGGTTTCAGGGCTATTTCTTGACATTAAAATAGCATTTGACACTGTAGATCATGATATTTTGATTGATAAATTGTCAATGTCTGGGGTTCGTGGAATTCCCTTAAATTGGTTCAAATCATATTTGGAGAGTAGAAGACAGTGTGTTAGTATAAATGGTATCAGCAGTCAATTGGTCATAAATAATAATTGTGGGGTCCCCCAGGGATCAGTACTGGGGCCTCTTTTATTTTTAGTATACATAAATGACTTATTCTCGTTAAAATTTCATGGTTCTGTTACATCATTTGCTGACGATACTGCACTGGCCTATTCTGCTGATAATATAAATGAACTACAAATAATGATACAGTCAGACTTGAACAATTTAAGGCTGTGGTTTGATGGGAACAAAATAGTGTTAAATGCTTCTAAAACTAATTTCATGAATTTTTCCTTATCAACAGTTTTTGAGTTTCCAATCCCTTTAAAGTATCATGAGATTGATTGGCAAGCAGAGTCATGTAATTGTGATTGTATTGATCGAACGGATTCCATAAAGTATCTAGGTATGATTATGGATAACAAGTTAATTTGGAAAAAACACATAATGAATTTAAAACATAGACTACTCCACTTGATTAGGAAATTTTATAATCTTCAACAATTCTTACCTAGATATATTCTCCGTCAATTGTATTATGCATTTTTTCATTCAAAACTAGATTATGGCTTATCTTGCTGGATGTCAACATATGCTTGTCACTATAATCCACTTATAATTCTACAAAAAGCCGTAATACGTATCATTTGTGGTTTAGAAAGAAGGATTCACTCTTTCCCATATTTTAAAATACTGCAAGTTTTGCCATTGAGAGGCATGTATGTGTTTAAGGTTCTGTCATTGTTCTTTAAAATCAGTGGCAACCGTGATTTGGGGATTGTGCCTGAAGCACATCCATTGGGTGAGGTGGTAACACGGCAGAGAACAAGGGAATTTTTGAGAACACCAAGGCCATATTGTACAAGATATAAAAAGAGCTTTGTATTTTTAGGATGCAAATATTACAATTTGCTTCCCATTAGTTTTAGGAGAGTTAATTCCTTGATACAATTCAAAATGAAACTGAAGATATGGCTTTTAAGTCTGCCACTTGAAGATTTGGAGATGTTTGATAGGCTCTAGGAGTTTCAAGTCTTTATTCAATAGGTTCAACTATTCTATCTATGCTATATGATACCGTACTATGTTTGTACTGTATTATTTTGTAAAAAATTTGTAATTCTTATTGTTACTCTGTACTATTGTAAATCTAAAATTTATTTTTACTATGTCATCGTTACTTGATTAATCTAATAATTGTTTTGTGACCATGTTGTGAACGTTTAGTAGTACGGTTGTGATTCAACTTGAATAAATTTTATTAATAGAGCTTAGAATGATTCCCATTTGCGTGTGTGTGTGTGGATGTGTGAATGTAATTGATGAGAATAATAGTTTATTGAGCTCCTACCAACGGACAAAAAGACTTGTTCTTTTTTTGTTAGTAGAAATTTTGTTTTGCCTCCTAGTAAGTTTTTTCTTTCTTATTATATCGTTCTTTTTAATTATATTGTATTGTCTTTTGAGAAAGAAAACTCTGTACCAATAAGTGATGTTATTTTGATATGCAAAATAAAAAACTATTTGATTGATTGATTGAATTAGGTATGGATGAGTTTGAAAAGCAATAAACTTCAACATAAATTATCGGAAATGTTGCTATGTTTTGCTTTATCTTCATGTATTTTAATTCAAGTATCACTTTGTAATTTTATACCATAATATTATTATAATTATATAGAATGTGATCAATTTTGTTTTCGTGATTGTTGTAATATAAATAAAAATTAAACTATTATTGATAATTGACCGAATGTAGTGTGGTCTCTGTTTAACTTAACTGCTTGACATTTCATCTGTTATTCTGTCTGTTAAAACGATTAAAGCCAAACGCCTCGACCGATTGTCATGAAATTTCGTGGTTAATTTCTTCTTTTTCAAGTGGGAGCGGACGATAACTCCATATAAAGAAGGTTGTCACTGTACTACTTCTGAATATTAGAGTGGAGGAAGGATTGAGATTTAAAAAACTCAAATATCGAGATAATTGGGAAGAAACTTCCTTCTGATCAGGTAGAGCATAACAACTCTGGAAACTTCCATTCGAAAAAATTATAAAAATGATCCCCTTGAAGCTACGGGGGGGGGGGGGAATCTAAATTTCACTGAAAATGGGAGGGAGTGTAAACAAGTTTTGAACTTTTTTGTTAATGGATGGATTTTTACATTTCATGATCAAAGAGCTGCTGAAAATTATTTTTGCAGTTTCTATCATCAGCAATGAAAATTGAGTTGAAAGTGCTCAACTTTTTTCGAAAATACCATCCCCTTTTGAGTGAGAAGTGTCATAGAATAGGCATTCAAAAATGCTTTAGTCTATGGTAGTGTAGTGCGAGTGGGTCTACTGTTCACAGAACCACTGGCATTTCATAATTATATGATATTTTCAAAACTAAAATATATTTTGATTCGACCTGATCTAGAGTAGAAGATTCGACTTATACTTTCCAAAAATTATATGATCGTCGGTAATATTGTTTTTTACCTGTTTCTGATCTTTGTTGAAAATGGGGAAGCTCATCTTCTACCTAAAACAAATGGAATCATGCATCACTTACTAGAACCAAGCTACCACGAACCATTAATAACGTACCACTTAGGGGTTTTTTGAATCCGTACACTGCGGGGCATTGAACAGCATGGAATGAGCACCATTTCAATTCATGGAAAGAGCACCATGTCCCGTGACCAATGGAAAACAAACAATTTTTTCAGTAGTCCATTAATTTCTGCCAAACTATTGTTTGCACAGTGATTAAACTAATCACAGTTATTCAGACGCAGCAAAAAATAGCTCGGCCAACTCTCAGGAGGTTTTATCTACTTCTCATCAAGTTAATGAAGAAGCAAAGATCCAACTGGCGCCAGAGGGGGATGATCGTTTATCAGATACCTGAAATTTGATCCAGATGATATTCAGACGCCATCCTAGAGAAACATAGGAACAGACGAGGTCTCATAATAGGTCTACATCAAGTTCATTGAGATGAGACTAATTCTCATGTGACTCAAATCTATCGTCTTTGTCTGGATTCCATAGGATAGTAAAGCAATATCTAACACAACTTTTTCAAAGTATTGTACACTGCTGATAGTTTTTCTACAGATATAATAGAACTAATAATCAAAGATAAACGTTACTGATATTTTCAAGGACTTCTCAATTCTGTCTATCCTCTTTCAGATACAGTATAAACAGAAATTTTTTAAGCATTTGATGTCAATCTGACACAGATTAAGAACGTTTTGGTAACGTTTTTTCATTTAGTAGGTAGAGACTACTGAACTGAGACTACTATCAAAAAATTAAAAATGATAATTCTCAGATTGTCATCTCTAATAATAAAAGCCTCACCTTAGAAAGTAGACTGGGATTGAAAAAAATAATTTACTATAATCAAATATCGCTATTATTTTATCTCTAGAATTATTTATTATAATAATAATTTTTATTCAATGATTAAATGGTCTTATCCGATGCGTTTTTACTGAATAAAGAATAGTTTTGATAAAATCTTTAGTCTGAAACAGCCAAAGAATCTCTCTACATCAAATACTAGAAAACAATTTCAGAGAAACTGCTAGTTTTCAGCAGTTGCATTGATTCAGTAGCCTCAGGTTTGTGAATTTGAAAATTCCGAATAAATCTAATCATATATTACGAATCACCAAAAATGAGTATGTTAATAATATTTTTTATTGCATTAATGAATAGCCTTTTAAAAATGAGTATGTTAATAATATTTTTATTGCACTAATGGATAGCCTGTTGAAAATGTATGGAGTTAATTGCTTGCGTTGGTTATCTTGATAACAAATACTGTATAATCTGCTATTCACCTAGACGTATTTACGAACTTAAAAAAAATATCTCGTATAATACGATCCCCAACCCATATTCTATCATTTATATCCAAAATATTCAAATGTCAAGATAGTGAGCATATTATTTTAATTCATTCTGGAGATAAAACAGCATGCATCAAATTACGTCTGCTTGTAAGGAAATGTAATTTAAAAGGAATTATATTGCAAAGTAAAGTCAACTTTCACCCCTCTGGCTACGAACATCTTCAGCAGTCTTATTAAGTTGTTTTCTCGTTCCAAATTTCCATGGTGCCCACTCTAGAGACACTCGATTATTGCTAAAGATGTGATATTATGAAAAGTTATTTCAGAATTCAAGATAGAATATCAATCAACGTTTGACTGACGATTAGTTAGCCAATACCTGCGTCTATTAGCATTTAAATTGCTATCATTATCACTATCCAGATAACTTTTGTAAAGTAATAACACAAAACACATGAGAAGATTGGCTCATGCCCGGAGCTATATGACGTAGGGGGCCAATCACTTCAGGTTTTTTTTTAATTTTCTCAAGAATTTTGACATGAACTACATCAAAATAGACGTGAGAGTAACAATTTTGTTTGGTTAATGTAGACTGAGCAACACTAATGTTTTGGTCGTAAACTCAGGGAGTATTTTAAAAACCTTTTGCCTCCAATATAATCTACTTGCCAAGGCGCCCAGCGCTCGCGCTGTATGTGTGTTAAATTAAAAATATTACCAATTTTTGCCCCTTGTGGTAGGGTATTTTAAAAGTTCTACTTGGTAATCTTTTAGGGCCTGGAATGAATCTGGAAAGCAAACTTCTTAAGCCGGGTTTACACCGGAGTTATTAACACGTGTTACCAACAAAAAGTTATATAATATTGAGAAAGAGTCCAAAATTTCATGTAACATTTGTTGATAACACGCCAAAAAGCCGTGTTAATAACACAACTTTTGTTATCCACAGAGTGTCGGTAGAGATCAAAGAGAAAATGTTATGTTGGTAACTTATGTTATCAACACAAGTTGAGGCCGGTTTACACCGGAGTTATTAACAAAAGTGTAATACCTTATTATTTAGGTAAATATGAAACCATTAAAGTTCCATTGGCGACACTTAACTTAATATGTCTGTGTGTTCATGAATTTACATTTTTTTAAATGTTCAATTAGATAATTAAGTAATGTTTAAACTATTTTTTCACAAATGAAAGGCATATTTTAATAATACGTTATTTACTATGTTAAATACCTCCAAGTTTTCATGTAGGAAAGGAATGAAAGCATCGCAAACCTCTGGCGCAAACAATGATATTGTTGATTTTCAAATCTTAAACAAATAACTTGGACTTGTAAAAGAGTCTCCAGTTGCTAAAAAACGCAAGGTCACTGCTAACTTTTCTTGTACTGAGATTGCTTTTCTGTAATTTGTGTCTTGCTTGCCAATTACGTTTCCTAACACAATAATTGTGTTAGTAATAATAATTATTATCAAGTACAAGTCACTACTGGTCATGCGTTAAAAGTTCTTGATGCTTCCATCACATCGTAATTCACCTGATATGAGATCAATATCATCTTCTTGCAAGTCATCCAAAAGATCAAATGAGGCAGAGATAAGGTGGGATCCAGGAAGGTGGATAACAAAGTTGATAACAAAAGTTACATGTCGCACTTGTGAAAATGTAACATTTTGTTACATAATTTCTCTTTTGTAACATTGTTTGTAACAAAAAGATATCAACTTTTTGTTAATAACTCCGCTTAAGACCACGTAGCTCTTGAGAAACGATAATAAATTTAATTTCCCAAAATCGTTGATTTCAAGCCCAGACGCTCAAAAACGCTGCATATTAAAAAATATTGTTTGTTTTAAAGTACCTAGGCTATCTAAGAGAATATTTCCATCAACACGCGTCTAGGGGCTCAACAGACCATGTATAGCAAATTCGAACTTTTGCAGCCCCAAGGCTTTTGAAATACAGTGGACACATAATTTTTTAAATCATTTATTTTGGGCTTATATTGGGCATGAATTTTGCAACACGTTTTTAGTATGTGTCCACGGCCTCAATCATACTCAAATTAATCAATTTGTTATCCTCAAAATAATACAAATTCACTTCTAACAAAGTCACAATTACAAATTCAATAACAATATTTACATTTTCTAAAAACAATAGAATAGTACTACAGAGGAAATTTATACTACCTGCAAAGGTTTCCCTGAGCGCAAGTATGAGTCAGTAAGAATGACAATGATTTAGTCTAATGAAACAAAATTTAAAATAAGAAGTTTTTTTAAGATTTGAAGAAACAGAATGAAAAGTATTGTGTGTGCACTATCTTGAGTACCAAATTTGAGGTAAAATGTAGGTCACTCAGTCAATTTGAACAAGTATACCAAATTTCAATTATTATTTTTTGTACACGTATATAAGCTGGAATATAATCTGTTAAATTTCCAAAATCGACAATTTTGCACACATTTTGAGGAAATTTTTGAAATCACCTATTACATGCATCTGGGTCCACCAATCAAACACGTGGATAAAAAATTGCATTTTTTCGTCCACATGGTAGACTATTTGAGAAAAGCTTGAAAATAATAGCTCAGTTTTCAAAAAAACATTATTTTTGGTCGAATTTATGTGATTTTTTTTAAACTTTCTTGTGTCGTTTTTTAGACTTTCTAGGATAGGGTTGCTATACGTCCCAGTACACTGGGACATGTCACCGGTTTAGAAATTCTGTACTGGTCGTCCCGGCTGATCAATCACACATTCCAGTCCAAGAATAAACACTAATTACGGCATATTTGATTAACCGCTTCAGCGTTGTAATATTATATCTTCAATGTACGTTCTTAATTCCTAGAGTGACCTTTGATATACAGCCAATTGTTTATTTGAGAAACAAATTAAGAAGATTAGAAAATCTATCACAACCATTGTAAAAGATCATATAAATAGTCTTGGAAAAATTCTGAAGGAACGGAAAGAAGCCAAGTTTTTGGTAATCCAAACTAAAATTGAATATGATAAGATGAAAAATGATGTTAGTTTGACGTGGCTGACAAATATACAGAAACAGAATTTACGAAGACTTCCGCAATGGCGGATAATGACAACAGTATTAATAGCTGATGGAAATCGATGCTACTGTACAAAACTATCAGTCACCACCGAGAATTGAACCACGGAACTCCCAAAGGCGCCCGACCGGCAATAGGGAGGTCCGTGGTTCGAATACCGGTAGGGACTGATATTTTTGTACAGTATCATTCATCGATTTCCATCAGCTATTCAATGCTGTTGTCAATATCCGCCATTGCGGAAGTCTTCAGTTTAAATTGATACCACTTGAAGGATTTCGAAAATAATTTCTGAAAATAAATTTTGAAAAATGATGCTCAGTATTCAAATTAGTATTAAAATTATTTGATGAATAAATTGATAACTATTATAGAACACCTTTGGAATATTTGGATCAACGGAGTCGCCCTCTTGAAAATTTTTAAATATTCTCTTGAATGAATTTCACAGCCTCTCCACAATGGCAGGACGTAGATTGCTTCTCAAATTTGCTTGTAATAATTCATTTACTAGAAAAAGGCTTAGTTATTACAGATAGTTGCTTTGAATAAATATTGCACCTCCAGAATTCCATGGAAAAACGAAAACAACGAAGTTTGGACGAAAAAGGACATGCATGATAAATTATTAAATATATTTCATGAAACTGAGGAGTTGTAAAGAAAAAGAAATTTACTTTTGATTTGTCAATATTTATTTGCCAACCCTGGCCATATAGGCTCAATCGACCTGGCCAGAGGCCTGGCTTGGTAGTTGCTCAATGGACCAAGAACGCAATAGGAATTTCTTCACATAGAAACAGGTTAAAAGTATCATTCAGTGCAAATTTAAATTCAAATATGTAATGCGGAAACTAGAGCTACTGAAACAAGTGAAGAATACAGAAAAAATTTTAAATAGTTGAAGCTTGTAAAATATAAGAATAATGTTTGCGTTTTTTGTTAAATGTAAATCTGTGCCATGCGCCATAAATATCTATACTATACCTATCTCAATTTTAAATAAAAATAATACATTTTTTCATTCAGAATACCTATCTGATTTTTCTTATTAACTGACCTACTACTGTACATAGCATTATCAGACTGTGTGGGACACTTTGTACCTACTACTTTTCTTGAGTTTTGATTTGTGTCCCAGGCAGTACCTATACTATTAAGGCAACCCTAGTCTAGGGCCTCAAATAAACTTGAACAAGTTGTTCTTGAGAAATGGTGATAATTTAGTTTAAATACTTTACTGTACTATTGTATTAAGCTCAATGATTTACTCAATCAGTGGTATTTGGATTGTACATTTATATAGGCCTAGCCTATTTTTTTGTAAACCCCTGCGGGGAGCGACTGAAAGAAGATTTTTCCTTGAGCCGGCCCTGATTGTAGTAGGTCTATGTTATTTGATTGTAGTAGGTTCAAATAGAATGGAAAAATCACTTTTAATTCAATTGAGCTCTTATAGACTGATTCAATCCAAATACAAATTTGATAGACTCTCTAATCGACTAGTCCATGGCCGAACTATAACTTTAGCTCGGCCGTACCTGATCGATTTGAGAAATAGATCAGCTCCCAGCTGATTAATTTAATGAAAACGAACTCTTGAGCTCATACAACAAAGAAATCAAAGCACTTGGCATTATTGATTAATTCATACAGTATCGCTATTTTAATCAAAGCCGTGCACGCACAGACGCGATGAGTTGCACTAAATCTGTAGATCAAGGAACCCAAGTCATACTGTAGATTACATTGGTTCCGCATATAATTCCTGGTTAATCAAAGCACTTGTCCTTCTCACAATTATATTTTTTTAATTCTTTAGCTTCTAAAAACTACTTCACAGTCTAATAGATTTTGCAATCAGGCGCTAACTAAATTTGTACAATAATTCAGAAGTAAGTATGCAATCAAAAGATAACTGTTCACCTCCACACACTAGTGAATATTTAACAGTATTTTGTCACTAACACTGAGTAGAATTTATCATCAATATTTTTCTTGGTTTATCGAATGATCTCAACGTCAATTAGATAGAGATTAATAGAAATTCATACTGAAAAGTTGAATCTTATTTTGGTAATCTGATTCAGTGATGGGTAGGTACTGGAAATTTGTAGAAAAATTAGTGTCAAAAGTCTTTCAATCATTTTATTTTTCAATTTAAAATAGTTTATAAAAACACATAGAATATTAATGTTTTTTTAATCAAGGTGGTCTTGCTGGGGCCTGTTACATAAAAATTCAAAAATGTTTAATACTTTGTAGTTGCTGCAAAACCGAATGGACGTTTCTGCTAGTAGATGAGTAGCTGTAATGTGTAAATTATAATAAGCCCCAGGTTGAAAAAAATATAATACCTTACACCTTAAATCTATCAAATAATTTTCTATGAAAAGTATCAATATTTTTGAGGCATAGGAGACTTTTAGTAAACCTTTTCTACAGAAAGCATTTGATCCTTCAACAATAAAGAAGAAATTCATGATTTGCTACTGCTCTAATAGTTTATTATTTTGCTTGAAAGTGTGCAGACAGAATATTTTGAAAAATAATTTTCTGAACCATCGTTTGATAGTTCCGCTTTAATTTTGCATCATACAAAACAGTGCATTTGTCAATACTCTACAAACATGCAGCACACTGAATGGAGGAGTTGCAACACTGCCAAACTGAGCAGAGTCTGGGAAGTGCTGCCGCCAGTGGTAAAACTAGGAACAGGTTATTCAAGAAACCTGCCGTAAAGGATTGCTCGTGGGATACTGCAGTTGTGTGACGTGGTGTTCAACTTGACTTTCAACTTCAACATCCAACTTACTAATCCAACGAACCCATAAGACCATTGGTCTAATGTGTTCGCTGTACTAATCCTACGCTGCTAATTTAAAACTTTTTCGCATTTCAACTTTGCCACAAATTTGAAATGAACCTGAAGATTGACAATAACAACAATTCAATAGTTTGATTGCAGTGCTGGTTTATTGAGCGTATCACATACAGAGAGTTAGTAAATGTGACTCATCTGCTTCCACATGCAATAGAACGTTCTTGAAACAATAAATTAAGATAACATAACATAAACAATCAATGAAGTCAGGAATTAATACCCAAATCGTTCAATGATATAATGTAGTTTAGAATTTCTAGACTATCGCCATCAAAAATAATCTTAAGTGTTGTTCACTAATAAACTAAGTGGTGTGTTTATCCTAGGTAAAGGTATAACAATCGATATATAAGACCACCAAGTGTTCTTATATAACGATGGGTATAACCAGTGCTTAATTTGTGACGGTACACGTCAGTCCGGCGCACCGCTACCTCAAAAAGTAAGTCGAGTACACCAAAGTAGGTTTAGTTAAAGTTTGATACCCAAATTTTTAACAAACTTATTTCCTCTACACTCGGGATGTTTTCTATAAATTATACTGTATTCCAAACCCCTTCCGCCACGACGGAAATTCGAATCAGAATATATGCTTTTACAAAATCAGTGCTGGATAATTATAAGCTATAGAATTCAAAACTTTCCTGAAATTTCAATCGCAGAATATTTATTGGAGAGAACTCAGCTTTGAAATAACTTTAAAAAACTTATATTACAGTATTTTAAATACGCATTACAAGAAGTACCTATACAATCACCAAAATACACGTTATATTGCTATATACGGGGATATTATGTTTTTCAGATGAACAAATAAAAAGGTTAAAAGTAATAAATTGATTATTTTTTGCATAGTTTTTCAATCCTTTCCGATCAAAAGCTGGAAATTGCTGAAGTGAGCTCAACAAAGATCGGAAAATAAAGGAAAAAGAGGTAAGTGTGCTGTGGGTTATCTTATCTTCATTGTTTTAAGCACATTTATTACATTTGAAAGTAGGTGAGTCACATTCACTTACTTCCTGTGTGTGTCTATCATGTGATACGCTCAATAAAGCAGCACTGCAATTGAACTGTTGTTATTGTCAACTCCTTGCCATAAAATTAATACTCCTCATTGAGAATAATTGAAAAAAGAACGGCCCAATTCTTTACACAATGAGCAAACTGAATTGTAAATTTTAACTTTTATCAAACTGGAACGGACATGGATTCTATAATCAATCTTTACTGTTGTGTTTGACTACAAAGACTGCTCCAGATTATTATTATTATTACTATTATTATTATTATTATTATTATTATTTTTATTATTACTATTATTATTACTATTATTATTATTATTATTATTATTATTATTATTATTATTATTATTATTATTATTATTATTATTATTATTATTATTATTATTATTATTATTATTATCAATTAGATTACTACATTGATGCACGTTTAAACACAGAATAGTGGTAGCTACAAAACTTTTTAATATAATTCTTTTAAATGAGATGAAAATAATGAAAATTTTTAGTTGAACCTATACTTCAAGGGAAAGTGTTGAAATAGTGCGATAAATCTTCATTATAACTTAACAAGTGAAGAAAACAATTGAAATAAACGAGCAAGACATTCTGAGATTAGGCCGGATCAAAGTGAAAGGTTTTGTCTTTCAAACTTTATAAGGAACTCAAATTCAGATAAATATTCAAAAAGGAGTGAAGTGAGCGAGCGAGCTTTTACACTTCAACTCCATTTTAAAACATATAAAAAATAACAAAAATGGGTTGATGTAAGCGATGTAATGAAAGTTTCAATTCTGATGGTGATTTTGTTTCTTGTTAGCATTGTGGTTCGGATTTTCATTTTGAGTGTTCTGGACTCACAGAAAAGACATGGAGGGGAAAATCTATTGCAAAAAAGAATGAATGGAAGTGTTCCTACTGTCGAGGAGATCGAAATAGGACAAATAGTGTGAAAAGTGTTGAAGAAATAGCATCAGAGGAGTTGAAAATAATGATGAACAAGACAACAACTATGGAAAAGCTACAGGAAAAGCAAAATGAGAGGATGGATGAACGAATGGACCGGCTACAATAAAAATTTTGTGAATGGGAAGGAAGAATGGAGGAAACTTCAAGAAGACTGCAACAGTCAGAGACGAAGATGGAGGAGCTGAAGGTTGATGCTAAGAAATGGAACCACAAGCATGAGGAACTGAAAAAGGAAATACTACAACTGAAAATAGAAATAGAGGAATCCAAATTTAGGAGTAATAGCAGAAAAATTGAGGTTGTGGGGCTAGCAGAGGACATGAATCAAATAGAAGAGCAAGTTATTAAAATGTTTGACATTTTGGAAGTAAAAATGGATTGTAGAGATTTTGTGGTTAAGGATAGAATAAAAGAGAATGATAATACGGGTAAGAAGGGATCAATTATGATAGATCTCAGACATAGAAGTTTAAAGGAAGAAATAATTAAAAAAGCCAAGCAGGTAAGACCAAAGTTATCAATGTTATGTAGGCCTAATGATGTACCAGATAGGCAAATATATGTGAATCCGCTTCTCATCCCATATTTTAAAAATATACTATTTGAAGCTAAAAAAGTAATGCTAGCAAAAAATATCAATTTCTATGGATCACAAAATCAACAATCCTGATGAAAAAAACACGAGAACGCACAAACAATAAAGATAAATAATTCATGTAGATTAAATGAATTGTAGATAACTGAGTAGTTGCATGATAAATCAACACAATCCCTGAAGTAGGAAAGTATTGAAACAAAGATAATAAGACAGTTTTTCCTTTAATACAATCAAAAAGAGATTAATTTCCATTTATTTCAAAATTTATTGATTGTTAATCACTAGGCAGAGACCACATTATTATAGATTAATTGCCATAGTTTTATTGAGCTGTTGTATAACAGATGGATTATCCAGAGATAGAAAGAAGAAATAAGTCTTATTTTCACAGTTATCGTAGTATTACGTCAAGTAAAACATTTTTCAAAAAAAATCAGAATTTTCATTGTATGAAAGGACTTCATTTGAATTTCAAATCTTTAAACAAATACTGGAACAGATTAACAGTTATACTTTATAATAAAAAATAATCTAGACTTCCTAGCAGTAACAGAAACTGATTTATATGGGTATCAAAATCAAGCAGGTTTGTTCTTCATACAAGGTTTCTCCCATCTATATAAATGCAGGGAAAACAGAAGAGGTTGTGGAATCTCTTTATTTGTACAAGATGAATTCTCCCACAAATTAGTAGATATAGAAATAGAGTGTTGTGAAGCAATAGGGGTCGAAATGAAGTTAGACAATGTAGAGATCCTAGTGATTATAATCTGTAGGCCTCATAATCAAAGTGTAAATAATTTTCTGAATGATTTAGATTTCAAACTCAGAACGGATAGCATAGGGAAATACAAGAAAATTATTCTAATGGGTGATATGAACATAGATTATAGTAATCCAAATAATTATGATGTTCAACAATATTTTGATGTATTAGCTACAAATGCTGGTTTTATAGAAACTATTCATAGTAGCACTTGAAGCAAAAATAACTCACTGTAATAAAAACAAGAAGCTGGATAAATAAAAAAATAATGGGGGAGATAAAAAAGAAAAGAATGCTAAGGAACTTATTAAAGAAATATCCTGATAATGAAGAAAACAAAAACAACTATAATTCATGCAGAAACCAACTTACGGATAGAATAAGGAAAACAAAACATAAATACTATCATGAAAAATTCTTATCAGTATCTAAGAATGTCAAAAAAACTTGGGATCTTATCACTTATGAATAATAAACAAAGAAAATCTGTATTGGATTCTTTAAAAAAATTCAAATCAAAAGACGAAATACTAGTTGAAAAAATAGAAGATGATTTCAATAAACATTTCAGTGATAGTATTAGAGATAGTAGTAGCAAACAACCAAGACCAAATAAATGAAAGAAATGCCATAGAAATAAATGAGCAGGAAACTGAGGAGAGGTTTATAAAGCAGGAGATAAAAATATGATGACAAACTAGGTAGGCTATAGACCAGTTAGGGGAATTTCATATTTGATGAAGATATTAAAATGCCATATAAGAAATTTTCTGACAACGTAGTGTTCCTTTTTTGATATACTGCCTGTTTTTCAATATGGTTATGTAAGTGGCAAGTCATAGCAAGATTTGCTTGAGGATATGATGGTTGAGATAAATAAAGCGCTTGACAAAATTGGGGAAGTGATAGCCGCGAGCCGTAGCAGGTATCTGTTCAATCAGATAGAGATAAGCTGCGTTCTCGTAGGACCTGTTTGTAACGGTGACCGATTATATTGGCCAGCCAAATAGACACTGTTCTCTGCAGTAGAATCACTCCCCGGTGGTTCAGAACCCATCTAAAACTGTAGGTCCAACTCATCAATCACCATCATCAAACTCATTACCCACGCACAGGTCTAAGACCTATGTGGGCTTCATCCTCAAAAAAAAAATCAAATTTGTATCAGTTGTCTATTTTGATCTTACAAGAGCCTTCGACACTTTAGACTGCAATATTTTAATGTAGAAACTACATAAGAAAGAAATAACGAGAAAAATAGAATCATTATTAAAAAACTATTTTAAAGACAGAACAGTCAGAGTTAAAATTGGGAATATTGTGAGTACAGACGAGTTGACACAATTATCAGGTGCAGTTCAGGGAAGCAAGATCAGCCCAATTTTGTACAATATTTACATTCATGATATAAAAAAATATTAAAGTTAACAGGCACACCTTATCTTTATGCAGATGAAACCGCAGTGATGGATATACATAAAGATCCAAAAATCTCATGCATTAGACTTCAAGGGGATTTAAATAAGCTTACAGAATATTTATAGAAAAACAAGATTTTTATTAACACGAAAAAAATATATAATTTTTACTGGGTCACAACAAAGACTGGGTATAATGAATAGGAATCTAGAAATTTTTTATAACATAAAATTAACATAGAATTAATATGAAGATCTAAGAAAAAACTCGTTTCAATGTTAAGGTTAGTCACTAGGCTAGAATAATGGCTGCTACAAATAATTAGAATATTAAAACATGAATAAGTAGAAGTAGGGTACAAATAAAAAATGAAGACTTTAAAATTCTTTCTTAGAATTTATTGAAACCGATTTGATGTCATTGAATTAAGATTTCCCCTTGGGCGATTCATTCATGCCCAATGGTTTTAGATAAGTTGTTCAGAGATTTTAGTATAATCCGAAGGAAATTGAGAAAAGAAGAATGATATTACACTATTAATGAAGTGATAGAGCTAAATTAACATTTTTCTCAAAAAAAAACTAAATAAATTTTCTGTTGGTGAAATGAAAATCACTGATTTTGTTGATCATGCATCTTGGTGGCCTGACTTTTATCAAAAAACATACCTAAGTATTGACTCCTACGGCAGAAATGTACCTAAAGAAGAAAATATTACTTTTAGTATTCCACAATACAGATAGATGATATTCTCATCCATTTATCTTGACTTGTAGATTACATTGAAAGATTAAGGGCAGATACTTTCAGGTTGAGGAACACCCGGAAACCGATTGATGCGAAATTCGATGATTGCAAAAAAGGCATATCATTCAGTTTTACCCATTAATATTAAGAAAATGGATGATATAAGAAAACCTTAGTGACATTCTTTTCTATGAAATTGACATGTTTGATGATAAAAAAGCGTTTATATTATATATCTTCCTTTTTGATGATAATAGATACAAATTTCATAACTCATTTCATGATTCATTCATTTTATTTTGAAATCCAGTTTACTGCATAAAGGAAATATGTCCAAATTTTAAAAAAATGCTGTGCTTTCATTTGATATGTTGGAAGAATAGAATGAATGCTCAGTCATTATCTTTAACATGAAAAAAATTATACATATTTTTATTTTTATTGAATCCCATCAACAAGCGATTAAACAGTTTATTGTTTCCTGAAAAATTTGAAATTTTGGGCATGTTGCCTTTCTGCAGTTAGCGGTTCAACTGGAATTCTAACACGTTATGAGGAAGTGAATTCATTTCAGAAATCAGTGTAACCCAAGGAGAAAAAAAACATGCGCACTGCATGAAATATAAAATGAGGTTATGATTTATAGTTTGTTAATGGAATGCGATCATTGAACAAGTATATATTAGATTTGATGGGGGCGTTTGAACTGTTAATGTACGTGAGTTCTGTTTTGTTTGTCTTTAGAAAAGGATTGTTATTATTAAAATACAATCTACAAAAATTATGATTATTGTATGAGCCAATATAGTAGAAATAATAAGTGTTTATAAAGAACATCTCCATAAAGCTTTCATTAGCTTCAAAGAATTATTGAAGAATAATAAAATCGTTATTTTGTAAAAATTTGAGATAAATTAAATTGAATTGAATTGAGTTGCTATTATTATTATGCTGAAATATTTATTCAGGGTGTGATTCACTAAGATGGTCCTAGAAATAGTCTCATTAAAGTTTACCAACATGATTTGCAGATTTGACGCCTAGTACTTCTCATCTCAGCAAATTCTATCTCAGTGAATGCACGGTTTTTGTAAGCACAACATAGTTTGATTGATAAGGGAACAGTAGAAGACCTCCTCAACTAACAACACGTTTAAATCTAGGGATCTGCCTTTCATAAAAAAATATTCCATAAATTATTCGAATAATCTGCGGAATAATATTCCGGTGGGAATTTTTCGCTTATAGAGCCAAGATTTAGAGTATCTTAAAATACAATTCAATTTATTCCTCAACATTATTCACAAGAAAAAACAGAACAAAAGAAGTGTAACTTAATAAATGGAAAATACAACTAACTCCTGATATTACCTAACTAGAATAGATAAAACTAATAGTACAAAAGGAAACTTACTAAAATAAGTAGAGAAAAAGTTGTAAGAACTCGAATATGAGGAAGGTCCCCGCATGGGTCAAGCCTGTGCGCGGGGGCCGAGTTCTGTAAACTACTGTGTAAGTTAAAGGAGGAAAACGACAGTAAAAGAAATATGTATAGAAATGTTGATCAATCAAGAATTGAAGGTAACAAGAGGAAAACAAGGGAGGGAAATAAATAGGAAATATATCAAAGAACTGAACGAGCCTGAGACATGCTGATACTATGTGTGATACTTGGGGAAACTATTGGCAGCCTCTCTATCAGCTTCCAGGAGCCAAAATACTAAATTTCTTTTATAAGTGTAAATGCTGTATAAACCAGTACGCAGTGCAGGTGGAATTTTTTGATACAATATGTGGATTAAGTGGTATGGATTGGAGGCAGTTGATGCGAGGAGTGATGATGCCAATATTGATTCTATGTCGTGTCGGATAATTGTGATTATTAATCACTAACATGTTGAAATTTTTTTGTAACCAATACTGTATTTTTGTAATCTTCCTTTATAGTTCAAAGTTGCTGCGCTTCTGTTTGATCTGGATAACACACAAGTGGAAAACACAGATTGTAGGAAATAGCGCTGAATGCACTTTTTTATACTTATTTAGACAGCTATATTTCTAAACATCTCTCAACACCCTATTTTGCACCTACGCTGAATTAAACATGAGAGTCTGCCGAGAGTACAACATATTTGTCACAGCCAGCACTGTAGTGCTCATATATATGATTTGCTGAGAAGCTAGGCAGCGGTACTTTCGCCTTTCGCTAGTATTTTTCTTGGGCACAGCACAACGTTGTCATCCGACCTCACGCAGCCTGGCGACTGAAAGAGATAGGCGCTGTAACCGATACTTATTCGATGAGATGAATTACAGATTGTGATTAGCACTTGGGCTTTCGAAGTCTGGGCGTAGTCTTCTCTCTCACTCTCTCTCTCTCTCTCTCTCTCTCTCTCTCTCTCTCTCTCTCTCTCTCACACACACATACTCTCATTGTCTTTCTCTGAGGTGCCAGTGCCAGGTGTTGGTGATGCAGCTTCATTGTACACCTATTGCATTCTCCCATCATTTTTTGTTTCACGTCGTAATGAAACGTAGAGAGGTGCAAGCTCTCGCTCTCTTCTGCCGACGAGCACTCTACTATTTTCCTAGTGCTAGTTAATATTCATGTGGAGACAATGAGAAGGAAATGGGCGGGTCAGGGCAAATTGTATTGTAGTCAGCGGGTAAACTTGCGCGCTCTGCACTCCACTCACCCACGCCCGCTATTGTCCCATCATCATATTTATAGTCATTGCAGTGCGTTGTAATGACAGCATTGGGAAGAGGCGCTCTCTCGACGAGAGAGGCCGGCACAGGCACACAGTTAAGCATCGCATCGCAGCCAGCCACACGACCTGTGAAATTTGGAATAGACTCATATTTATGTTATCTGTAACGCCTTTCACAGCCTCGATTACACTTGCTGCTTGCCCGCACCTCTTTGCCTTCAGCGTGTGTGAGAGTATGGTGTGTGTGTGTGTGTGTGTGTGTGTGTGTGTGTGTGTGTGTGTGTGTTTGTGTGCCATGAGGCTTCCAGCTAACATCAACAATAAGCGGGTAAAGTATACTACAACTTCGCTGATCGCTGCTGCAGTCAGAAGAGCAGTAAACTTACATCAGATTTCTGTTCTAAAACAAAATGTCAATATGTCAATATCAAAAATATATATTCACGCTTATACTGTAATTTCAAACACATTTCGGGCTTGCCAACATAAGCTTATTCATTCACGGGCAATCCATTCATGCAGCGCATAAATGCTTTTCATTGATAAAGAAAACCAATAGTTAGGGACGTTAGAGTTGTACCCAGGGTTAGTACGTACTAGACAAGAAATGACTGTGGCGGAGGTGGAAAATTACGATCCAGTCTATTGGCCACTTAGTATCCACTTTTAGTAATACTTCCTGTAGTAGGCTACAGTTGTTCATATTTTTAATATAGACGACCTTTAATTTTCGTTATAATTCGTATATAAATACATTATATTAATACATCTAGATAATTATTAGATAGCTCATCAACGTAGTGATCTTGACATCTACATCCTCCTATATTACGGTCAAGATGCCATTGTATCACAACCTCAATATAGCGATTAAATACCTTGATTTTAATTTAATCATCAATTGACTGCCTCAATAAATATTATCATACAAGAATAGACTAATAGAGGGAGAGTTATAAATGATGAGATTCACATGCACTTCTTGGAGGAGATTAGAGATGATTCTAGGGAAGTGGTAGTCATGGATCATCTTTCAGATAGCTTATAAAGCATAATATTTTCAAAAATATTCTCATTTAGCTCCGAAAAATGACGCCTCTGTTGCCCGTATTTATGATGTATTGTTCCTTCAGTTTCTCTTGACTCGAAGTACGCTTCAAATGTTTATACTCGTTACATTTGTTTACAAATGTTTACTCGTTACATTACATGTTTATACTCGTTACATTTGTTTACAAATGTTTACTCGTTACATTACATGTTTTGCATTACATTAATGTTTATACTCGTTACATTTGTTTACAAATGTTTACTCGTTACATTAAATTTCAAGAGTCCCTTGAGTCAAGAGAAACTGAAGAATACGACTGAATAAATACGACCCTGTGTGATGTTTGTGTGAAAGTATTCTGCGAAAAGACATTCTATGTTAAAAGACCTTGATATTACCGAATCTAAGAAGGGGGTGAATATATCTGCTGAAAGAGAAATGAAATGAACGTACAATAATTTATCAAACCTTGAAAAAATTAGATCCAAACTTTGCCAAACAACTCATGAACTGCAAATATAGCCTATTTATTCGATAGTGATTTATTTGATTCATGTTTCTTCATTTTCTCCCTATTGTATTATTTCTATTAATACTATTATTTCAACCGCAATAAATTTGATTCTAGAGTACTTTTCTGTAAACTTACTTCCACTATTCTTTTTATAATAATTGGGGTAGCCTGGATTATACATGTACAATGTATACCCTGTATCCAATGTTAGGTATGAAATTTGTAATTGGAGAAATTAATCGCGTTGAAGGCTTCACAGTTTGGTTTGAGTGGAGGAGAGGTCCTTGAGCCTATTTATCTGTCACTGCAAAGTGCATAGAAGTTTTTACTTGTAAATTTTAAATTTTATTTGTATTTTCCGTTGAACGAGCTAGGTTACAATCGATACTTCTAGTATTACCAGCCGAACTCAGTTAAACGAAGTTTGTTTACAAACTGGTCTCAAGTTTCTCGCAGTTCTCTCTTTTTGTTGTTTTTCGAGTACAAAGCAAAGAAAGATGTATTAATTGTGATTCTTGGCTATGCGGGCAATAAACATGTTCAACTACTACTATTACTTTCCAAAAATTCTAAGTGGTCAGGACAAACTCCCACATGTCTCAAATAACACTCCAGGATTGATGTAATACCGAATTCGAAAAAGATTCAAATCTGCAACAAATACTATACAAGCCTACTTGCTATAAATCATATTTTTCAACAATTATTACCCATAATAGTCCATTCATGTTTCTCTTTCAATTGAGCAATTTTTTAAAAATACTTTTTTCTTTACATTCTTCCTCTCTTTCCCAAAAAAAATTCGGATGATTGTGCGTAGGTAATGAGCTGAAAGATGGCGATTGATGAGTTGGACCTACAGTTTTAGGTGAGTTCCGAACCACCGGGAAGTGATTTTACAGCAGAGAACGGAGTCTTTCTTGCTAGCGCGGGTCTAAACCCGTCTAAACAACCTAATGCTAGTTGCGTGTTTTGCTGTTATATGAATTTGAAGGTGATAACATGTTTACCGAAATGAAGAGCTTCAACATTATACTTGAAGATCTTTTGTTTATTGAGAAACTTTCCCAATGAAAATGTAATTATTCTAGTATAGCCTATTAGGCGAATTTTGAGATAATGTCTATTTGAAGCTCCCCTGTGCTGACGGGACATAGGTCTCCCGCTTGAATTGATCACAACAACATAATATTATATTTAGTTGTGTTCTGGAAGCTAACCAACTAGCCATCAATTTTCATTTAATTATCAACCAAGTACTATCATATGAGTGTATAACAATGTAAATTCAAGCCGGCTATACAGTTCATTGACTGATTGTTGATGATTGTAGTCAACATTTAATTGTTATATTCCAAATACATATTGCAATATTGGTATAACATTCCAATATTTTATTTTAAATAACAGACAAGAATCGGACCAATCTAGTTAACAATTTAAGGAGTGACCTGGATATAATTTCGTCTTGGCTTAAGGCGAACGGACTCTCTCTTAATTACAGTAAGACTTATTTAATGGAATTCACATACAAATCAACAGCCAGTACAAATAATCTCCCAATAATAGACAGTAGATTAAAATCAACCAATTCAACAAAGTTTTTGGGAATAACAATAGATGAGTGCCTGTCTTGGAAAGAACACATAAAAAATCTCACTGCTAAGTTAAATCGTGCGTACTTTATGATTCTCACGTTATCCCATTCAGTTGATAGGAACACACTGATGACAGTGTACTACGCATATGTCTTTTCCCATCTGAGTTATGGAAATATGTTCTGGGGTAATTCGACAGACAGCTACAAGGTATTCTTAATTCAAAAAAAGATAGTAAGAGTAATATTTGGGCTGAGACAAAGGGATTCTTGCAAGTCTGTTTTTCAAAGATCGCAGATACTCACACTACCAGCAATCTACATTTATCAACTGCTAGTTTTTATGAAGTGTAATATCAATAAATTTCAATTTTGTACAGAAGGGCATAATTACACAACACGTAACCAGCACTTGCTGTCTTACCCAATACACAGACGAGCTAAATATGAGAAAAACCCTTCATATGCAGGAATATGATTATTTAATAGATTACCAGATGCTATTCGTAAAATTGATTCTCTGGAATTGTTCAAGAAGTCACTGAAACGAATTTTGATTGACAAAGCCTGCTACTCGGTTGCAGAGTTCAATTTTCTTTGAACAGAAAAGACACGGATTTTTATAATTAAACACAGTGGTCTACTGTATCATTTTTTAGTAGACTTCTGGTATAATTTTATTGTTATGTATATTGTATTATAGTGAGACGTTATGAAATTGACTGAATGTTTATGAATTGACTAATTGTATTATATTAGAATGACATGTAGTTCACAAAATGTAATTGTATTATATTAAGATGAAATGTAGTTGGCAAGATGTAATAATGTGATACTTATTGACGAAATGTAATGTTAAGTTAAGTTGACAAGTCACCTGTCAGATGGGAAATTCCCAAAAAATGATGTTTTGTGACAAATGTAATAAATAAATAAATAAAAAAAGATACATTTCTAGCATTCAAAATTAATCTGAACTATGTCTAAAATTTAGTAATATTTCACTTTAATTGAGATCATTATATCTATTCATATAGAACGACATGTAATAACTGATGTTTTTATTGGTTATCAAGCTTTTTGTGATTTCATTATAATAGGCTACACTAGAGAGAATAGCCCATTGTCAGTTGGCTCATAGATGAATCAAAACAAACTTTATCAACAAAACAATACAATGCTTCACTGCTCAATGAAACAAGTTGTTTAGTGGAAAAACAGTTTTTTACAGTTTAAACAAATTATTGACCACAATGTCCACTTTGGAAGATGGTATACAACAAATGCGTACTTTCGTTAGCCTGAAAGTTGAGCTACACATAATGCTTATAAGAATTTAAAAAAAGTTATGTATATTTTTGTTGATGCACTCTAACCTCCAAACCAGAAATGGATGTTAGCAAATCGAGTAATTTATCAGGCACCAGTTTTTAAATGAACTTTCTCGGTCTGTAGAATCAATAATTGTCTTACGTTTGATCACCATGAATTTCAAATTATTTCAAACCAAAATTTAGGAGCCATGATTGATCACCACTAAAGATGGCACAGATGGCGAGCGCTTCATGGCTGATCATCAAATTAACTCTATTAGCTCAGTGAGGAGAGTAAAATCGCAACCTACCTCACTCCTCGTTCGCGTGAACCTCTTTCAGAACCAATACTGTTTAGGGTCGCCTACAGTAGGAATACATACATAAAGCCTGTATCTCGAATGGAAACAACCCTCCAAAACCCATTCTCCATTTGAATGAGTGAGCTCACTGAGACACTAACATTTCCTGTCACTCCACTGTCATACATTTCAAAATAATAACTTCATCACCTTCAAATGCAAAATGTTAGCAAAACGAGTAATTTGACAGGCACCATTTTAAAAATGAACTTCCTTGTTATT
Organism: Conomelus anceps; assembly: GCA_948455865.1. Taxonomy (NCBI): domain Eukaryota; kingdom Metazoa; phylum Arthropoda; class Insecta; order Hemiptera; family Delphacidae; genus Conomelus; species Conomelus anceps. The sequence goes on along the minus strand of OX418217.1, from coordinate 62,747,873 downwards.
TAGAATCAATACATTTTTTATATTATATGATACGGTATGTTAAACGATTGAAATTGTTCAACGATTTAATGAAAAGTGAAATTTTACTTTTTACAGAATTGCGTTGTTTGACTGCGGCCCCATACGTTGACAAGAGTGTTTTAAAATTTTTTGGTGGTTTCCGTAAAGGTTTTTGAAAATCCTTTGTCTATTAGTCAATAGAGAACTCAACTCTTGTAGATAGATATATTTATTCTAATGAAATGCTTCCTACTCTTTCCGGAAACATGTTATACAACCTGTGACTTCACTTTCTAAATCAATTACAGCTTGCAAATGTTTTGCCGTGGGAAGATGGTAATTAAACTCGCCTGTTGAAAGAAGAATACTCCTCACTAGTAGAAAAATACTTGACTTTTATTATTGCTATCTTGATGCTTAGAATACGATAATTATTATTCTCAGTAAAATTAAAACTACACTATTAGCATAATTCAAGATTCCCTTGTATAATTTGAAGAAGCGTTTCGACGGGGGTCATAGTTTTGGGAATTGCGTTTCAATAGTCTAGGAAAAGAGATTTAATAACAATAATTTTCCACAATCATTAACAAAGTGTGATCGAATTGATTTTTCGGTCACTTGATTTTTTACTTAAATGTCCATGTCGTGATCTTAAAAATATATTTTTAAATCAAAAGAAAATTAGAGGGAAATTATCGTTCATAAATATTAGTACTTCACCTAATCAGCTCAAAATAATTCAAAACCGATGGCTTCCAACGTTAAACAATGATACTGTTTATCAGTTTTCAGTAACAATGAAACTGTATCATTGAAAAATGATCTCAGCTGAAACTGTTTAGGCCTATAAACTTGCGATTCCGGCTCAAGAATTTCATTTCATACTTTATTACAGTATTTTGTGTTGAGGTTATGTTAGTTTTGTTGTGGTAGAGAATATTGAGAACTGAAAACAAAGATAAGACTCGATTTTATAACTCTCAGAGATTGAGAATGGTGTAACCATAAGAACTGCAGTTATCTAATCTAATATTTTTGTGGTAAATGTGCTTCTGTCACATTTAAATTCATCAGTTTTATAAGTGGAGGTCAATTATGAAGTTGTTGTCTTTTCAGCTCAATTGCATGAATTTTGGGATTCACCCGTAAGGGTCTCCCCACCAATAAGGGCCATACACTTATTATTTATTGAACAACTAGCTGTTTATCTTAGTTCTGTTATTGGGATACATATTTCGCTGCTTCCAATAAAAGGCAAGAAACTGTTTCTGTGGAAACTGTGAGCACCAATGTATCTAATGGTTGTTGAGTGATGATGAATAAGGGGATAGGAGAGTGAGTCAAAAGGTCGGACGTTCGACCCCACATTCTCCGATGAATTGGCGCGATGACTATCGCCAGGTACGATGAAACCATTATCAGATTTACATTCTTCATTATAAATATCCATCCATTGTGAGCATATCACTGTCCTGTCACTCGAGCTGTTCCCGCGGTGAGAGAAGGATGCTGAGTTTCGACAAGTTTTTGATGTGTCATAGTCAGATTGGGACTGCGATAGAGAGGAGGAAGAACAGTGTTGGCAGTGTGCTGGTGAGGAGGACAGTACCGAACCGGAGGAGTTGGGTCGTCGATCGGAGACGCGACTCGTTGTCTGAGGCGCGTCTTCTGAGGTGGAGAGAGCCTCTCTGGCAGAGCGACGACGATCATCAATCATGCGGGCCTTGTGACTCACAATTACACGGGCCCGCTCCCATTCACGGCGAGAGGACACAAAGGCCCCCCGCGGTGCTCTCCGCCGGGGTCGCGGGGGGCCAACTGTGCGCCGCCATCCGGCCCCACCTCCACCCACACCCTCACCCTCACACACCTGCACTTCCTCTTTCTCTTCCTCACACCATATTCCACGTTGATTGTTATGTAAAACGCTTGGACGTAAATATGTACAGTATCCTTTTTCTCTTCCGTTAAACTTGTCCGCAGCCGAATAATAATCTCTCGAATACCTTTCGCTTTGGTCCGCAGTGTTTCAGAAAGAACGCCGACTGTTTATGAAGTAACAGCATTCAAAAATAAAGAGGAGACTAAATTCCAACAGGAAAGTTGTGGAATGGTTGGTTGATAGTGGTGGTACCTGTGTCAATGGTGACGGTGATAATAGAGTTGATAAGGAACAATCATTAGTTACGCAGTGTGCCTGGCGTTCATGTAATCATTTTAAGTCACGAACAATTACGTCTATTATGAAAGGTGTTTGCTTGATGCTTCGTGTAGCATTGACCAACTGGATATAATCAATTTGATGAAAAACTGTTGAAGAGTATCATTTGTCTCCGGACAAAAGTCCAGGCTTTTCACTGCTCTCGAATTTAAGCAAACAATAAATTTTTCCTGACATTCAGACGACTTTCATTAAATAAATTGGAAAAGCTGTTTCTTGCATATGAAATGTACAATAGAGCGTTTTACTAATAAGAAGAACTTTCAAACATTTAATATAACCTCTGTTATTTCTTAAAACAGATTTGAGCCGGTGCTTGTGAGTTATATTGCATGTGTTTTATTGTATTAATTTATTATGTTACTATTGTATTAGATATGTTTGATTCGTATTTTATATTGTACTTATTCTACACATATTTATTTGGATAATTTATGAATGTATACTTTCCAATCTACCGTGCACATATAAACGTTACCTATTGCTCTTGTAGCCCAACAGCAGAAAAAAAATCATGAATCTTAAACCTCCACACATTGAATTGCTAATTATATTTTACGCCAGTGATTATAATTCCACTTAGATCTGTACTTGTGTGAAGAGTTTGATCTGCTTTAACGCCGTGTAACAGTTGTTTTTAGAAAAAATATTGAATAGGTAATATTCATGCCTTAGTTTTATAAACTTGGATCAAGCCACAAAAATAAGCAAGCTGGAACAAACTGTGTAAAGCGAATGTGTTTTGATTCATTGAAAGCCGATTTCAAGAAATCAAGGTGTTTCGTTTGCTAATGAATTATTATTAGACATTTTTCATCAATTGAGAATTAAATTCTCAACAAGTTTTGTCAGGAAAAAATGCAGGGTAAAAACCAAGATAATTCTCTTTGAACTTTAAAAAGCTTGTTTTATGATCATTTTTCAGATTACGTTGATATCTCAAGCTGTTGTTACCGACCCTTAACTTGTTTCATTTGATTCTCCAGCTCTTATTTCAAGGAAAATGAAAGCACTACAAATTGTTAAATGCTTGAATTGATAAGAATAGATACCAACTTTTGCCATCTACAATTCTGTAACGAAGCATTCCCAGACCTATGATTATGAAAACGTGTCTTTGTCTTATCATTATTTTGCTGAGATCCACAAGCCCCCAAACTACTGGCATCTGGCAACACCCTGTTATGCGAAACATCTTGTATATACTTTGCTCGGCTCATTTAATTGATTTCTTTACGAATTGCTGTTTTTTTTTTCAGAACAAACAGTAGATTACTTTTAATGAAAGTCAATGAAAATTCCTTATAAGAGGCTTATGCAATCAGAATAACATTATTGTACAACTAGATTGGTAGATGTAGTTAATTATTAAGAGCGCAACTGTCTTCTTTCCAAGAACGTTGATTGCTCATGGAATTACTTCCATTGAGCCATAAATTGATACTGACATATCAATATTTCACGAGAATGAGGAATAAGAGCCACGATTACTCTCTCAAAACTGATTGCTGACCTCGCCTGTTTTAATGAAAAGCGAATGATAATGGCTGCAGCTCAATTTATTCTTCTTTGCCATATCCCATCTTTACATGTATAACATCCTACATTTTTCATGCAGTTAGCAGTCTAAATTCAAATGTAAGTTATCTCGTTTATCTATTAAGTATCTATAACCCGTGGTTCGGAACCCACCTAAAAATGTAGGTCTAACTCATCAATCAAAATCATCCAATTCATTACCCACGCACAGGTCTCAGACCTATGTGGGCTTCATCCTCCGAAAAAAATTAGTTTATCGGTAGCAGATTTTTCTGGTCGGTTACACAAACGCCAATCAAACTTCAATACCCTGACCTTAGATCAGAAGAGTTTTGTTGCGCAAATGGCAATCAATAGGTAATTCCCGACCAATACTAATATCAGGTCAGTTTTGATCAGATATTTTGACCGGCCAATTTTTGATAATCAAACCACTGATTCCAGAACAAATGCTGCACTCTAGCAATCAGAAACAACACGACTTTTAAAACATTGAACGCAAACGCAAGTTTCATTTTAAATAGACCATAAATACAATAAATGCATGCTTTTCTTTCAATAATGTCAACTCATAACTTGAAATTTTTCACTTACAAGTATAATAAGAATATGAAGACTTTTCATATAAAATCACACTGCTGTCAAACTATATTAATTTCCGTCAGTCTTCAAAAACTGTCCGTTCTCTCTGCAATTCAAAACTAGAAACTCGAATCAAATTGATCGAGTCTGGTGATCGGGAATCCGTTTTTTTATTGGCGTTTGGTATGATTTTAGATCTTTGCATGCGAATAATTGAATCTATCTTCTGTCCCATACCTTCACATTTCCAAGAAACTAAGACAATGAATCATTGCGAAGGGTTCCAGTTGATTACTTTTGATTGCAGCTATTATTCTGTAGCATTCATCTAATAACATCATTTGTTACCGTTTGTCAACGGCCATTTTATTGTTCACAACAATCAGAAAATCAACAAATGTTATGTTGTCGGCATAATTCTCACAAAAAGAAACAAAACAAAAAAAAATAGATTTGATACGGTTAATCATAATAAGAACTCGTCATCAATTCTTTAATCCTCCCATGGTTTTGCTCAAAACTCTATACCGACAGATTTACTTTGAACTGACTTCTTAGCTGTGTGTGTATTTCCAAACGTTATTAGGTCTAAAGTGAGCTGATAATCAGCAATTAGTAATGATTGAACGTTGGGTTTAAGTGCTGTTCAGTTAAAATAATCCACCATTATGAGGACAACATTATTATCTTTGCTAATAACATACACAATTCCATTCAGCGACCAAAGAAGTTGATAAACTCCAATATCATGAGACCATCGTGTCATCAATACTTCAATGCAACATTACTATTACTTCAATGCAACATATACTTGTTGCTAATGATCAGTTAAGCGTTTGACCTAAGCAAACGATTTTTGGAATAATAAAATATGAAGATTCTATTCTCTTTCTTCAGTTGAACACCAAGTTTAAACATACAGGCCTAGAGCATCATCGTTGGGTTTATTGGAAAATATTTGTAAATTTATATTACTACGATCCCATTATATCACTTATATAACTTAATTTGTCTTGCCTTCTTCTATAGTACAGCATCTTTGCCTATTTCCATGCAAAATTCTTAAAATTATGTACATAGTTTGATGATAATATTGATGAAATTGTTCCATTGTCATTGAGCCACGACATAATATGTCCATATGTCGTAATTAATTATATTTTTTTCTATAATACTCCTTACAAAACATTGATTTTTAGAATGAATATTAAGGTTTACAACTTTTTCAAATAAAGAATAAATCAATTTTGTAGGTGGCATCAGATCTTACAATTTTTGTAAGATATAGTAGAAATAATTTCACAACGTACTCTAGCATCGGAACAACTGACCGACTTTTTGAATGGAGCATAATCAATGAAAATTTTTGGAACTGATGAGATAACAAACCATGTCACTAAATGTCATTTGGTGCTAATTTTCGCTAACCCCTAAATCCATTCGCTTTTCGCTTTCTACATCCATTTCTTTCATCCTGTCATCATCCATTTCGCTTTTCTACATCCATTCTAGAAATCTTAACTAAGACGTTTAAATGTGAAATTAAAATTAATTCACTTCATAGTAATTCAATTTCAAACTCTCTATTCATTATTTGCTAGATATGATGTGTCTACAAAGCAATCTCAAGAAAGATTTTGGTTGAAGCTTCATTTTCAAATCTATTCCAGTAAGCTAATCTATTTATACTCGTATTATTGACATTTCAAGCTCCAAATTGCAAACTCTACATTTTATTATAAATTAATTTTAAAAATTCATGGGCATTATATAAACAATGCCTGCTTACTCTTGAACTCAGTTCCAAACTTCTTTGAAAATTGCATTATTGATCAATTAGAATTTTGATTGACTACACATTACTCAAAAAAAATAAAAAAACTGAAAGAACTCCACATGCAACAACGGTAGCCTATATGACTCCTGCAATGTTAATGTAGTTGATATTGCTGCTAATGCTCGTTTTGCTGACTGGGCTAAACATTTGTGTTTACCATGTAGCCTAAGTGACTCCTGCACTATTGACGTTCCACATTGAATCCCTAAAAATCCTTATTGTCATCTTGTATCAAGTATACTCAATAAATGCTTTACTTCAAGAGAACCTACAGTATGCATAATAACTGGTTCAATATTCTTATTAACACATTCTTTGATATAGCTATATTCCAGCATTTTTTCCAAACAATAAAAAAGTGATAATATTTTTTAAGATTCATGAAATAGATTGTACATAGTGTAGCCCCAAATTTTACCCTTATTTGGGCGGACCCAATTATGTAGGATGTATCTTGAGATAGTGCCCTTAGATGAGCTATAGCTCGTAGGGTGCTCCTTCAAAAAATATTTGAAATTACTATGCTGATGCAAATGGCCGGATGCTGCAGTCGGGAGTAATTCTTCATGAAAATCTCGATGGTCGGAGCACCATCTCAATCTACAACCACACTGTTTTATATCTATCTTCGCTAGATGGGATCGTGGGAGAAAATGTAGAATGCCCACAAATGTCGCCCACACGATCCAACCCAGCAAAGAGAGATAAATAGATAACTTATTACACTCCAAGCTAATTTCCCCTCACGAACGAGAGCCGTATATAAAATGTGTAACACTTCCTTATTACACTCTCCCAACAACTCACGCCAATGAGGTGAAAAAACCACAAATACGTCCAGTCACATACGGTCTAAAACGTGAGTAAATGTTGCACCAACACGCATGTCCTCTATCAAGGGCATGCGATGGTTTACAATGACCAACTCAACTCGGCGGAGCCGGCTGTTGGAATTCTGAATTAAATTATTAAATAACCAGAGTCGAGTAGGAAATTAAATTATGAACTTTAATTGAAATTATTAGCCTATGTGATTTATTTTAAAATTTGAATAAAATATTTGCATAAAATCGGAAATTATTTGATAAAACAAAAAGTATGTATGAATAGTAGTTGAGCTTTTTATAATAAGGAATTTGAAATAGAATTATTTTTTGAGCAATTAGGCTTTTGTCCTAAGGGCGAAACAATTACGAGAGCTCGTTTCAATCGTACGAACAAGTGATAATTAATTAAATATTCTCAACTGAAATAGTAAAATTTTCACATACCCAACTTTCTTTTATTTGATTGGGCCCAATTCTCGCGCACTCGAAGAGATAATTTTTTACTGGCACTCAATCGGAATTGGCGTTGCTTCCTCCTCGGACATCTTGGGCCTCGGACAGCATGTCTGGATCGCGAGTTTATAATTTTTTGTGAGGTAACCGTACGTTATTGACAATCTGAATATTAGTACTCTTGAAACGATATGGGAATAAACACATGTAACATTTCAACTGACTAGAATGATGACTTTAAACCTTTAAAAAACTTTTGGTAGGAGAGGTATAAAAAACGAACCTCCTCCTCAGCTTGCCAAAATGGGTCTCTCCTTCTTCAAGCTCTGGTTACAGTACTTGAAGAAGGGGCTGCGTCATGCGGTAAATCCGCCAATCGCAGTGCAAGAATTTAATTTCCTCCAATGAGGATCCTACACCCGATTTTAAGTACGGTGTACCGTATACAAGAAAATTAATTAAAAAATGAAAATTGAAGGAAATAATAATTAAATTAAAGAAATTAATAATTAGCAGGACGAGCATAAGCAGATTTACCAAGTTGATCGAATAACATAAATACAAGAAATAAATAATAATACGAATATTTTAGCGAAAAGGAATGTGACATTATTAACCGGTAACAGCTGTTTGATAAGCCGGTTTTATCAAGACAATTGACAAGCTAACCTTTCAAATAACGTAAACAACTTTTCTTATTTCAGCCCATTGTAGGATGCTGTTTTATAACGAATTTGGCAAATGATTGTGCAACTAAGTAAAATAAGATAATATGATAGATGATTTTGAGTGAGTATTAATTTTACAAAATTATACCTTGTTATTTTTGAGATGATTATTGACAAAGTGGGCTGGTGAATTTTGCACCGTGACAATAGATAGAAGCAGATTGCTTCTCATGAGAACAAATTCTCATCTTACTCTCGAATTTAGTAGGAAGTATACTAAAATCATTACAACTCTTAAGTTATAACGAAGTAAGACAAAGTATTACTTTTAATATTAGTTATCTATTGGCTACTGCATTTCTTATGCGCTCAAACTTCAAATATGACAAAATCATATAATCGTTTTTGAACTAAATATCCAATGATAACTCCTCAGTATGCTACAAAAATTGAGTGATTAATGATTTCCGAAGACCTTTAAGACTGTGAAAATTGATGTCTTTTGATATATTTTCCGGTTTCCATTTCCCCTCCTTTTTCTGAGATGTTATGACTCTGTCATATGAAGACTGCTATTCCAATGCAGAACTTAAAAATAGAATTATTGATGAATCTCAATCTCAGATTCTATTGAAATCTGTTATTTCAATTCCATTCCTCAAATATTATGGTCATCGTGCATGCTTTGACTTTGTTTATTAGTTCATTCCCTGAAAAATGTGGGTAACCTCATGAAAATTTTGAGAAGAAAGAAATTCTAGGCTGTTGTTCCTCACATTCGAGTTGGATTAAGGCCGGCAATAGACGGACTGCTTCAAGCAGTCGTAAGTGACTGCAAAAGTGCAGTCGAGCCGACTGCAAACCGACCGCAAACCGACTGCTTGAAGCAGTCCAAAAGCAGTCGGTTTGCAGTCGGCTCGACTGCTTTTGGACTGCTTCAAGCAGTCGGTGACTGCCTTGTTCAATAGGCGGAGTAGAGTTGAGACTGTGGAGAGCCTTCCATAAAGACAATAAATTATTAATAAAATTACTGTGAATAATTTTCTAGAAATGATTGGAGCACAAATTAATTGAAGAAAGACACATTTAATCAAATTTCTGAATATGGTTTAAAACAGATTTAATAATAGTCTGAAAAATGGGTAAATGGATGGAATGAGAAATGGATCCTCAAAAAATAAATTATAATTAATTTAATATAATAATACATTATTCTCGTCATACAAAGATGGCCACTTGACATGAAAAAATACAAGAAATAGTAACATTACAGTATATAAAATCACAGGGTTGTTAATTACACAGCGAATAATTATAAATCAATAAAAAGATTGATCATTTCATAGAACAAATAGTAATAACCAGCCTAAGTACTACAACTAAATTCTTGGATTTCTTGTTCCTTAACGATCTGCGTTGTTAATATTAACTTTGTATTGGAAATTTAATGACTTGCAATCAGTTTTTGTAGGTGAATAAATAATAATTGTACTCACACTTGGCCAAACGCTTTCGAGTTCTGGAAACTCATCTTCAAGGCATTCTAGATCGGCGATGTTGGTTAGAAGAATTGTGGTTTTTGTATCATGTGGTCAAAAAGTATGTGTGATTAAAATTTAATTCATTGAGCATCTAACCAACAAACCAATATCGCCGATCTAGGATGCCTTGAATATGAGTTTCCATAACTCGAAAACGTTCGGCTAAGTGTGAGTACAATTATTATTTAACCACCTATAAAAATTGACTGCAAGTCGTTAAATTTACAATAAAAAGTTTTTACTAGAAATATTGAATAACGATATTTTTATGAAAATATAGAGCCGGAACCGGATAGAGTACGGTACTGCATCTTTTTTTAATAATGATTTCCATGAAATCACTGGATGGACCCAAAAATATATTTTAGTCCTAAACAGGATGATTCAATATCTTGAAGTATTTATTGTAAGTGACAGATTCACTTTAAATAACTCCTAGAGCTTAACATTACTTAAAATTAGGGGGTAAACTAAATCTTAAACGAGCAAAGTTCAATTAGGAGAAAATTATGCAAAAATCAAAAAATATAATAAAACAGAATCTTTGTCTTTGAAGAAGACTCTAGTGACAAAGTACAACTAGTTTTGAAAACAACGTGCCATGTTCACAGAACGCATAGCCTACGAAAAACACACAATGAGTGAAATATGAGAAGTGATGCGAGCAGTCGAGTGGACTGCTTGAAGCGGTCCGTGTATTGCAGACCGACTGCATTTTTGCAGTCGGCAGCACGGCGGAACTCGACTGCAAATGGACTGCTTGTTTTGTTACCGACCGCAACTCGACTGCTCATGCAGTCCGTGTAGTGCGGTCTTGATTTTAACATTGAAAATGCGATCCGCCCAACTGCGACTGCTTCAAGCAGTCGAACCCGACTGCTTGAAGCAGTCCGTCTATTGCCGGCTTAAGTCTGCATGGATAAATAATATATTGAAGTTTCTCATTATATCTTATTATAATTTGGCATGTTGTGAGATGAGACAAATATCTTTTATCGATGTATCTTAGTAATAGCTTGAGAATGCTCGTCTGAATGAATACATGAATAAAAAATTGAATTTACAAATTTCAGTTTTTCTATCATTATTATTTTAGTGGTGTATTGCAATAATAATAACATGACTTACGCTGCTGCTCAGTGAAAGCGAGGCTCCAAAGAATGTATCCAAGAAATAACTAATCAACTAACTAGTATTGTGTAGCCTATACTTACTGCAGACCAGCAGTATATGAAGTATATGAAGCTCAGTCAAAGATACGAAAAAAGATTCCTCGAGGATTCGACAAAGCTCAGTGATTTCAGTAATCCCATGTGAACTTAGTACCATCCACGCAATTAATTGGTTTCAAAGATATTCGAACAATTGTATTATTATCAATGACTTTGAAGACAACATAGGGAGCATCACCACTCATACAGTGTATTGGATGAACCCAGATTTTCCTGAGTGTTCAAAGTTGAAGCACATAACCAGTAATGTTTGCTATGAATCAGAAATCATTGAAATAGGAATGAAAAAAATTGGAAGAACTTCATTTAACAATTAACAGAAAGCAGGCAGATAGGAAAAATTGAGTTGATTCATTAAATTGAAAATTAAATCAACATGATTGAATCCATATTTTTTCATATCAACATGATTGAATACACCAAAGTAAGTAACGTTCTATCACAAAGCACAACTTGCAGATTTCGGTTGAAATCAGGTAGATCCATGGAAATATAAGAAATTTTCTAAACCTTTTGTTATATTTTCATGATTGGATCAATTATTGCGAAAGAAACAATAAAAACAATTTTTAACAACATGTATTTCATTGTTGATAGTTTGAATAAAATTAGAGTAGGCTTTTCCTATTGTGTTTGTGAAAAGGTATCAATAATAACAACAAAATAATCCATAATGGGTTTTCAGTAGAATTTTATTTCAATAGTAGGGTATCCTATTTACATATTCCTTATATTTAAGTAGAATAATCTCATAAATTTCAATATCTATAGCTACAATGGTAATCTACAATGGAAAGTTCAGCTAGTATCAACTAATAATAAATCTTTTAAATTTACAAAATAAATAATTTTTTCTGGGTAAACATACCATTAAAAATTCGCTTGTCTCACAAAGTTCATTCGCAGATCATTTGTCAATTTAGCAATAGTTATACATGGACTTTCTCTATCGTGAATGTAAGTTATGACAAACGATTCAATAATTATATTGCACAGATAAACTAAATGGAACAAGTCCTAAAGCACAGATTCAAAGACAAATATTGCCTAATTCAGGAAATACGATAAATTATCATGATTCTATACAATTTTGCAAGAAGGATGAATTAGGTTTCAAATATTGGAAAAAAATCTTTCTTCAATGTTGTTCCATAGATCAGGTAGAATTATTCATTCGGTCAACGTTTTGAAATAAAATGAGAATTTAAATTAGAATAATTTCAATATTTAGTTTAGATGCAATCTGATTTTTCATACGAAAACTATTATTTCAGCTTCAAAATTGTTGTTTTTTGTCAATATTGATTAAAGTTATAAATCTGGCAAAAACCAGTATTGATGTTTAGCAAAAATAATGAATAATATGAACTCTACCAGCCAATATTTTATTTGATAATATTTTAGTCTACATACAGTTTTGGTGACAAAATTTTTATAAGTACTAGTAGGTACAAATTCTTTAGGAGGCCTACTCAGCATTCATCAAATTGAAATTTAAAACATTTATAACTGAGTAAGCCATCAGACTAAAACATTTCAGGCGTTTCAAGACTCAAGTTTTGTCATCACCATATTCTTTTCCACTGCCATCATAGTTTTTCTATAGACATAAATAAACAATCTTACAAGATTCTTTATAGCTCCTAATGATCAATCCTCAAACTTGCCTATTGAAGACAAGACAGAGAGAATTTTATTTTCAAGGTAAGCAATTAATGTTCAAAGAGTTAGTCTACAAAAATGTAACTCATACTATTTGAAAAAACCTTAAGTGAAGCCTTTCTGCATTAGAAGACGTAACGTAACGTACATATTTACAGACAATAATATCTACATGTAGACCTGCCTAATCAATGAGTCAATCACATTAAGTCTTGTATTAATCAAAGAATCTGAATTTATAAGCATTTATAATAAGAATTGAATACCTTTCAATTAAATAAAATGTGATGAAAAAAGGAAAAGCTCTTAATTTTAAGATTTGACTTGATATTAATTTTGTATTTGACATAAAATTTGTGTAAGAACAATTGTTTAATCTTAGGCCTCACATACAATTATATTACATAGGATAAGAAGATTAGAAGCTTTTTGTTACGTCTCAGCTTAGACTAGAATTTATCTTCAAGCAATATTCTAGGTTATATTTTAAATGTAAGCTAATAAATAGTATATCTTACTGCTAATCAATTTGAATAACAAACAAAAAAAAACGGGATTGAATTCTATTATGTTCTCTCCAGATTCAGTTTAGTTGTGAAATAATATGCAAAGCTATTTATTTATGAAAACTCCTAACAAATTATTTCATTCAAATCTCAACCAGTTTTGAATAGAATTTCGACAAAACAGAATTTAAAACAATTTCATGAGGTATGTACCAATCATGAAATAATTATTTTGATTCAGTCTCATATTGATGGATTTCTAGAATGCTACCTTCTCAAAAAGAAGAGACAATTATGAATAAGCTTAAGATTGGTTAAATTATTCATGCGAGTATTAAGTACAAGATTCAACAGATAGTGAGATCAACACAAATTTTATACGTGTAGAGTAAGATAAATAATTTATTTCATAGGATTCTGAAAATACAGTAGAATGATCATTAGCTTTCCGAGAATCTTGGAGTTATTCTCCTATATCAACAATATTGATAGATTGATTGGAAATGATTGAGCTCTCTGTGATTCAATTAACTTCTCATTGTGTTTAATTTTTAAATTTCAACTGGAACTAAAATGTGAACTTCAATAGTATATTGAATTCGTCCTTCCCGGGGCTTATAAAGAATAGATTACGTGTTTTTATAGGCCTCATTGAACTCTTGCTATTATGAAGTCATGAAATATAGATTCATCTATTTTTAATCTTTAGACATTGACTTGCCTTAATTCTATAGCTATTCAAAACGAGTTTCCAGCTCGATATCAGAATTTATTTAAGAATTGAAGTTCACATAACTAAGCCATTTTATCGCTCTATGCGACAGACTCGAGTCCGGATCATTTTTTTCATCAGTATTTTATTGTATCCATTTGAAAACCTCAATTTTCTTATTCAAAACTTAGATTTGAATGTCTGACTTTGAATATTTGAGTTACCATATCTCTGATAGTTTAGAAAAACTCTCATTACCAAAGATTATTCTAAAAGTTGAAAATGATGCACTCATAACAGATATCTCATAGTGAGTAACTTAAATCTGGAATTTGTTTCAACAGTTGAGCTAGAAAAAGCATAATAATAAAGCTCAAGAAAAGTTTGTGAATCTGGAGATTCATCTTCGGCTATTGCCAACTAGTTCAGCAGGCTTCATTATTTTACAGAATTATTTAGTAGAAATACAGTAGTGATATTTCTCAACGAAGACTATTATTTTTTATTTCTTGCCGTCGTATAAAATGTGTAGATTTGTCCATGATGAATGAGTCCATTATGTCACTGGCTCTTGCCCACATGAATGAAAACTGATTGCGTATCACAAACTAAATAACTGTGACAGGTGCAGTTCTAAAGCTTTGTCATGAACACAGAAACCAGTTATTATTGTTATTATCAGTACTCATAACCTGGTAGCGTATCCATTTCCAGCATTCCTGCAGTTGTCGGGACTGTGTATTGACCTGAAACGAGAATAATCATCTAATAACATGCTACATCGATAAATGAATTATTTCACATCAGGCCTGACGCTAATAGAAAAGTAAGCTTGGTGACATGACGAAGTGAGACGTTTTGAGCAGCATAGAAATAAATTAGACTGAGCAAATAGAAGTTTATCATTGGTTTCTTTGCTTCACAAAAAGTCACCCTACGTCACATCATCAGCCTGCATTTCTATTAGCGCCGGGTCTCAAATAGAAACCTCATTACTTCATTTTCTTGACTGCTTGATGAAAATATGCAATTTTTAATATTATTTTACAACTAGAACAAGAAGTCAAATTATTATGAAACTTCCAGTTGAATAAATGTTTGTTCTGTCATTGAACCCGAAAGAGAGACCACACTGGTTGTAGCTGCTGTAGCTTTTTTCACAAGGTTCAGCAGTAAATTACCAGGTTATTTGTAATAAAAATGAAGAGAATAATTGAACTACTACCACGTCAAGCAACAAGACCGAGTAGTTGGAAAGCTGTTTTTAGCGTCACGTCTCATTGTTCACATTATAACTACCGTGCAAACAATGAAACCATAACAGCAACAGTAAATTGCCCGTAAAAGTTGAAATGAACCATTCTGAGTTTGAATTTCTCCTGAAAATAAGCCCTAATCAATGACTAAACGTTTCACTTTGCAGGCTACTTGCAGTACCAACATTATTTTCGAACGTTTATTGCTTTCAAGCAGCAAAAGAACGTTCATCACGAATAATATGATTACCTATATTGCAGTAATTATTACTATAGTACTGTATCGATGTTATGAGTTACATTTTTATTAATACTAATCTCCAACCAGTCCATTGAAGTTGTTTGTTTTTGAAACTAATAATTACAGCACAACCTTACAATAAAAACAGCTATTACTTTCTGCAAATGTTCAATAAAATAGGTTGGGATTTTAAAACGGCGAAGGTATTGAGAATGAGAAAATTGGTGGCTCTGCAAAGAGGCAGAGCAGATCAAATTGAACAGGACTACGATAAGATTCTGGTAGATTTATTACTTATTCTCAACGAGAAAATATAGCCTAATGATCTTCATTAACTTTAACTATGTTTCTCCAAATTACTGTACTGATTTATTATTTGTGAGAAAATAATTTAACATAATTTGAAAAAAAATTAACTGATTTTTGTTCGTTCTACTGATGTGCGTGATTCAATCATATGAATCTTCAAGATAATTTTTCACAATAGTATTAATCAGATAATAGAATTATTATATTAATGAATAGAATAAATCATTTAAATTGCTAAGTAAGTGATGCAATGGATAAATAAATAATTTAAATTGCTACGTAAGTGATACAATGGATGAATCTGAATCACAAAAACAAGTTATTTCCAATATTTGAAGGTTTGTAACTAGAAGATATTCTAGACATCGGCAATTCGTATAATAGCCTACAAGTTATAATATTTGTAAGTAAAACAAATTTCAAATTGCATTGACTTCAACATCAGTTAGTTATTCTCCACCTAGTTTGACGTGTGTAAGACATTGAGTCCTTGGACTGTCAGTCAACTTTTCCATTGATTTTTGAAATGAATAAATAGATAATACAGATTCAGTGTGATCACATATATAATATCATAGACTCAATGACCGAATTAGATCCTAGATCTAAGCTATTTGATTGAGAACCATTGAAATTATTGATTCAAACATTACTCAAGTCATTGAAAAACATACTTTTATGCAGCTCAAACCTGATGGTTATTAAATGCGAGTGCATCAACAGTGAAAATGCATTTCATATAGGTGAACCTCTGACTATTGATGTTAAACATGCAGTTCATATCATTTCATAACACTTTTTCTCCTGCCAAGAATTACTGCACCGAGAAGGTACTGTAATTAGTCTGTTAATTGTGCACAAGTGACTAGAAAAATGTGCAGAGTTATGTGAATAGATTTTTAATTAAAAGCCTTAACAGCAAAAAGTAGAGAGTAGTTGTAGTATTAGAAATAGTAGTAATAGTAAGTAATAATGTGCTTACATTACAGTTAGGCCTAAGAGGAGCGCTGTTGGTAGAACAGAAACACCACAATTTCTTCACCGCCACCCACATCTACAAAGAAAACCAGACACATACCTCACTTTCCAGTTCGAAATATAATATATGATCGATTAGGAGTTACAATACCAATAAATGATGTTATTGGTAGAGCTAGAACCTAATATATGATACTGAACAAGATAAAAACTATTGAAATATTTATTTGGCAAACAGAGCAGTTTTACATTTTTCCAATGGCCAATAATGCATTTGGAAGAAATTTTGTTTTTACAATAAAAAAGCTTTATTTATGAAGTAATAACTAAAACGTTTTCCATAATAAATACGAGTAGAATTTTGTGTAATCGATCTTATAACAGACGAATTGTGTAATCAGTAAGGTCTAGAATGTGCAATGTGTAATAATTACAAACAGAACTTTAATATCCAAGTTATTAAGGTTTCAACAGCCAGATACATTGATAAACTAACGGTTTTTATATTGATAGGCAATCTAAAATAGTTCTCCCAGAAAAAAAGGCTTTTAATAGACTGAAAATTAGCTCGAATTAAAAATTTGAATGAAAAAATCAATCAGTGTGGAATATTCTTGAACAAAATAACGGTTCCTGTAAATAAAAACAGAAGAATTTTTAAATGAAAGAAAGAATATTATCGTAAGTAATAAAATCTAGTAAGCGAAGTGTGAAACTGGTTGGTCGATACATCATGGAAGGATAGAGTTATAAAAAATTACACCATTATTCTGGTTAGTGCATTGCTCTCAACACCAGGCAAAACAGGAGAAGGAGATATTAATCGTGTGTATCGAGCCAGTTTCATTTTAAAAGCAGAAGGTGAATTATATAAAATGTGAAAACGTGAATATTATGTAACTCAAAATACATACGCGGTACTTACAAGGCCAAAAATGAATTTCTTTTCGTTTGCAACACTTCCAGGATCACACTTCGGCTTGGACTAGTTCACATTGTACACAATAAAAAAAATTCAATGCTATTTTATTATGAGAAACCATGAACATTTCTGTCTTCCAAAAATCTGTACAGTGAATAAATTTTGACATGGACATGGCTCTCAAATGAAAAACTTCAATAAAATAGAAAAACTGTTGACTAGACTATTCGGATTTGACATGAGACTTTAAATATATTTACGAAGTTTCCACATTCATTGAGCATAAATTAGAAATTTGATCAAAGACAGAATCAGAGTATAATTTTCTGTGTCACTGGCAGTGCTTGTAGTGACAATACAGAAAGTCATCAGGATGAAATATCACAACCTGTCTGTCCATGAATGATGGATGGGTTTAAAAGCATTTCAGGTTTAATAATCTTTAGAGAATCAAAAGTCCGAAAAACTTCAACTTTTTTCAAGATAAATATTGAATAGGGAAAGGCTGCGTTTACAATTCCGTTTAATTTAGAAAGATTATCCAACAACTAATTTCGCATCTCATTAAAATCCACATAGGTTATGGGATTCTGATTAGACATGGCCTACTGTGAAACACAGTCCTTCAATAAGAGTTATTCCAAAAGAAGGTAGACATGTAAAGAATAGATATGTAAAATTAAAGCTTTCAATAAATCTTGAATCAAATGTTCTCTCTAAGAAGGCTATAAACAGTCAGCTATATCTCTTAAAAATAACAACAATGGCAAGCATTAAATCAATAAGAAGTTGAAAATAAGTAATTAGAATAGTTTTATTGATCTTTGATCTAGTACGAGTAGTTAATTAAGAATTTAGAAACTTACAAATAACTAAAAGAAAAGTTCCATTGATCAAGAATCATCAATCTGTTTACATAAAATTCTCCACTCTATTACCAAATTAAAAACGAGTAAGCCCATTTATTTTTCCGCGATAGGCCCAACAGGAGAAAGCATTCTCCATAATATAATCTCTTCTTTGATGGATGTATTTCATTGTTCAATATACTGTATTTCCGTACAGTGATTGCATACACAAGTACATCGAAGCACCTTACTGGAAAATTTATGATTGCTAAAAAAATTTCTGTGATTTTAAATTTGGAGAAATAGTAAGCTGTTTGAAGAATTGCTAAGGACAGGTGGAAGATACGAGATAGGCTATATTATGAGGCCAAATTTTCTGCTGTCCTCTTTATTCTCTAATGCGACAAATACGCTAAAAAGTGAAGCAGCTGCTTCATCAAAGTTCTTCCAATAGCCTTGAGTGAACATAATTAATTGTTTTTGTTCATTTGTATGAATTTCAATATTCAAGCATCCACATTTGAATAAATTTTTATCGATTAACTTGAAAAAATGTTAGTTAACATTTTTGAAATGGATGAATTATTTTTGTGCCAACACTTTTTCGCTTTGTCGAATGAAAAACGTTTTGAGAACATTGTTTCCATAATTGTTATATTGTATTGTGGGTGTTGCTTCGAAAAGTAGAAGTAAAAAGTGAATTTACTCAATTGATTGGAATAAAATTGATCTATCATTGCTTTCAAAAATAATATCAAACCCTATATCAACTAGCCTATCTATATTATCTTAACGCTAAGAAACTATGCTGAAAATAGTGTTATAGGCCTACCAAATAATTTTATTATGCTGGTGGAGGGGTAACATAGACAAGATTTTTGCAATTTGGTGAAGGTGTACAGGTATACTAGTTTTGCATAGCTTACTACATTTATTCATAAAAATTATTTTTGCAAATTTTCTGATTGCTCCCAGGATAGGCTACATGCTGATTCAATCAAAACAAAGAATAACTTATTTGATTGAAAATTGTGATTGAGATCTCGTATCATTTTGACGGCGATAACAAGTTTGGTTTGATTGAGGTGTTTAGCGATGGGCACACGGCCATGACTACTCCCTGACCCCTGCCCCGCTCAACCAACGTCATTCGAAGGCCACTGGCATTTATTATTCCTTTGTTGTTGTCTTTTTCTGTCGTCGTAATTTGATGACGTCATAAACAGCCGCTGATAATGACCGGAGTAGTTCACCTCCAAAATATACGCGGCTAGTCTAGGTAAAAGTGAAGGAGCTTTATTCCATTCTTATTTTCATTGGTTCGTGTTTCTATTTCTATCTATACACAACAGACTACTCTTCTTTTCTTTTTCTAAATCCCAGTAACTCTACCTATCTCTCTCTCTCTCTCTCTTTTTTTTTTTAGTTTGAACTAACTCTTTTACTTTTTACTATTTTTTTCTTGTTCTTTGTTGCTAGTAGCATTTTCATACTTTTGATTATTATTAGTTATGATTTGTTATATTATTGTAGCTTTTATTTTGATTCTTACTCCTATATTTTCTTATGTTCTCTTTATCAAGTTTCAGTACTTTTTTCCCCTTATATTTTCTTTGTTAGATTGCTTTTTCAGTTTAAATTAAATGTTTTACTTTTTCTCTCTTCTTAATGATTTTAAAATTTGTAGTTAGTAAGTTAGTATTGTTTAGGAGGGTTAAGTGTAAGAGAATTCCGGCTGCGCCCTAACTTCGCCCTCCTAGGCAAAAACATAAAGGCAGCCATTCTATTCTATTCTTTTCTCTCTCTTTCTCTCTTTCTCCCTTTGATTCAGTCAATCAAATCAAAATATCTTTCAGAATAAATCTTAATAATGGAATTCAATAGCGATATTTAATATTTAATGATAGAGTGTTTGAGAACAATCTAACGATAACGCTAATGCTAATAAAATTATGTGCATGTACCTGCTCTATAGAATATTGCATTCAGAGCAGATGGATGCATAAAATATCATAAGGCAGCAGGGTTGACATTTTTCACTTATGTTCCCAGGTCTTGGATAGTTTTGTAGCCCCCCCCCCCCCCCCCCCACCATTAACAGCCAACGTGTACTTAGCTCATAACAGAAACAATATGAGGACTTCGCAAGCTGAGTAGAATGTCTGACAGTCTGTAATTTTTTTCATTCCATTGAACTACTTACAAATTTCTTCGGTAACTAATTTTAAGAACCCTTCCTTATAAATAGAGTAGATATAATTTAGAGATCACACTCTGGTCTTGGAACTTTTATAACAGATTTTAAATCCTAAGTTATTGAAATGTAATCATTGGCGTGTTATCTGGAGGGATAACTTTCCAGTGTTTTTGGAATATCACATAATATATTGAACATTGATTTGGGCTTGCCTATCAAGCAGTTGAGATTCGTATGCAATCCACCCAAATTATACTCATGATAATTCATTCTACGAACCCTTGTTTATAGGCTACTAAGGACTATAAATTTTCTCTATTATTAATTGCCAGGCTAATCAGGAAGAACTATATCAAAAATATGTTTTTCTGCGCAGTTCTAAAACTACATTTCTTAAGCCTACTGAATCTGAGATAATATTTATCTTAACTATTGATTCCGGTTATACAGACAACTCAATTAATTCAAGTAATTTTCACAGCATAAACTTAGACCAATTTAATTAACCACTCATTTCAACTTCTCATGGGTTTGAGCTCATCAAAATTCTCTTTTATTCAGAGTATTTTATAAGCATTTGCTCATTATTAGATAATTAAATGTTCAATAATCATCAGTTTACCATTGAATACCATTATTGGATAAAAAAAGGTGTTCGAAACAATTGCTTTCCGTTAATGGTTGATGATGGACTAGCATGTTATGATATTCATCCTTGATGCTTTTCTTCTAAAAAATTCCAATATCACTTTATTGAAATGTGAAAAGTACAATATCTAGATATTACACCTAGCTATAGCTATAGTTATAGAAAATAGCTAGGCATAGCTATTACAGTAGCATCTACAGTTCTACACTGAAAGCACAGAGTCAAGGTTGACTTAGCCTTATAGGCTATATTATTGTGTTTGGCCTATTTAATCGGATTTCCTGATACAGCCGTCATTATTGTGGGAGTAGATAGACTCAATATGGTCTGACATCACATTTTTTACTCCTGAATTTGGGAAATGTTACCTTCAAAAACCGGCAGCTTCCAAAATTTTCTCTAGCAAAAAAGTCTACTTTAGTATATTATAGTCTAGTATTACAAACATACTGATTTACTTCAAATAAAATCAGGCTGTGTTCTTGTTATTCTTGTCTTGATTGATTTATTATTCAATATTTCATTAACCACTAGAGACTGAAAATGTACATATTCTCATCTCTGAATACTCTAATACAATAGAAACGTGTAGTGCAGTACTTTGATTCGTGGAGAGATCCATCTAAGTTTCCCGTAATGTTATGTATTTCCTAATGTTATATGTAATGTTAATGTAATGCTATGCATTTCCTAACCGATTGTATACGCGGTGATATAGCCTACTTACTTTAGCCGAAGCTCTGAATGGAATCCCAATTAAAGATATGATGGGGAGTAAAATAATCTCCAATGAGACAGACAATAAGAAAGAAAAATATGTCTGGTATATGATATCTGGTATGATCTGCTTTAGCTACATGTGATTTTGTATATATTTTTTCAATTTGAGCGAAAAAAGAATTTGTAGTTCCACTCGAATCGTAAAAATAAATTGATATATTCATTCAATAAAGTAATATTAGCAAATTTTAGAAGTTCTGTATTGAAACCAATCAAGGAGAACCGTTGAATAAGTACTTTATTGAACTGTTCTTTCAATGGAGATTGTACAGAAGAGATTAGTTAATAGATAGAATCAGTGATTGCCAAAACGGATGAGGTCAAAATGGCAAATGAAGTGTTGCAAGCCGCCAGGATTTACTTGGCAAGCAGCAGTGATGCAACCGGGGTCACTAGCATAGCATGGCAGGCTTACCTGTGCTGTTTCAGGTTGTCCTGGCGCTTGAACGTCTTGCCACAGACTTCGCATGTGAATGTGACGTCATCCTTGTGGGTTCGTTCGTGGATCATGAGGTTGTAGGGCTTGGTGAAGCGGCGCTGACAGTACTTACAGATGAACTCGCACTTGGCTCGCATCTTCCGGCGGAACTCCCTCCTGTCCTCCGTCTCCACTTGCATAATCGCAAACATCTTGACTGGCGAAATGCGCTATGCCCGTCCCACAACAGTCAACTTATCGATAAGTGCTCCCCCACTACTTCACTGGGAAAGCCACTCGGTGCAAATGAAAAAAAAACGATAAAACAATACTAGAATGTTTCCGACACTTCGATGACTTCACTAAGCGAATGTATTCTTACTAGCATCTCTTGAAACTTAATCTTAAGCACACAGTTTTTTCACGCCTCTTCCTTTGTTCATCGAGCGAAACGCCTTCTACGAAAACTTCCGGCTCGATTGTGTGTGTTTTCCCACCTACAATAAAAAAATGAATGGTGAATAACTTTTTTCATCAATCTTTTTTCTTTTAAATACAATCGGCTGTCAGTCCGAAGACGCAGACAATACACAATTTGAAAAAGTTATGTATGAAATGAGAACAAAAAATACACAAAAGTAGGATGAAATGTCTAAAAAAATTAGAGGACTGAATACTCATATATGATAACCAATAACATAGATATTTTTAATGTTCAATTTATGAGTTAAAAAAGGTAAAAGATGAGTTGATCAACAGAAAAATAATGACAAGAAAGAAAGGAACCAACAGTCTCCGAATAGAATCAAAAGAATAGGAATAAATTGCTGGCAGGCTACTAAAAATTCCAAAACAAGTTTATTGGATTTGAAATGAAACGTTGAATTGTTATATAGGCTTATTCAATAATTCTACTGGAAAATTCTCGAATAGTAGATATTCTGGAATGAATTTCTCATATTAGCCGTTGTTTCATTTTTAAAGCGAATTTAAAACTGTTTCTGATTCTATGAGTTTCTATCCATAATGATACTGTATAACAATAGCCTACGTGATCTAATACGCATGTGAGCAAATAACTTTTATAAAATTTCAAAGTAAATCTTTGGAAATTATGTTTTAAAATTATTAAGTTTTTTAACTTCTATAGAATTCCAATGTACCGTGATATTTGGAAAAAGTGATAGAGGATGTATTGCGTTTGCTTAAATAGTCAATTTCTATGGGTTTGAAATGGTTACACTTTAAACATCTTTAACTGCAACATGTGAGATACCAGGAGGTTTCTGTTCCGTCAGTATGTTTTTGTTTTCTTCTAATACATATACGAGTACCTGTTATCTAAGTTTTCTTCATTGACACCCTTCTGTTTCCAATTTCCAAATTCTGTTTCTGTTCCAAATTTTGTTTCCAATTTTGGTTTGTCTAATGTTTAAAAATAAAACAGAATGGTGTCAATGAAGAAAACTTAGATAACAGGTACTTGTATTATATAACAGGTACATCAATATGATTATTTAAATGATTTATTAACGATTTATGATTCAGCTTTCGCGTACTAGTCAGCCAATTTCTCAAAATTGAGTTACGCAGTTGTATGAATATAATGATTCAGGAGGATAAAGATCAGCAGACGAGTCATCCAGTAAGGTGAAGCACTACTATAGCTTGCTGGTATCCTAGAATTAAAAGCTACAAACTTGAAGTCTTGTCCAGCAGCTAAATGCTGAGCCACTAACAAACTAGGTTGCGTCATAAGCTTCTTTACTTGCAGTTTACTCTGTTGGATTACTCAGTGCTTTCTCATCACAACGGATTCAGCCATATGATTCAATAGATCTCAAGGCTTAACCGGATCTATACTTTTATTTAAGGTACAGAGCTTAATCTGAGCTGCGTTCACACTATTTATCTGGAGAGCTACAGAACTGTGCTGCTTAGCAGAGCTTAACAATAAATCATGTACGTATTTATACAGAGTGGCTCCTCACAATTATTTGTACAGCCCAGCTACAAGTTCAATTTCCTGTCAATCTGTGAGATTTGAGAGAAAAAACTGAATTGTTTGATCTTAGCCTTATCTGAGAAACAGATTTCAAACTGGTTCTGAAGAAATAAGATCGTATTTTTAAAAAATAAAAATTTTAAATAAGTTACGTTAGAAAACCGTTTTTGCACGTCGTTGAAGCCGCTTCGAAAAATCGGCGGTGATTTCACAAAGCAGCAGAATAGACTAATAAAACCAGATGACTCAACTTTTATAGGATTGCATGTGGTCCGTGTTGTGACAAAGCGGATAAATCAGCCGGTAACTCACCGTTTTGAGAAAAGCCAAAAATAACTATTCCCAAGAATACGTTGTGATTGTGTGTGAGTGAGCATGCCTGTTTAGCGGGCCTGGGCCGCGCGTGCGTCCCACGGTCTGTGCTTAGTTGTGGCACTGGCCGGCCACAGAGCAAAGAGGAAAGAGGAAGGTGCCGGTAATTGGGCCCTCGAGGTGTTCCCAGGCCTGTAGTCTCGGTGACTCGTGAAGGCCCTCCCATTAATACTAAGTTATAAAAATAAAGAACTCCCTGACGCACGCGTACCTGAACAAATTACAAAAAACGGTGTGTGAGTGTTTGTGTGTGTGTGTGTGTGTGTGTTTGTATGTTGATCTACAAAATAGCAGGCTCGTTGTTTACTATTGTTAATGTTGCCGCAGCCCCGATCGCACCATGATGTCTCATACCGTCCTCACTTACACTCTGAAACGGAGACTGAGCTACACCCTCCTTGCTCAAGGCCCCCTGCATTAGCCCGGACCATAATAACCAGCCCAGCCCGGTTGGCCACAACACCAGTTTTCATTCATTGCCTAAATATAGGTAGGCTATATAGACCTTCAAAGACAGCCGGTTGATCTCCAGAGGCAGCCTAGTCATTGACTGAACGTGGCCTGGTGATACCATCACATTCAACAAACTGACGTACTGCTCTCACGTTGATTATAACCATGGATATATTTTCATTCTAACCATTGAGTAGTGGCTAGAGGCTTATATTTCAGGATATGCACTGTATGTATTCTAATACATCACGCAAAATTAAAATAAATTCCTACTCAGTCTCTTCCCACCTAAGAATAGGAAAAACTAGAAATAGAATAAATTGTCATTCTGATTAATAAAGAACAAAGAGAAAAGATTTTCATCAGAATGATGAATTCATGAATTCAGTAATATGAATATTGTTTACCAGTACTGATCATTCGCTACTTTTAGTTGAACTTGAATCAAAATAACGGTCTGACTAGATCGATAACTAAGAAAATTTATTAGGGAGTGATAGTCGAGTACCGTAGCAGGTATCTGTTCAATAAGAGATAAGCTACAAAACTCCTGGGCGCTCTTTGAAAGGGATTGGCCAAAAAAAAACTCTGTTCTCTGCTGTAAAATCACTTCCCGGTGGTTCGGAACCCACCTAAAACTGTAGGTCGAACTCATCAATCATTACCATCATTCAATTCATTACCCACGCAGAGGTCTCAGACCTATGTGAGCTTCATCCTCCGGAAACAATTGTCAAATGTTGCTTAAATGTAGGCTATTACCTTGAAATAGCCTTCACATTAAGGATAAATAATCACAATTTTAAAACCTTTCTCGGAAAGAAATTTACTGGACCGCTGTTTTTTCATGCATCAAGAATATATTTTATACCTCTGTTTATCTTCCTGATAAGAAATATGACACTTATACCAGGGGTGCCCACCCCCCCTAAACCTCATGACGCACCCCCCCCCCTAAATTTATCACCCCCCCCATAAATTAGGCACCTCCCCAAGCCTTATGATACACCCCCTTACATTTAGCACCAACCCCCCCCACCATAAATTAGGCTCCCAAAAAAATGTGAAAAAGTAAGCCCCCCGTATTCTTTCTAAAACTAAAAGAAGATTTATATAGCTATTGAAAAAATTCAAACCCAGTCAATAATATACAAAAAGTATGTATATTTCTTGAGATTCTTTACAAAAAAAATACATAGGTGATATAGGTAACATTTTTTTGTAAAGGTAAAAAAGAATGAGAACCTAAATGGTTACTATACAATCAAATATTATTACAAATACACAATGGTTCAATAAAATTGAATAAATACCTATGAGTTTATGTTCGGTGTACCAATTACATTAAGGTTAAATAATTCTACAAAGTTGTTCCTCTAAAGGAAGTGAAAACAATGAGTTGATAACTTCATTTGTAAAACACAAAAATTCAAAATACTAAGTCATTTATGCTTATATTTATTGGACAGTAGTTAAACAACAGGTTATTTACTTAGTGTAGTAACTTGAGAGAATTTATGTATGGATGAAGTACATAAAAGGCACAAATTTCATGTATAGTTATTTACAACAATCGAAAGAAGCGTCTTTCAAGAACAAAATAAAAACATAGTTAGGCCTATCAAAAATTACTGAATTTTTAGTATTTACTTGGTAAATTTCGCTGTAGCAGTTCTTACTTATTAGTAAATAGTTATTGTAAAATACATGAAAAACATCAACAGTTTGAAGTAAACACTTTAAATTTGTAGGCTGTGACCATCTACGAGTTAGCAAGGCACCTTCTAAGCTTGTTAAATCTATCTCTTTAAACCCTACATAGCAGTTTTTGTCTTTGGGATGAGGAAACAGAAAACTTTTTAATTATTTCTTCGTTAGAAATAGACTCAAGTACATATTTTTCTGCAGCTAGAACCATTAGATTGGACAACCATGAGTCTCCCAAAGCTGATCTGAGTCTGTTTTTGATAATTTTAACTCGACTCATTGCTCTTTCCGCTAATCAACTAGTAACTGCTAAGGAGAGTGAAGTTGTATAAACCTCTTTCAGAGCACTCGCTTAGCGTCTCGCTAAGCTTGAATAATAACTTCCTGCACAAATCCTAAACATAACTATTTCATATTCAATAGTATAGTAATAATTATAAATCTATTGTCATTAATTGGCATTCTATCTGGTTACTTCGTAATATATTTTTGAATGTCGTCACGTTAAACACGGTTTCAATCAACTTTACGCCCCCCCCCCAAAACGGTTTTTGGAACCCCCCCCAAGAATTTCAATGACGCAGTCTGCGTCATAGCCCCCCCACCCTGTGGGCACCCCTGCTTATACAGCTAAAGACTGCAACACCGATGTTTATCTTCCTGATAAGAAATATGACACTTATACAGCTAAAGACTGCAACACCGACCGCCTTTGGTTGGATTCCCGATCTTGGCCTAGCCTATAATTTTTGTACTATCATTCACCTCATTACTCAAATACAAGCCGCAGTTTCATTTTTGTGAATCATCGGAAAAAAATCGAAAATTGCTTTTTCAGTAATAAATTCCTGCAATCACACAATATTTATAGTAAACGACGAAATTTAAGACAAAAAGTATACAAGCTACGGCTCTAGATCCTAGAACTTAATACCCAATTTATTTTATTCCTGTGTGATGGGAAGAATGAAATCATTCGAGAATATTCATGCATTATGAATAAAATTTCCTTGTCCTACTTCCAAGTGCTGTTAACATTAATTTCAAGTCAACGCCTGATAGCCGCACCACAAAATACAATCTTCAAATTTTAAAAGAATGTCATATATTTCACAATCACATGGCGCAGACCTGATAGCACCCACTCTAGGTTATGTTTGATTACAGAGACTTTTCAAAGGCGTATGACGATAATAATTTTGGTAATGAATAAACAAGTTTAAGCGTTATCCCAGGAGAGAATAATAAGTAATGATTCATGTCGTGGTGGTTGAGCATGATTACCCTTGAATTTATGGACAGCTTGGCCTACTGGTGTGACTTTCCGACAAAAGTTATGCTAATAACTTATGCGCGTGTGGTTAAAGTTAGGTAAGCGAGAGCGACCAGGCGATAAAGCTCTCATATATTGTCGGCAGTGGGCGACTAGGCCACACTTTGACGCTGGTATAATGAAATTGTTGATGAGGTCGAGAAGTAAATATACAAACAATGTGGGAGCGTAAAGAGATCGTAAAATTTAAGACAAAAACCAGATGAAAGATATAAAAGCGGCATGGTCTGGTTTTGGACAACAAAAAAAAAAACGATTGAGAAAGATTTGTGATACATAATTACATCACATTTGTGGGTGGGTTGTTTCTTGCACGTATGCTGTTTATTAAACGTTAACTCTCTCTCACAATTCATAGTCAAATTGAATGTTGATCAAGTAAAAAAATAAACTAAATCCAAAGTGACCAATGACTATAGTTACTAAAAGTGTACTTTAGTTACAAAAATGTTGTAGAAATTATAGATAGTTCCTGTAGTTGTAAACTTTGTGAATGTTTTCTCTTTCCAATGTGTTCAATTTCCGATTGGAATATTTTAATTTTGCATGCTGCATATTATCTGTTACGTTGGTTACTCAATAAATGAGAGGATCATAGGATGGAGGAGGATCCCACATAGGAGGATTATAATGATCAGGATCAGCTGTAGAGTGAGTATTTTTGCCACTACTCAGGGACTGAACTAAAAGAACAGTTAACAGTTGAACTTAGTTTATAATTTTTTCAATCAAATTTTGCAATGTGAATCCTAATCATGTCTTGTAGACATGAGTTTCAATCATGAGTAATGAGTATATGGATAGCAATCACGAGTAAACATGATAATCAGTTGCAAATTAATTTTGAGCCCAGCCCAGATAGGTGCATGACTCGTTATCATGTATCAGTCGAGCGTTCGATGAAAGAGGTCACCGTCGTTATCTAATCGGGACCGTTGCAACTGTGCTTATTTTTCTCAAAATAACCAAACTTCTAACCTCTAAAATCATGTCGCATTGTTTTAAATGTGAAACTAAGTTTTCAAATGATGTTGATATAATTCGATGCAGTGAGTGCAATAAGTCCTACCACCCCACCTGTACAAGGATTGAGCAAAAAAACTACAAAAAAATGAGTGCCCAAAACAAATTAGTGTGGAAGTGTGATGGCTGTAAGTGTACCGTTAACAAAAATCCAGGTCAGTGTGACTTTTCATATCTTCAAGTATCTGAACTATTATCTAATTTAAGGGAGGATCTAACGGCATTTTTTTCTTCAAAAATTGAAGAACTCACTTTCAAATTAGAAACTCTAACCCAAAAAACTGATGAAATAAGGAACCGTCTTGATACTCTTTCTTTGGAACAAAATGATTTGAAACAAAAGTGCGAGGATCTGGAAAAGAAAAACACGGAAACTACTAGTCATGTACGCTCTCTGCAACAAGAAATAAATTCACTACATCAGAGAAGCAGAATCGACAATTTGGAGATAGTCGGAATACCTGAAACTAAAGGAGAAGATTTAATGAACATATTGGAATGCCTGACCAAACCTATGAAACTGAAATTCAAGGAGGAAGACGTGTCAGTGGTACATCGCGTTCCAACAAAAAAAGGAGACACTTCAATAATTGTCAAATTCACATCACGAAGGAAGAAAGCTGAGTGGCTTGCGGCGGCAAGGGAGAAGAAGGGAATCAAATTGAAGGAAATATACAATTCACCAATCGACAATCAGGTTTATATCAACGAACACCTTTCACCATTTTTCAAACGTTTGTTCGGAAAGGCCAAGGAATTGAAAAAGAAGAGAAAACTCATGTTCGTCTGGATAAGAGACTGTAAAATTTTTGTAAAAGAAAATGAAAACTCGCACACGAAAAGAATTGTTTGTGATGAGGACTTGGAAATTTTTTAGAATTGATATTTTTCCATAACATTAAAGTGATGCACAGTGGCATAGGCACACTATCTTTTGTTTTTGCTTTACTCTACATATTGAATATAATAAATATATATTTTTCCCCACAAAAAAAAAAATTATCTCACATTAGTTTCATATTACCTATACTGTTTGTTCTATTTTCATTCATATTTTTTCTCTCTTTCAACTATCTTCAATTGTAAGAATTTCATATTCGTATATATATTTTTGTATTTCTGTGGAATTCAATTATTGATAAATGCCTAATACTTATAGTTTTGATGAAATAATAGATCTGGAGTGCTATAGCACGTTTGAAATTGATGACATATTCAATTTTCACCCTGATCAGTACAATAATTATTCTAAAGAGCTTTTAAATGTTATACATATGAATATCCGAAGTATAGGAAAGAATTTTGACGAATTCAGTTACATTTTACAAAATTGTAAAGTAAATTATGATATTATAGTTCTATCAGAAACATGGATAACTGAGGATAGGAGTTTTGACTATAGTTTAGATGGATTTACTGCATTAAGCAAACCTGGACAACTAAATAGCTGTAACGGTTTGTGCATTTTCATTAAAAATTGTATAAAATTTGAAGAAATTACTCACATAAACCGAGGAGCAGATATTCTAACGATAAAATTACAAATAAATGATTCAATTTTGAATTTGATAGCACTGTACAGATCTCCGGCCGCGGACATTGAAACTTTCTTCTTTGATCTTGATGCGCAACTGAGAGACATGAGCAAATCAGAAAAAATTATCTTGCTGGGCGACTTGAATATCGATCTCTTGCAGAATAGTAAAATTTCAAATGAATATATTAGTCTAATGCAGATAAACGGTCTCAAGTCATTCATTAACAAGGCAACTAGAGTAAACGATAGTACTAAAACCTGTATCGATCATGTTTTTTACAGAAGTGCAAAAATTTACGAAGAAAGTATTTTGGGAACAATTCAAAAAACATACATAACTGATCATTTTTGTACAACTTTTCATATCAGTATTGATAACCCGATATCTAATAAATCAAGCAATTTGAACTATTACAAGGAAAAAATAAATTATGTCAAACTCATTGCTTTGTTGGAGAGAGAAACGTGGGAGAACGAGATTTCAGAGTTGAAGGATTCTGCTGACTTGGATTACAAAATTAACGCTTTTGTAAATAAATTGTTGTCTTATATAAAATTATCAACTGATCAAATAAATTTTAGAAGAAAATATAGGCCCTTAAAGGAATGGATAAGTTCAGGCTTGGTAAATTCTATAAGAGCAAGAGATAGAATGCATAATGATCTTAAAAAGCAACCTTTTAATACCATGTTGAAGGAAAAGTATAAAACTTATAGAAACTTGCTAAATAGACTTATAAAATCAGCGAAATTCGATTTTTATAAAGACAAATTGAAATCTTGTGAAGGGAACAGCAAGAAGACATGGAACTGCATTCAGGAAATATTGGGCAGTAAACGACGAAGACTCCTGCCTGATATTGATCCCGAACTATTGAATAAATACTTTTCACAAGTAGGAAAGACTTATGCAGAGGAACTCCTTGAGGAAAATGGAAGTGTTTCTCATCATGATATCTCAACTGATTCTAATTTTACTCTTGCAAATTCATTTTTTATACGCCCCACTAACCCACAGGAAGTTATAAAACAAATAAATAATTTAAAAAATAGTGCATCTCCTGGATTTGATAATATAAATAGTGTTTGCCTAAAAAGAATAGCACCTTTCATAGCTCAGCCTCTAGCAATAATATTTAATAAATGTATGGAAACAGGACATTTCCCAAGTCATTTCAAAATTGCCAATATAATTCCATTGTACAAATCTGGAGACAAAGCAAATCCAGGTAATTATCGTCCAATTAGTCTCATAAGTAATTTGTCCAAGGTTTTTGAAAAGATAATTAAACAACAAATTATCTCCTACTTTGAGAAGTTTAATGTAATAAGCAAATATCAATATGCTTTTCAAGAAAATAAGAGCACTGAGGATGCCATGGCTGAACTTGTACAGGAAATAACATCTAATTTCAATAGGAATACAAAATCTTTAGCTGTATTTCTGGACTTAGCTAAAGCGTTTGATACCATCCCACATGTCAATCTGCTTAAGAAATTGGAAAAAGTTGGGTTTCGTGGACCAGTATTGAGACTTTTTGCTAGTTATTTAAAAAATAGAACACAAATAATTACTCTAAATGGGAAAGAAAGCAAAATGACTTCAACAGAATTTGGCCTTCCCCAAGGTACAGTTTTATCTCCAATTTTATTTCTAGCTTACATAAATAGTCTTCTAAGTCTTCACATTCAAGGGTGTAAAATATTATCATATGCTGATGACACTGTATTGGTTTTTACTGGAACTTCCTGGGATAATGTAATATCTTTGACTAACTTGGGACTTTCTAAGGTGAGATCGTGGCTTGTGGAAAATACTTTGACCTTGAATTATGCAAAGAGTGTTTATATGACATTTTCACCTACCTTAAGTACACAGTCCAATGATATCGAAAATCAATTTAATGCAGTCAGAGTACATGAAATGAATTGCTTAAATAACTGTATTAACAGTGATGGTTACACTGGTCTGGCTTGTACATGTCCCATGTTGAGTAGAGTAAATAAAACAAAGTATTTAGGAGTCACTCTGGATCCACATTTAAGGTGGAATGAGCATATAGATAATATGTGTAGCAAAATGAAATTTATTATGTATAAATTCCACAAATTAAGCTTGCTCAAAGATAAATGCCTAATCAGAATGGTTTATCTAGCATATGTACAATCAATCTTTCAATATGGCATTAGAGTATGGGGTGGTGCATTTAATACGCATATCAATAAAATATATATAATTCAAAAAAGTATTTTAAAAGCAGCTTTGGGAGTGGACAGACGTTACCCTAGTCGCAGACTTTTTGTGGAATTTGGAGTTATGTCAGTTAGACAGCTGTATGTGAGAAATCTTATCAAATACATCAGCAAGCATAGAAATCTCTTCACCCCGCATCAAACTAATTACACTTTCCGATCTGCATCAAGATATCTTACTCCTAGAACAAATTTGACTATATGCAGAAGACAATTTAATTACACATCGAACAAACTGATTAATATTATTCCTGATCATTTTATAGCAACCAAACCCACAAAAGCACTTAAAATAAAAATTGAAAATTGGATCAAAACCGAAAATGTTACAGCTGAAATCCTTTAGTTTTGATGTTTTCCTCTATTACT
The DNA here is from genome assembly GCA_948455865.1 of Conomelus anceps. Classification (NCBI taxonomy): domain Eukaryota; kingdom Metazoa; phylum Arthropoda; class Insecta; order Hemiptera; family Delphacidae; genus Conomelus; species Conomelus anceps. The sequence continues at coordinate 62,714,440 of OX418217.1, read as the reverse complement.
TATGCACTGCTTACAAGTTGTTACCTCTCAAATTCTATACTTTTATAAATTGTTTGAAACTTTCTCTCTTTTGAAATCTTCAATACTTTAAAAAAGTTAATCATTGAATTCTATTTCATTACTGCATACTTACATTATTTCATTACTATATTAATTTTATTATAATTATTACTAAACTAGAGATCAGTAATTATTTTTAATCATATATGATTACTAACTACATTCGCTATGTACACAGCTCTTATGTATATCTCTTCTTTCTTAAAATATCTAACAATTATTCATTTTCTAGCTTACTCTTCTGTATCATTCTTACTAGATGTCAATACCTTTTGTCTTCTTATTTTTTTATTTTATTTTTTTTTCTCTTTTCTTTTGACTTCTTGCGTTTCTATCATTAATTATTTTCATATATTACTGATTACTCGTTGCCAGCGCCCAAACATTTGTTTTGATGGCAACGCCAATATTAAGTTTAATTGTCTAGCTGTAAAAGCTTTTTCATTTTGTATAATTTTGTTTTTGATTGGCAATAAAATCTTTCTTTCTTTCTTTCTTTCTTTCTTTCTTTCTTTCGTTATCCAACATCAGGTCATAATATACAACCATACCATACAACGAGCTACAGAAACTGAGAAACTCATTTATTCTATGAAATCCTACAAAAGTAGTTCACTTATTATCAATTCATGCTACTACGATTCATCATTACGTTTACTCGCGTTTTGAAATGAAAGTAGTATTATAAAATAAAGTTGCTAATTCATTATACATGGGGTTCATAAATTTCCTAGAAAGACTTACAAAAGTAAATAAAAGCCATTTTGTTTTAGAGAGATGAAGTAAAAGATAGTGCGAGTATGAGAGAGTATAACTCAAGTAAAGCAAATTCACTAAGAGAGAGCGAGTGAGAGAGCGTGATTTTAATTGGTTTGAAAGTTTAGCCACCTGCCGTAGAAACGTCGTTTATCAAAATATCACAGACTCCAACGGTCCGGCCCCCCAATGTGAATTCCTTTCAGTAGAGGATCTGAAAAGTAGTTTGCGAGTTCCTTTGCGTGGGTCTTCTAATGTATAGGCATTCTTCCATCATTACACATCCTATAGCATTAAATCCTAGCCAATCAATTTATAGGCTATAAAAAAATTGAAAGTGTTATCATATTACTATAATGAAGTACGATCATATTAGAAACTTTCAATCTAAGAAAATTTAATTGAACTAGTTTAGTTTAGTGAGATTTGACTTCTGTTTTGTCACAATTAAATTTTCTTAGTTTGAAAGTTTCTAATATGATCGTATTTCATAGAGTAATATTATAACAATTTCAATTATAATATAGCCTATAAATTGATTGGCTAGGGTTTAATGTTAGAGGATGTGTTCTGGCAGAAGAATGCCTACAAATTAGAAGACCCACGCAAAGGAACTAATTTTCAGATCCTCTACTGAAAGGATTTCACAGTGGGGGTTGGAGTCTGTGTGAATTGAGTTGAATTAAACTAGACTAGTTAATAGTTTAGTGAAATTTGACAACTTCTGTTTTGCTTCAATTATGGAGAGATTTCACAATATCAACATCAGTTTTACTAATTTTATTAAGAAAATTGAAAATATTTGATTGAGGATAAAATGGATAATAGTCTAAGCCTATTCATTCTAGTAAAATTGACTGCAGATGTGAACTGTAAACTGGACTTATTGGATTAGACGTTTCATTAACGAACAGTGAAAATGTTTAGGTAATTAACATCTGCAAAAACTAATAGATTTAGTTTTTTTCACTTTTTACTTTTATTACTGTTGTTTTTTTTGCATTACTTGATGGGTAAGGCAGTAGGCCTATTTCCAGAATAGCATGAAATTGAGTGTAAAGATAACGAGAAGGTCTTCTTTCTATTTGGAGCTTTTTCATTTAAATAAATAAGGCTTAGACTTCTATCAGTGAGACAGCATATTCGAGGTCAATTATTTTATTGAAAGCAGTCAGACTGTTAAAAATTCTTATAAGCTACAATGAATTGGAGCGTAAAAGATGGAAGACAATAAATTAGACAAGGAGAGGGACACAGGAGACAGAGATGTAGCTAGTGATCAGAAAAATGGATTGTATGAGATTGAGGGTGACCGGTGACGGTAGTGAGACGATCGCCGTTTAGATGGTGAGTTATGCGGTGATTGGTGTGGTGGAGGCGGGGGTGGGGTACTCACTCAATGCGACCGCGACCGCCACTCTGGACTCGAGATTATTTATTTCAATGTTGCATTTCAAAGTGGATGGGGGCTTAAAGTACTCACGGATCAGGAGTGAAGGGGTGAGGCACGGCGTGGGAACACAGCGCCAGCCACGGATTCAGCCCTTTGGCGTCTTCAGACTGACTCTTCTTCTTTCTCATCTTCTTCTTCCTCTTATTTTTCTTCTTCTTCTTTTTTCTTCTTCTTCTTATTCTTCTTCATCCCATCAGCACCAATTTAGATCCGGGCAACATCCAAGAGAAACAAAGTACACCATTCGCATTGCTTTTCGCACTGCTGTCTTGCTTAACTATACTATCACGCCCTTTCTTTCCCACATCTCTCTTCCTCTTTCTCATGATCTCTTACACTCTCTCTTCCTCTCACTCACACTCTCTCTCTCTACTCTTTTTCACTCTTTCTCGCTCTCATTGAACGTCTCACATTCACTCAAACACTCTTTTCTTTCTCTCCCCACGCGCATCTGGTAGGCAGGCCTGCCTGCCGTTAGGAAGTCTTCAAATATTGTTCTATTTCATTTAGTTTTAACGTTCTTGTCTGCATTCATTTTAAATGTTGTGTGATTGGTTGTGAGTTCTAGATGAGTATTGAGTTATTGGGAGTATGTAAAACATGAGTTTCGTGTTTGGTGTGAGTGGTCTCTTGCCTAATAACCTATAAAATCTTTACTAACGACTTGCAAGGTATCAGCTGTTCTCGTGCTAAACAAAAGCAGGATCTTCTTAAGTGCGACTGAAACCATGATTGCTAGAGTATTTAACATCTTGTGGTTATTGAATTTCCAGTACGTCTATCAGCCTATGCGTAGTCATGGTTTATAGGCATAGTGTCAATTACATACATAAAATCTAATTGGATGCAGAAAAGATTTTAGTTTCGTCTTTAGCGACTTGAATGCAGTTGGGCAATGGTGGAGGAGCAAAGCAGTGAAGTGTTGCGTGCCTGAGCCTGTGTTGATGCAATGGTGAAGTGCGCGGTGTGTGGGCGTCACAAAATGAAGTCAGCTACCGTTGAGCGGTTAAGCAACAGCGCGGCTGGCTCAAGTGCTGGTGTTGGTGGGGCGCAGGACCGGTAGCGAGTGAAAAGCGGAAATACAGGTAGCCAGTAGCCAGTAGCAGCCACAACAGGCGCAAACAGTATGCGCGCGCAAGACCAGTAGCTGAGGCCTCATTGGTCGACGCTGGGGCGCCAATTATTATCCATCCGGTAGCTGCCGCCGCCACCGCCTATTTGGTTGGGCTTTAGGCTTCGCCAGCCCTAATTAAGCGGGTGCCTTCCTACCAACTCGCAACTCGTTCGATACGGTCGTGCTGGCTGCCTACTTTCTCCATGATTCTTTCACGTAGCCTAAACTCACAGCAGAAAAATAGTCGTCACGAGAGGTTTGACGCCAAAAAAAAAAGTACCCCAGCGAATTTTTTGCGCAATGTCTATGGAATCTTAGGTGATCTAAATTCTAAAAGTTTATATATCTTGTGCGAATTACAGAGTGCCCCAAAAACACCGAAATTCCGGCTCTTTCTTCAGCTTTATCCAATTTACGTCCAAACTAAGCCTCGCACGGAAAAGTGTTGGTGGTTCGGAACCCACCTAAAATAGTAGGTCCACCATGTTCCCCGTAACATGGCTCAAACGGCGAGGTGGAACTACCCGTAAGGGTCTCCCCACCATTAAAAGCCATACGCTTATTATTATTACGGAAAAAGTAATTCCTGCTTTTTTTTAGTAAACTAATTTTGCAAGTTTTCTCCTCCTAGGCCGAATGTTTCCAGAGTTTTACTTTTTTTCAATAGTCTATAGGTAATTTACTAAGAATTGAAAATCTGAGGTTTTGACCTTTAGGCTATATCTTGTAAATGATCGATCATACATCCATTATTCAAAATCCCACTATTTACACATTTTTATATTCGATAGACTAGTATTTGAAGCAGAGCTATTCAAAAATTTTCGTGCGTATCAAAACTGCTAAAATTCAATACTAGAGGCATTCAAGAGTCCCTCAAGCCAAGATACACTGAAGGAAAGTTCATAAATACAATCCTGAGAAATTATATCCCAAATTGTAATAATAGTAATATCCTAAAAGTAAAATAGGTGTGTCTGAGAAAGTGTGTTCCAAGTACTCGTACCTGCTAGGCAGGTACTTTCTTACTATGGTCGGTAAGAAAATGAATTATAGCCTAGACCTAGGCTACTGTATTAAAAATGTCATCCAAAACTGAATCTTACCGATTAGTTATTTTCGAAAATTCTCATTCAAAGTTCATCAATTTTCAAGAAGAGCATGAAATTAGGCTATTGCTATTCATATCGTCATAACCGTTCTGTATTTGCTATTTCACACGAATTCAGGGAGTTGAGTTGGTGTCGTTCTAAACGCGCACGAGATTTATCAAAGGGTCAGAAAAGTGTCGCTCTGCCGCTCTGGTAGTGAAGAAAAGTGTCGCTCTGCCGCTCTGGTAGTGAACCGACCGGAAGTAAATTCATTATACAAATTCATATTACCAAACAATGGGAGCCTATATATTATGATATGGAACTGAATTTATTACCTCATGAAATTAGGAGACTCTCCTCTTGATCAGCTCTCCAAGAAATATTTTCTAGTTGAGCTGTATCAGTAGCCTACCAGTAACAAAATAGCAATGTTTTTTTTTCTTTGATTTTTTAGTATATAACAGTGGAATTATTAAATAGACGAATTCTGGGTTCTGCTAAAACATGGAAATATAATTCCCTGAATAAATTAATAATCAATCAATTTATCTACATTCGAAAGTTATACTATTCAATAGAGCCTATTAAAATTGAAAGGATGATAGAAAAATCCAGAACATCAGAATATATTCTAGAAAAATATATAGTCTAGTCCGTGGAAGATGATCTTGAGATTTTTAATTTCTTTGTAGCTCAAAATACCACGTGTTGTTGATCTTGTGACGATTCATTCAATAAAAATCTGTAATGTTTTGGGAGTTATTACAAAGATCATTTTCAGTTTCTCAATGATATTGATAACATTATTGAATATAATATTATAATAATATTAATATGGATGAAACCGCACACAATCAAATCACAACTTGATATTGTTTAAAAGAAATATGTTACAATTTCCATTCAAAGTAGGCTATACAGTTTGTTATTACTTATGATTTGATTGATCACTTTGATCACTATAATACTTCCGAGTCTACTTCCGATTTGCCTTTCTACATGAGCGGCAGTTCAATAAAACTTGTGCGCGTTTAGCACAGAATTCCATGGAATTTCAGTTTTGCGCGTTTAGCATGTAACCGTTCAGTTGACGTGCGCGCCCTTTTTGGCATTTATAGACTAATACAGTAATTCCAAAGGTTTTCAGTTTACTTCAGACTAACCATTTTAATTAAGGCAGTGCGCAGGGTTTTAGGTCATGATTTTTTCAAAAGGTCTTGTATTGAATAGCCTATTATTATGGTATTGAAATGTTAGTGTCTATCGTCATGATAAAACATTTTTCCCAGCAATTATTTTATGAAGTATGGAAGTTCAAAGTTGAAATTTCTCGGTTTTTTGGGGGCAATTACGAGTTATTTTAAACTACTGATAATTTTTTTAAACTAAGAGACACCTTGAGGTGAAATAGCATATTTTTATTTGGATTATTTGAAAAAATTTGAAAAACTGTTTTTTTTATATTTTCAAAACTTTAGATTGTTAGATTTTAGATTTTAAATTGTTAGATTGAAATAAAAAATGTGTCATTCTAACTCCAAGCATAGGAGTAGTAACGGGGGGGCTTCCGGGCTACAAACCCCTCCTTGAGCCCGTAAATGAGGCCCCAGAAACGAGTATGGAGGCATCAATAAAAATACGATAATATCGGTTACTGTAGATAAAAAAGGTTTCATATGTGAAGAGTAGCCTAAAGTTACTGCTAGAAAAAATACTATAATTTTAATACTTTAATCAACTAAAAAAAAGTTACAGAGGGTATGGGGCAAACAAGGCAAGGGGCCTCATCATTTTACAAGTTGCAAGTAACAAAACAAAAATAAAACAAGGGACCCCAAATTGTCCAATTAGGGGCCACCAGGGCCCCTTTTTCTCCAGTTCAGACCTCTAGAAGCCCCTTCCAAGCCAAACAGACCCTAGAGGCCCGTGGCGCCGCGAACCCTACGGGCCCGTTTTTATTGCCAGTATAAAATAGAGATTCAAGTAGGCTGCATCCAGAATAGTTCAAATTTCAAATGAGGTTTCCCTAATTGTCTCGGCTTTGGGCCTTCAAAAGCCCCACGATGCTGGTAAATCCCAATATTTTCGGAACCTCCATAAATATGGGTTTGAAGATCTCGCAGGCCACTTGAATGAAATTGACACAGTAGGCTTGAAAGGAAAAAAGGTCTTTAAATATGTTTGCAGACGGGCTTCAAATGCTCATTTCTGTTACTGTTCGGGTCTGATACCCCATAGAGTTAATTGTGATCGTGAAATTTGTCACGTCATGAATCAATCAACAAATAATAAGAGGGAAGAGGCTAATAACCACAAAAAGAAACTTATAATTGCACTTTGAAGAACTAGAATGTCATTTTTTCCTCTGGTGGAGAACCCTCAGAATCCCCAATGTTTTGGGGTTCCGTCACCATATATATGTAATTACAAAATTGTTATAAATTGAAGTTTGGAATTGGATGTGTTATTAATTCATTCTCTCTTTGCAATTTGAATCAAGTTTCATTCAAAGTCATAATAATTTTACATAATAATCTCAAACACTTCACATATTCCAGTATTAGTGAATAGTTCGATGCGAATTCAAGATTACACAAAAGAGGAAGAGAAGTTTATTACTCTCTCTGGTGCCGCTCTGTGTTTTTTCCCTAGCTTCATCAGCTTTTTCATGGAATGGTTTTCAGTTAGCCTACACTCGAATTTTATCTTTAAATTGAAAATAAAATTTAAATTAGTTACACAGATTATTTTGAGTACAGTAGGCATAGCTGGAATCACTGCTAGTTGGGAAATCGAGTAATTAATATTGGAAATTGGTGTTTAGGATGAAGGTGTAAGGGAGCCTCAAGCCACAGCTCTGCCCCGGGCCACTAACATGTCTCTGGGTGGCCCTGATTGTAATAATAATTTGCAACCACTATAACTTGTTGAATTGGCACAATAAAAGTAGCAATTTTCAGATTTCATACATTAAAATTTGTTCACAACTATTCAATAAACTAACAATATACGAAAAGTGGGTTCAATTTCTTAGGCAAACGATTCATAAAAGCAATGATTCATTGAACGTAAGGTAAGCTTTCACTTTACTTAATTTATAAACTTTATTTTAATAAATACTCGTACAAAATTACTGTTTTTGAACCTCAACTCAAGCTCTCAACATCAAAAATTCAAAAATTTTCCCATTATGATTGGGAAAAGGTCATTTACCACTAAATAATGAATGGATTTAAGCTATTCTAGACATGAATCTAGAATCTCTTGGAATACGACTTTAAGGGGACTATTTATCAAAATTTTCGCGGGGAAGGACCCCCGGACCCCTCTCGCCATGGATTTTTTTCCCATACCCCTCCCAACCCCCGGGGCCCCTTCCAAATCTCCGATAAACCCCCCTTCCAAAAAAAGGTTTTTGCAACGCTATTGACTCCAAGGTGTGTTTTAGTTTAAACTAAATCGTGGAGGAGATCAATTGCCCTCAAAAACCTAAAAATTTAAACTTGAAACCCTCATATTACACAATATAATTTTCAGGAAAAGATTTCTCTCTTGACAATAAATTAAATTTTAGTACCGTACCTTAATAACATCAAATACAAGAAACTTCGAAAAATAATTCAGACCAAAAATCCTACAAAGGGAGTCCTCCACTCCCTTTTATGTGGTAAATAATATTTTTAATTGATTGAAAAGGTGAAACGGATCAAATTACCAAAAATAGCCTACACATGCTCTCACATCACGCAGTGGCAAGATTAGAAATTCTTAACTTTACAAAGTTTTACTAATAAAAATGTGTAAAATACTTAGAAACAGTTTTCAGTCTCAATTGGAAGACTATTAAAACATTTTGGGCCCAAAAAATGGAGCATTTTTGAAAAAGTGTGCAGTAAGAACGAGGCAATGTAATAAGCCCTCTTTCAACATTTCTTGTGTTTTAAGCTGTGACACATCCACGATTGCCACTTTATCCATGAAATAATTCCAGAACTTTAAAAAGATACAAATAGCGCAATGGTAAGATATATTTTACTTTGAAGAAGAGAAATGAATGTGCTCTCCAATACATCTCAGGTTTTTCGTAAATTACCCTAAGATTGCAGTCCTAAACACTTTTTATCCGCTTTCACCCCATAATGTGGTACTGTAATTGAGAATCAAGTTGAGCTTAACTTGAGATTCAAGTGAGATAGAGATAAGGTCGGAGATAGAGATAGACGAACGACTGCGTACAGATACATTCCTCCCCGAAAAATACATGTAGAAACTACGTTTTCAAAATTCTATTTATAATAGTATAACTTAATATTTCCCCATTCTAGATGGCTAGCGAAGAAAAGCACAATAATACATTTTTGCTCAGATGAATATTGCAGACAGGTCTCACAAAAAGCAATAAATTATTAAAGAATAAAGGGCCCTTGCACAGCCAAGCATCCAATAGATTTCTTGAAGACAGTCAGGAAGATCAAACACAAAGGCTACTGTGGAATGGTATATAACCATGACGGATAAGAACAGCTTCAACACCACAATTCTACTGTATGTATTTGATTATCATCGAGCACTGGATGCACCAAGTGCAAGCACTCTAATTGGCTGGCCAGGAAAGGTCAAAATAAAAAGAAATTCAATAGTTCTGCCTCATACTAGGTAATAATGAGATAGGAAATCAATTCAATTTTTTCTCATAAAAGCTCTAGATCTATTTTGATGAGAAAAAATTAAAGCTCTCTCTCTCTCTCTCTCTCTCTCTCTCTCTCTCTACACTATGAAAAAAACTGAGTGGAAAAATCAACGGGATCATCAACTAAAATGATAGCCGCGAGCCCTAGCAGGTATCTGTTCAATCAGATAGAGATAAGCTGCGTTCTCGTAGGTCCTGTTTGTAACGGTGACCGATTAGATTGGCCAGCAAAAAAGACACTGTTTTCTGCTGAAAATCAATTCCCGGTAGTTCGGAACCCACCTAGAACAGTAGGTCCAACTCATAAATCACCATCATCCAACTCATTACACACGCACAGGTCTCAGACCTATGTGGGCTTCATCCTCAAAAAAGAAAATTGTCAATCTAAAGTAGGCTACCACGCAAAGTGGGCAGATCATTGTCAATTTCAATATGAATAAAAATGAATTACAGTAATTCATTTGTAATTTGTTATTTGATTTCCTTGCAGGGTATATCAACTTTGAAGAGATTATCTTCAAAGAGATTAATCTTCGAGGCTCATTGAAAAGGACAGCCGATTTTGCAAAGAGCAGCACAATTTTTGAAATAGATGCAATCATTCGTTAGCATCTTGAAAGTTGTGCACAATAGAATTCTATGCGACTAACCATGGCATTCAATCACACGCTTTAATAGCTAGCGTAGCATACCAACAGAGAACATTTGGACAGCAGCAATTTGCACAACAAACATGTTTGAAATGTGTCACTTTTTAATTAGTTTTCGCAGTTTTGAAATTTTTAGGAAGGTAAACAGAACACCAACGAAGTGGAATATTGACAATGGGCTAGATAAGGCTAGCTTTTGTCGAATAGCCGATTGTCAACTGTTTTGACACTGCTGGTTTTTAAAGTGAAACCAATAGCCTCTTGAGCACGGCAACTAGAGATCGATCTTATGCGAGGCTTTTGACACATGTCAGGATAACGCCTCTGTATGTCTAACGTTCTTTGTGTTCACTCATTTGGTGGGGCATCTATTGGCTACCTGTCAACTTTTTGGGAGTCATCTGAGCATAATTTAGCACACGTTTTAGGCAAGAATTGGCATAGGCCTACCACAAAGGCTTGGCTGCCTTGAATAGCCTTTTTAAGTAACCGCGTAAATACATACTTTACAATGTTTATAACGTAGGCTATCACATTACACGGAGTTCCATGCTCTCAAACTCATCATGAAGCTTGATTCCACTCCAATCATCTACAACTGTCTTGAAAGGTAGAATCTAAAAAGGTAGATAGATGATGGGCTAAGCACAGAATGAAGATGCTAGCCCAAACTACTCTCGAGTGAGGACGCGGCATGATGGTTACATGAATGCCAAGGTATTATTCTTGTTTTTAGGACATATCATTTTATATGATTGGATTATTTCATTGAATTAATTGGAAAGGATTTTCTTACAAATAATACACATGAATACTCCAAAAATCAAATCAACGCAAACAGCAATTTTTAGCATTATTTTTCTTAGTAATGGCGAAGGTGATATTGTGGAAGGTATCCATAATGAATAATAAGACGAAATTGTCACAACCACATTTATTAAAAGTTCGAATTATATTTACCACATTTATTAGTTTGATTGAGATTGATAATGGTGTAACAACCGAAACTAGTTTCTCGAACTTTTAATAAATGTGGTTGTGACAATTTCGTCTTATTATTCATTTTAGCATTATTTGCCTTGTCAGATCTACGCTACTAGTAGTTCTGTGAACATTAGACCTCACGTCCAAGAATAAGGGTTCTTGCACGATGTATTCAACTATAATCATCATCGCACAATCTCAGACCTAATTTTTCATTCTATTTGTGTCTTTTTTCCACAATGTCACTCTGTATCACATCACCAAGGCTGCGTTTGTATTTTCCGGACAGCTGATTGCTCAAATCATATGAGATTTCGCATGTCTAATGAATGAATTTATAGAACAATATTAATTAAATTTCTATAATTATCATTTATTTAGTAATCACTTGTTATTATACTTGCTGTATTTGAAATATTAGAAATGACTCGTTTCTCGTCATATTAGACTCGTTTCTAGTCATATTAAAAATGACTCGTTCTTTTAAACAAATATGTTATTTCTTACAAAGGTTCAACCAGATGAATAAGCGGGCACGAGGGCCAGCAGCGCACTTAGGTTTTCGAAAATATTTATTCCGGGCCCAATTATTGAAAAGCACTAGATTTTCAAGAATTGACAGTTTTTGATGTAACTTTAAGGAAGATAACCTTTCCCTCCAAGCATCGTGGGCTTCAACCCAAAAAAGTGTACCAATTTTCAACTTTTTCGGCCTAGTTGTTCGACAGAGAACAATATTCGACCTAATATTGAGGTTTGATCTTATTTTAATATTTTCCAAGCAAACTGAATGTGCAATATCAAGCTGATTAGTCGTGTTATAGTACATTTCATATTTCACAGAAGTTCAAATTGATGTTCATAACAACTCATATCAGATATATTAATGGGTTTAATGTTAGAAGAACTGGAAAATCCAATAAAAATGGTTACAAGTCTTTAAATATCGTAATTAATGAGAAAAGTCCTTGAAGGAAACCCCATGCAAAATTTCTTTGTGTTAGGTCCACGCGTTTAGCCGTGAATGCGAGCCTGGCAGGCAGACAAATGCAACACGGTCCACTTGAAATAGGGACCTCTCTTCGTCCGGTCAATTATTCATGGATAACAGTTTACTAGGGACTTCATAAAGAGATTCAAGACAGCTGATCCAGAATAGCTGGATTCATCGAGAAAAACGTTTTAATTTATTTCATTCGGCTATGAATATTTCTGAACCCTAGTGCATGTATTTGATTGGTTACCATGGTAGCGATTACAGCCATTTCTTTTTTCTTTGTCTAATCGGTCGAAACTGTGGTATCAAAAGAAGTTCACAGTAAGTGAACATGAGTACTTGAGTATGAAATTTAAAGTAAGAGACACTTTATAGATATTACAAATCTTGCTCTTCCAGTCAAGCATTGGTATATTCCCAATGCCAATACATTTGGTGAAAAGCTCTTTCCAATCCATTGAAATCTAGTTAATTGTTAACAACTCCCGAGCTGACTGCTTTTTTTGTTGATGGGCTAATAATTTCATTGAATAAACCAATCTTTAGATGGACAATTTGAACTCTTCTCATAAAGAGGTGTTAAATCATTTCTAATCCACCAAACCAAATGCACAGATGGTTACCATTGATTTTTTTTTCATCTTCCAAAGAAAAAACTACACCATTATTGGAGTGAAAAATTATTTAGCTAATTTTGACGTCTTAATGTTGAAGGCATAACCATTTGAACCAATATGAGTCTGACTATGCAAGTATAATCTCTTGTTTCCCTCAACCCGTTGTTTAAACTACTTCAGCACTCAGTTTTAATGCCAGGTATGGGATTTACATAATGTTTCAGCTACTGGAACGATGATGATATTGGTTTCCATGATTGCACATGAGCCAACTAAACAGTGAGAAGTACAGTATTTATTCGGTTGATCATGGCGAGCTGTGCAGCATTCTTGCATTGAGAGGGAAAGTTGAATGAACAAAATTCACGCAATAGTCACTAGCCGGTGTAATAACAACTTTTTCTTGGCAAATACACTACGATTAGCATTAGCATCGCCATCTCTATTCTTGCTAAATTTGCTTAAAAACTAGTGAAGCTAATTTCCTTACAGCATTAGCATTAAGTACTTTGTATCCAACAATAAAACAAAACCTAATAATTGTTAATACCCAGTAGTTTCACGAGTCAAACTCGATGAAAGGTCAAGAGGAGAATTTTTCTCACTAAAGACCTCTCTCTATACTGTAGAAAATAAAGGATATCCTAGTCTCAAGGTATAAGCAAGATTAATAGGTTACTATGAAATTCAATTTAAGACACCCAGTGATTTCTCTGTGAATACTGTGGATGTAATTTTGAAATCAAATAAAGCATCAGTTATAATCAATATTGATGATGATTGACGATTGTGAATCGTTACAGTGGTACATAGGACTAGCCTCTTTCCTCAATAGGTTATTGCTATTCCACTTATTTTATTTTAGGTGAATTTAGTTTATTAGAGGGCGATCTCTTTCAATGTGAAACTCTTTTCTGATCGATTTGATCAGCCTTGAAGATTTCAAATTTTAAAATAGTAAAGTAAAATCAAGAAGTTCTCCGCCAATATTATCATTTTTTTTTCGTTTCACGTACTTCTCAATTCAAACCCAACCCATCCCTCAAACACAACTTTAAACCCAAACTAAGTTTCAACTTCAACTTAAACCTAACTATACTTTCCAATCTGGAGTAGGAGCCAAAAAAAAATTCAAATCTCAATTCAAACCCAACCCAACCCTCTAACTTTAATTCAATTTAAACCTAACTATACTTTCAAATCTGGAGTAGAAGCCCCATATTTACCTCTACTTGGGGTAGCCTCACAGAGCATAGAAGAAATTATATTATTCTATATTATTCCTTATGTGCAATCATGGAAATATATTCTATGCTCTGTGGGTAGCCTATGTTGAATCAACTATCATCTTGACAGTGCCTTAATAAATTTGCCTCTTTCCGTCTTCTCCGATAAGTTCCTCCTTCATTCTTTTAGAAGTGTTTTTCCTGATTTTCGGACATCAGTGTACCGGTCTACGCTTAGGCTTCTCCTGGAACCTTTTGCTTTTGGTTTTTAAAAATATTCCTGAGACAGTTAAGGTTTTTGATTATTTCATCTGTTAGATTCATCTCATTCAAATCATACTGAACTTTTTCAAAAACCAATTGCTTTTTGTTTATCTATTGCTATATTTGTTTTTTAAATCTGTTGTTATCCGTCCAGAAGACGTGGAAGTAAAAACTTATTCTTCTTTTTCTTACTGTGTCTCAGAGTTTTTGAATTTTTGAGTTCAAGTTTTTACTTAATATCTGCTTTATTTCATTATTCTGAATCTTGAATCCTATTATTTTCCTTATTATTTTTCTCTATATTATTATTATTTTTATTTATTTTATAATTATCCTTATAAAACGCAGATATTCTGTAAAAAATGAAAATCCGGAACTATTGAAATGAATATTTATGAGCATAAATGAATTGGCTATGAATTTAGGCAACTATGTTGGAGAAATGTAAAATTTGAAAATCAGATCGACATCGTTAAGTTTTAAAATTGAAATTTGTATGTTTTTTATTTTTAAATTAACATCAGATTGCATTTAAAAGTATACAGCGATTATAATACAGCGATTTTTATACAGCGATTGCATTATAACTTTCTTTTAAAGAAAGAGATGTAAAGTGACATGAGATGTAAATTGGGACACAAGTGGAACGAGAGTCCTAAATATTTTACGAATTCATCAAAGACTAAATACAATCGTCGTTGCATACATTGTTTTATCTTCAACTACCAATAACTTACTTTTAATATTGTACTTCTTGCCAATCGCTTTGATAACTTACTCAACTTAACATAACCTAGAATGCTTGCCTGTTGCCGATCCGTTGTGGGTTTAAAATCAAATTGAATCTCAATTTGATTTCGAAATGTTTGAATCAGATGATGTGACTATCGCATAATATACATTTCGATACTGTTTTCAACAAATCCTGGGCTTTCTTCTGTCTAGAGTCCCTGGTGAAATAGTATTCCTTGTATAATAGCTGTATTATACAACTGCTTTCATCAAACGTAAAAAGTTAGCTTTTTTGACATTACTTTCTAATCTCTAATATTAACTTTATAACTCAATCGAAGATAAAGGACTTTTTCAAATTCAGTGAACTATTACTGAATGAGCGGAGCTCAGGTGCTGAGCGTGATATCGAAGGTTGTCTGAAGAATGTTGACATTTTTCATGAAATCTATAGTCTCGATGATTTTTAATCAAACTTTAAAATTGTGGAGGAAAATCGAGTAGCCCTAAGTCAATTAGCTCACAAACTTGGATCACAAGAAATGATTAGGATGTAAGTAGCCTATATTTCTAATTTCTAATGTTAAAAATGTTAAAAAAATGATAATTCAAAAGTTATTAAAGTTTTATCTGCGCTAGAACATAAAGAATTTCCAGATACTGCCAGATAGCCAGAGATACTGCGCATCTCTAGATGTAACTTGTGTTTAGTATACAGTTAATTCTTGTGTAAATTGGATGTTGAATAGCCATGGTTGGAAAATAACAATAAAAAGGTTGTTTACAATAAACAGGACAATAAAAATGAGTCTATTTGATATTGAGAATGGTGTAGCAACCGATACTAGTATCTCACGGTTTTTAATAAAAATGTGGTTGTGACAACTTCAAATCTTATTATTCACAATGGAAATAGTAGAGAACAGAATCCAATCGAGCTACCGTTTGAAGCAAGCAAATAAATGTCAAGTAACAGTAGCTAACTTTATAAGCAATACAAATTAGTCCTGAGAATTTATAATACGGCTGGCTGGCCTACACGAATCAGGTAACAAGATAATGTAGAGTCGATTTCAAGCGCAGCTACCGTATTGTTTAACCTAGAAAGCTGGTTAGTGGAAGGCAGCTCGGGGCTACCGCCTTGTGCCTTGTAATGTTGGCAGCCTATAATTCTCACGTAAGGCGCGCCCGTGCCACACATAAATAACACGGCTACCGGCCAACACTGAATTACTTCCTTTACACCTGGAGCACTTTCATTCATCCATCCGAATCAACTTATTTACTCAGCTGTTGTCGGGAAGAAAGGAAAAATAACACGTATTACTAAGTGAAATGAGATGTGAATCAAGGAAAAGGCTACTGCTCTGGAAACTAATTTTAAGTAGGTAATGGAAGACCTTACACAATCAATACGTTTCGCGATATTTGGATCAATTTTCATAGCCTATTAATGGTTTAAAGGTGATGGATTGAGCGATCCTGGGAATTCAATCAATCCATCGACTTTACACTATCAATATGAATTTAGTGATCCAAATATCGCGTTACGTATTCATGGTGTAGGGTATCCCATTGACGGAATGGAGAATAGGCCCAGTCACCTAATGATTAATTCACTACTAACTTGGAGTGGACTATTCCAAAATGCTAGCTCAGTTACTACTGTAGTTTGCGTAACGAAACGAAACGGGGTGGAAGGCATGATGATTGGTGAATTTTATTGAATCAGTACTTTTCCGATACAGCCGTTTCATGAGGGGGATCAAACTGAATATGAGAGACTTTATTCTAATTATAATGAACTAATAACAACGATAATTATTATAGTATTACATCTTCAGATCATGTGGGCATAATAAAGATGTGTAAAGATGTGCTTGGTAATAGGAGGCACGATCATGTAACCCTTTGAGTTATAATTCTTTATCTTCTTTCTTCTTTCTCCATTCGACACTGAAGACATTACCATTGAAAGATAAGAGGAGACGATTCAATTAGATGTAACTTGAAAGAGTTAGCGACCATCATAGCGTGGTGGCTAGCCCACCTGACGGCTACGCTGCTGGTCTCGAGTTCGATTCCCGATGTCCCGATCTAGGCCTGACATTTTTGGAATATCATTCACCACATTACCACATGTGGGAATCATATTTAAAAAAAAAGAAAAAATAGACTAATAGATAAAATTTATATTTTTCTGATTTCCGGTTCGAGACTTGAGCGCTTGATAAATGAGATGAGTGATAAGATTCAGATGTGTCTGGCTAAACAAGAAACGAACTCGCGACCACTGGAGTGATAGCCAAAGTTGGGCGCTCTAAGCGAATAACCTGTAGGTCTATAGTTAATTCAATATGTAGGTCTATATCAATTCAATAATGCATGAACTATTGAATGTCAGCATGAAGACTCGCTTGTTATAAACTATTTATTGGAAAATCCTATAGCATTTGTTATAAATATTATCATCAATATCATAATAAGTAAATAATTCAATTAATTTATAGCTGATGAATATCAATGCCTATGTTTGATGATCACTTACTAATTATGAATTTCACATTCATCATTCAATCATAGTCATAAATTCCACCTTTAAACTTGGTTTCATGCATTGATAATTTTACTGGAGTTGTCTAAAGTTTATAAATGTTTTGTTCAATAGCCAATCAGTAATAGGTGCTTCAAGGGAATCTTAGAATTCTCTCAACCAGCTTTTAATTCAGCTAGCTTTTTCACCTAATATTGAATATCCCCAGTCTAACTATTATTTGTTGATTTATTTTTGGCTTATTATTTACTGTGTAGTGTCTGATCTGTTCAGAGCATGGAAGTTCTCCTTCCATTGTTTGTTCCCATTTAAGTTTCAAATTTTGAACTGAACATGACAACTTCTCAGCAATTTCAGTTATAAATCTACTCATAATCATAGAACTGTCACAAAGATAGTCGATATTACTTTTCAATTAAGTAAGCATGCCAATAAATAATTAAAACTTGTTGATACACATTAACCTCACCACCGATAAAAGTCATCAAAAAATCTTGCAGAAATGTATTTTATCAATACAATTGAGCAATCACAATTCACATTGAAACAATTGATGATTAGTTACACCATAAACTTCTATATTATCTTTCTAACATGCAAAAAAGATGTTTCAGAAATGAAGAGTAGGCTTATTAAAGGGATGAAACCAACTAAACTCAGACAGTAATGACCAAATTTAAATGACAGTTATTTAGTCTGTTGATAAAATTGAATATCTCTAATGTTGAATGTTACTGTATTATCAAAAGCTGGATAACATCACCATGAATCTTCAGAAACTTTTATCGTAGCTTGATATTGGCTAACTGACATTCACAATGGTCCTAAGCTGAGATGTCAATTATCCCATTTGATTTACCGTTAAACATATAAAATAACTAGGATGTAACCCAATAATGCACTTATTCTATTACTTCAGCATAAGCCTTCAAGACAAACGGATTCCCCACAGTCACATATTGAATAACTGGAATTTAGTTTAGCATCATAATTTATTTAGAAAAATAAATAAAATGACTAGACTTTAAAACCTAATAATCCAATATTCTACTGCTTTAAGATCAGTTTTCAACTGCCTACAGCCCTAGAATTGGATGGCTTGAATTTAGTTTAGCAGGGGCATTAGATCATTTATTTGATTTATAGACTATAATCATAATGCTAATAGTTTACCTAACCTTATATTGCTTTTGCATCAGTCTATAGAACAGACGAATTCTCTACAGCCGGATATTGGCTAATTAGAATTTAGTTTAGCAACAGCATTTATTTGGTTTCATCGATAATCATTGATTCCAGTTTTGCATTATTTCTTTGTCGTAATATGGTGAAGGTAGACTAATGAGTGAATGAGGTGACCAGTGGCTGGTTGACTACCTACCGGTGTTGAGCGTCGTCGGTTGTCAGCAGGCGTTGATAGTCGTGGATAGAACTGATAGGCGAGTGCGACTGGTGGCAGTGAGCTGGCGCAACAGAGTGACGCGTTTGTGCGGTGAGCTGCGCGCGGTGGCTGAGAGCGCGGTAGGCCGCTGTCTTCTTTCTCGGGTGCTGTACCAGTACCAGTTGCTACCAAGGGCTGGGTGGAGGTCGCGCGGCAGGCACCTAATAGCTGGTCGGCGGCGGCTGGCGGTCAGGAGTAGCGGCTGGCGGTGAGGGCTCCAGGATTCGGGTCGGGTCGAGTGCAACAGAATAGAGCTGCTGTGTCGGTGCGGAATGATGGTCTCGGCTTCTGAAGATGTTTCGCCCCAGCGGCCCCCACTCCTGTCGCTTCGGCCGTGGGAAATGCACGGCAGCCAGGCTCCGCCTTCGCCGAGCTTAATCATTGGCCGATCGCAACATCCGTGGGCTGAGCGTTCGTCGTAATTTATACCGAAACCGGCGATATTGAAATGTCCTGGCGTCGCCCCCTGTCGCACACGCCTAATTATTGTAATCGCCATTACCCGACTGACTCAGCGTCCCTTCCCTCCCGTCAATCCGGGAAAATAATCGTTCGGCTGACGGTTTTCTATCTGTAAGACCTTTCCACCCTTGAACAGATTCCACGAAATTTTGACAATCTATAATCAACTGAGATGCATCCGTTGTTCGATCAGCACATCTTCCCCAAAAACTCGTAGGCTATCACAAATATGCCACGAGTTCAAAGGTTTCCTAATTTAGTTGGACACCTGATGGGTTACTGCATCTGAACTACGATCATCTCGCCCAAAAACTCACAGGCTAACACAAATACGCCACAAGTTCAAAAGTTTCTTAATTTAGTTGAACGGCTGATAGGTTGCTGCAAGTGATCAGCTTCTCAATATCTAAACAGTTGACCATGAAAAACATGAGGCTATTTTTATATTTTTTATGAACGTTTTCCTAGCTCCGAAATTTTTCACGACATTAAAGGTTCGTAATGCCATTGGACAGCTCATGAGATACTGGGCCGGCTGAATAAAAACAAGTGGGACGAGTAACCACTAGTATAGCTTTAAAAAACAAAACAAGAAAACGCGAAAATTGAAGTGGATAAAACAAGTATTTACTACTAGTCTACTTTTGAAGCAAAATACTTGCGAGGTAAGTATACCTCAAATAAACGCCTAAATAGGTGTGAATAAGCATAAGTAAATACTTCCGTGGCAAGAAAATACTCGTACGTTTACAAGTTCATCTGACCCCAGACTTGCCAGTCGTACTTGCATATCGAAGATGGTTGCATATTTGAACCTGTATGGTGTGAAACATCACAGAGTCGCCGAGACTGGCGAAATATAAGTCCTCTGATCTAGAGACTATTACGGTTCGAGATCAAAAGTGTACATTCTATTACATCCTACTTTCTCGATGAAAACACCGATGCTCGAGGTGGAGGATTAACGCGACACGGAAAAAATTGAATTTTTTCTCAGATTTGTCAGTCATCCATGTTATCAAACAAGGATATCGTTGCTAACGATATCGGGGTGGAAAGAAGTATTAATATAATACAGTTCGTACATTACTAAATAAAAAATAGAAATAATATTAATTAAATAACATTATAATATATAAAAGATTTTCAGCAAAACATTTTCTTGTTTTTTCGACCAGACAGTATAGCAAAGTCAGAAGATTGGATTAGATTTCCATGTATTATAGAAGACATGGATCAGGGCAAGACTGATTGGGCTTCAACGTGACACTTGCTCCCAGTCCAAGGCATGAAGCTCCCTTGACAACAATTTTATTGGTTTGTTTCCAGTTGCGTTGACATCGCTCTTTTTCTTTACTGTGGTTTTCATATTATTCAACCAAGGGCGCCACCAGGAAATTTTTCAGGGAGGTGCCAGTCCTTTCGGGGGGTTTGGGACACCAGACTGGAGATCAAGAAAAGTTGATAAGACAATGAGTCAGATGGGATGATGATATTGTGAAGGTGGCTGGCAGTAGGTGGACTAATCATGCGAAGGATCGCAGCAAATGGCAAAATCTGGGAGAGGCCTATGCCCATTAGGACCTGGTTTCCACAAGAAACAAGAAATTTATGAAAATAAATTAAACAAATGAAAAAATATATATATGTATAAAGTTATTCAGAAAGAAAAATGAAATTGTAAATATATTCAATGAATTAGAAATTTGGAAAACTCAGATATTTCAAATTGAATTATTGTAAAGTAGACCGCATAGTATCAATAGAGATCATGCGGATTAACGTGTGCCATTATTAATGCCAGGTATGATCAGAAATCGAAACAAAGACCCTCAGAGTGCCAATGATTTGTAGTTTTTGGGATAGCTAATAACTAATACCATAGACGAACCATCAAGTATCATCTTACTATCCCTGATCAATGCTAATACTAACCAATAGTTGAGTTGACCAACAGTGTTGTAACCAAAACGTCGATACTCTGTGTTGTTAATTCTCATGGTTATGTATGAAGTAACATTATACAACAACATAGTTGTCTAGCGACACAATAAGCATCTGTTATGAAATAGTGAACTCTCAAAAGGAGTTTTATTCAACATAAAATGGAACATACATAATCAATACAGTAGTCATCATTACTGATTAATAATTAAATAAACTTTCGTTGCTATGGCGATATAACATTGAATCACAGCTGTAGTTCATCATCACAATTTTCCCCACTGATATTATTGGGTACTTTCTCTTTGGGACATGGAGCTAGTTGACAAAGAGAAACCACTGATTCTCTTCCATCATTGTGGTGTACATAAGCATATTCTGGGTTACTCTCGATTAATTCAGCTTCTTCCACTTCTGGTTCTTGTTTTGAAGTTCTTGTCATTTTCTTCAACCATACTGGTCCAGGTGTCAATAGCCAGGTTGGTAATGATTTTCCGTTTATGGAGTTCCGGGCATGTAGAAACATCCTCTCGTGGGGTGTACAATTGGTAGGTGTACATAAGAGGGAACGGATTGAGTGGAGAACTTCGGGCAAGACTTGTTCCAAACGACTACTATCTAATCCTCTTGACTTTAAAGTTAGCATGACTGTTTTCCATATTACTCCATTAAAACGCTCGACTTGTCCATTACCGGCTGGGTTATAAGGTGATGTTCTGCTACTGGCAACTCCTTTGGAAAGAAGGAAGTTTTTCAAATCTGATGACATGAACAATGTTCCTCTATCAGAATGTATGTACGATGGAACACCAAATAGTGTAAACAGTGATGTAAGATGTTTTATTACAGTAATAGCAGTCATGTCAGAGCAGGGGAAGGCAAACGGAAATCTAGAATATTCATCAATAAGAACTAGGATGTACTTGTTCCTTGTTCCTGATTTGAGTGGACCTTTAAAATCCATATTTAAGTGTTCAAATGGTCGGGTTGCTTTTATGAGACGACCGACTCCTTGGGCATAGTGGGGTTTCATTTCTGAACATGTAGCACATTGGGAACACACTAGTTTCACATCATCTATTTAATATAGTAAGTTCTTTGCTTTGATCCAATGATATAGTCAAGTGATTCCCGGAAGACACAAGTCTTCATGAATTTGTATCAGTTTCTTATTATCTGTATGGCATCTCGCAGTGGCACAAATTCTGGATAATGCATCAGCAGGTATATTATCCTTTCCGGCCCTATAAATTATATCAAATTTATATTCAGACAAATCAAGGCACCATCGTTGAATTTTGCCATTCTTTATTTTGCTTGTTTGTTTATTACTAAACATGAATGTAACTGATCTCTGGTCAGTAATAAGAGTAAATGACCGTCCCAACAAATAATGTCGCCATTTTTTAATTGATTCAACAATTGCATATGCCTCTTTTTCAACTGCAGAATGATTAGCTTCACTTGCAGATAATGTTCTTGAAACAAATGCTACAGGTTCTGGGTTAATACAGCTCCAATAGCGTGATCTGATGCATCAGTTTCTAAGGTGAATGGTACTTCTTCATCAATGCATACTAATACTGCAGATGCAATTTCCTTCTTCAGTGATTCAAATACAACCTCACATGCTTTATTCAATGGAAAATTGGTGTTATGAACTAATGGATGGATTTCTTTTGAAAATTGTTTAATCCATTTGGAATAATATGCCAACATTCCTAGAACACGCTTCAATTCTTTATTTGTTTTTGGGAGTGGAAGATCAAGAAGTGGTTGTAGCCGATCTGGGTCAGGCTTAATTAAGCCATGGCCGATTTCAAATCCGAGAAAAGTTAAATTTTCCATAGATAACTAACATTTTTCTCTGTTAATAGTAAGACCATATTTTTCTGTCACCCTCCAGAAGTTTTCTAAATTTTTGTCATGTTCGTTTTGGGTCCTTCTGCATATAATAATATCGTCTAGATAACCATAACAGGCCGTTAAATCCTCTTGGTTTATTATTTGATCAATCACTCTCTGAAAACAAGCTACTCCATTAGTGACTCCAAATGGAATTCTTTTAAAATGATACAATTTGCGCCCTACTTCAAATGCTGTGTAGTGCCTCTCATTGGGCAAAATTGGTATCTGGTGGTAAGCAGATTTCAAGTCCACAGATGAAAAACATTTATATTGTGCTACTTTATTCACCAATTCTTCCATTAATGGAAGTGGGTAGGCATCCAAATTTGTGAATTTATTGATGGTCTGTGAATAGTCGACTACCATGTGCTTCTTTCGATTTTCACTTGATGTTACAAATGCTTGAGCTCTCCAAGATGATTGACTATCTTCGATAATGCCAGCATTTTTTAGTCGTTTGACTTCATTAATCATAAACAGGTAGTCTTCTGCTGAATGTCGTCTTGATTTTGTTGCTATAGGTCGACAATCTGGTTGGAGATCATGAAATAAAGAGACTGGTTCTACTATGGCCTGAGCTAAGGCACACTTCTTAATTTCATATTTATTTACGGTAATGTCATCATTATTCAGATGAAGTGCTGATTTAACTCCGCCAAGATTAAAGGTTAAGGATGAAAGATTTTTTTTTAAAAATCGTGCCCTAGAATTACATTTGTGCAACATTTATTCAGTACTATTAAAGGAAAGTTATTATATTCTTCATCGTTCAGGTAAATCTTACTTATAACACATTCAGTCGCTTCAGCGCTGCAAGCACTTGATGCAAATGTAATCAAAGAGGGATATGGTATTGTTTTCATCTTTGATTGCATTACTAACTTTCTGTCTATAAAGCTTGCAGTACTTCCGGTGTCAATTAGTGCTAATGTATTCACTCCATTAACATTTATAGGAACAATAGACTTTGAAAGTTCACTGCAAGTGTTTGTTGCTGATATAATTGCAGTAGTTACATCTCTACTCTTTTTTTTATTAGTTTGTGCTTTGCAGACTGTAGAAAAATGCCCAATACGATTACAATTTAGGCATACTTTTCCTTTTGCGGGACACTGACTGTTATTAATGTGATGGTCATAACCACAAAATTTGCATTGTCGTTGTTTTGTGTGAGAGTTACTAACTGCAGAAGCTGTCTCTGTGTGGACGTTGTTTAAGTTACTTCCGTCTGTTAGGGCAGCGTTAATGTTTTCCGAAACTTTTCCATATGACTCAGATATGATTTCAGCATTTTCTAACATTCGCGCCTGTGAAACAGCATCTTGAAGAGTCAGTGTCTTCATTTCAAGAAGACGTTTTCTAATTTTTGAAGATCCCAATCCCGAAACAAATGCATCTAGAATATGTTCACTCTTGTTAGCATCGGCTGTGACCGCTTTGAAATCACAAGCTAGGCTCAATCGTTTGAGGTTATTATAGTACTGATCAATAGATTCTCCATGTGCTTGTTTTGTGTTAGATAGATAGTACCTAGCATAGACTACATTTTTCGGTTTGATAAATATTTCTTCAAGTACTGTTATAGCTTCTTCAAACGACGTGCAACAACAAATACGGTATTTTCAAAAATGACTGGTGACACGTAATTAATTAAAATGCTGAATCTATCTTCTTCCAGGACTGAATTATAATTTAGAAAATTAAGAAATGTTACCTTCCAATGATTCCAAGTTTTATCAGCTTCGACTGAATCTGGATCTACAGATAAGACGGCTGGTTTCAGAATTTTTGCAATAGTTTCCATATTACATTGTTTCTTTGTGGAGTTCCGGGCATGTAGAAACATCCTCTCGTGGGGTGTACAATTGGTAGTTGTACATAAGAGGGAACGGATTGAGTGGAGAACTTCGGGCAAGACTTGTTCCCAACGACTACTATCTAATCCTCTTGACTTTAAAGTTAGCATGACTGTTTTCCATATTACATTGTTCCTTTGCTACAATTAAATCTGCCTCCCGGCGATTTACATTTTTCCGTTTCGGACCCATTTTATTATGTTGAATAAATTGTTATGAAATAGTGAACTCATAAAAGGAGTTTTATTCAACATAAAATGGAACATACATCATCACTACAGTAGTCATCATTACTGATTAATAATTAAATAAACTTTCGTTGCTATGGCGATATAACATTGAATCACAGCTGTAGTTCATCATCACACATCTCAAATAATTTAAAAAGATTCTTTCATTCCTAATATCTTCTTGCTTGTCTAGATAACGTACTCCATTCACTCACAGTAAGTTGAAGTTCGATGGATTTATAAGAGACTATAAAGATAAAGATAATTATATTATATATATAGACTATTATAAAGACTATTATATATAGACTATTATAAAGGTAATAACAATTTGAGAAAAAACGAATCATTGAAAATTATGTGAAAATAGAAAATAATGTATCTTAGTAGTGACTCTCATTTCGATCCACGATTCTTAAATTGCATGAAAATTAGCTGAGAATCCACAGGAAATAAACTAGTGAGTTGACATTAACATTTTCAAATAGTAGTGTTTATAATTTTACTGTTTGTGTATTTTTGAACGAACTACAAGGAACGAAAGGATGTATTTGTATTTATGGAACGAGGAATTGCTAATAACACTTGGCAATTTATATTGAAATAATCGTTTCTATTTTATGATTTGTTGTTCATATTGCAACAGTTCTTAAATCTTTTCTTCAATTTAAATATTGAAATAGATTACAATTATTATCCAATGAGTGGCAATTTTTAATACATAGTTTTTGGGTGTTTAAAATGTTAATAGCAGTTATATGTCTATAAAATTCGCTTACACTAAAAGGGAACTTCTTGTTCAAGACTGACAGTTGTGGTCCAGTCCAAATCATTGACTGATATAATACGGAGAAACATTATAAAACTCTATTATACTCTCGGCTGCATAAAAAACAGTCGTTAAGTCATGTCAGAGGCCCTGAACTTTGTTGAGGGGCGACCTGATAACACTGACACCAGACCTGAGTCAGCCAGGTTAGTCGATATTTTATTATTCCTTGAATAAGATTCACTCTAATTAGTTGAAATCATTGGAAGAGACAGGAGACTTCACAGCCAGGGTGACTTTAACAAATTGCTAAATTTTTGTAAGATCACAAGTTCTTTTCTTTTTCATTATCCTACACTGAGAAAAATAGAAGGTGCATATTACCCTAATTTCATAGGTTTCTTACCTTTTATAGTGTAAAAACTGACGACAGCCTTTTAAATGTGATTTTCACCTTATAAATAAGGTAATTTGATTTATTGTGAAATTTACCTTTCATGCTCAAGGTGAAACTCACTATTTAGTTTGTGAAAATTACCTTTTACATAATATGAATATTACCTTGTACAAAATGCGTATATTACCTTTTATAATACGGAATATTACCTTTCATAAAATGTAAAAACTACCTTTCATGTATTGTAAAAATTACCTTTTATTGAAGGTGAAAATTATCTTTACATGAAATGTGTAAATTACCTTCTATGAAAGGTGATTTTCCCTGTATGCTTGATTGTGATTGTTACATTCCAAATAGTACTTTTTACTTTAATGTGTGGTTTCGTTGAACGTGGATTCGGACATGCGTGTCCACGAACAGAGCTGAATACACTGCAATGGATGCTTTTGGTATACCTAAACTGTACCAAAAGCATCGATTGTAGTGTATGCAGCTCTGCCCGCGAACACGCACGTCCGAATCCGCGTTCAACGAAACCACACCAAATGTTATTTGTTACATACACATTATGTTTGCCAAATTTCAAGTGTTCGTTTGTAAACTGCTTCATAATGAAAAAATAGAAATCAAGTGAAAATACTACTTCAAATATAAATCAATTATATACAGGTATTAACTTTTCAAGTGAATTAAACGACTTGCAGTCAAATTTTTATTAAAATAAGTAGTATTTCACTTACTTCTGTAGGCCGAACGTTTTCGAGTTGTTAAAACCCTACAGAAGTAAGTGAAATACTACTTATTTTAATAAAAATTTGACTGCAAGTCGTTTAATTCACTTGAAAAGTTAATATTAACAACGCAGTTCGTCATGGAACAAGAAATCCAGGAATGTATATGCAGGTAATTTTAAATCCATAAAAAATCTGACAAGATTACAAATACCAAATTACTTTCTCATTTCATAAAGAAGGAAAATAAAAACCCAGTATCCACGTTATTTTAAATTTGTATATTATAAAATGAAAAAATGAGCAACATTGTACAAAAATTTACAATGGTTGATGATCATTCTGCAGAGTCTGTTTCTGTCACTATTTTCCAATCTTCTATTAGTTTTGTATCGATTTAAAATTGTCTAGCCTTCTAAGGTCTGCAGCAGTAATTTTAAAAGGCTTGACGTACCCTAGAATTAAAAAACCAACATTAAATGCTGAAAATTATTTGAAAGCTATGTTAATTTAATTAAAGTCATGAAACAACCTAATGACAAATAGTAATATCTTCACTTCATCAATTTAATTCCAGGAGTCATATTGCAATAATTATATTTTTATTACTTTTTAATTTTCACAGTTATAGCAGACAAACTTCCAAATGTGCTATAATATCTTGCCTTTTAAATAAAAATATTTATGAACAGTTCATAACTCAACAAAAACAATTAAGAGGTTGTCCAACAAAATTAATAATTTTTAGCTTTTTAATGGAATAAAATATTAAATCACAATGAACAGGTAGGAAACATTTTTACTATTTGATAAATAAATATGAGTATTTGATCAAAGTATTTTTGACTGAAAAACAATATTTTTCAAAAAATAACAGAGCGAGGCTAAAAAAAATTTTCAACATGGCAAAACAATAGATAGTGTTGATTTTTTTAGCACTTAGTTCTAATGAAGAAGGTCTTCATTAGGGGGAGTGTTCAAAAACTATTTCATGGGAGACTTACCCCACCCCCACCCAACCCATCAAAACTCGGTCCCCTGGTACAACTATTGGATTTAATGTATGTTTGAGATTTTAATAAGTTGTCAGACTTGCCATTACTTGATCAGAGTTGCCATTACTTGCTTGTGTTCTAGATGATTCTTCATCATCCAATACCGGTAGACTATCTGAATTAGTTGATGAATCTAAATCTGTCAAAGACAGATCGGAGATGATAGGACCCAAATCTGTTTCGAAATTTAATGAGAGTAGTTCCTTTCCGCTGGGATCATCTGGATCACTTATAAAGTTTCCTGAATCAAGATCATGATATTGTTAACTCCTGAAAAATAATTTTTTTCCTAGTTTTTTCTTATTTAACTATTTTAAAACTATACTGAAATTTTGTAGGACTTCAAATTAAAAAAAAAAAAAAACAGCAACACAGAATAACTTAAACAGAATTTATTAATTTCGAATTCCTTTAATTGTTATTAGTTTATACTGAAGACTTCCGCAATGGCGGATATTGACAACAGTATTTAATAGCTGATGGAAATCGATGAATGCTACTGTACAAAAATACTAGTCACCACCGGGAATCAAACCACGGACCTCCCAATTGCCGGTCGGGCGCCTTAACCACTAGACCATGGAGACCCTTCTGCACAGCAGCATTCATTTGTAACTTGGCCATATCGGCTCGTATCTCACAAGTTATTTCGAAGTTACTGACAGTTGAGCAAACTGACAAATTTACTTAAACAGAATAATTGGGAGGTCCGTGGTTCGATTCCCGGTGGTGACTAGTAATTTTGTACAGTATCATTCATCGATTTCCATCAGCTATTAAATACTGTTGTCAATATCCGCCATTGCGGAAGTCTTCAGTATAAACTAATAGCAATTAAAGGAATTCGAAATTAATAAATTCTGTTTAAGTAAATTTGTCAGTTTGCTCAATTGTCAGTAACTTCGAACTAACTTGACAGAATAACTAATAAAGAAACTACCAAACTATTAACTTGCTGTCTCAACTTTCTACAAATGTCATGTCATATTTGCAAGGTGGCGCTCAGGGTTATAATTTGGCTCAGGATATTAAAATGTCGACATTAAAAGTTAAAAATTGGTGCGCTGCTTTTAGACATATTAAATATAATGCAGATAGATAATCAACGCCTTCCATCAGTCCGAATCCCAATCTCATAAGTCCTTCAGTCAAGCGATCGACATTTTAATGCACCCAACATAAATTGTTGTCATTGAATTTGTTGTCAACTCTGGTTTAAATGCAGCTTAAAAGCTGAGTCGTGGGAATAGAAAGAAAGGTGAAATCAATACAGAATTTTAACAATCAACTTACACTGCCCGTCGATATGTTGAGGTTTTTGATGGACCAGCTGATTCGTATTCCTCCAAGGTTGAAATTGGGCATGAAAGCATAGTCTTGGCCCAAAATCAGTGATGAGAAATTCGATGTGTGGATCTTTTATATCCAAGTGCCTCAAAGCAGCAATCCCAACTTTATAATCTGAAAACAATTTAATAATCAGCCTACCGTATAATTTTGAAACTGTTTCATAACACATAAATATATACATTTTTGGTTTTTCGGTCTATGATGCATTCTAGAATGAAACCTTCCTTTGAAAAAATAATGCAATTGGGTGATTTAGTAGTAACCTACTAATAAGCTGAGTTGGGTGCAAAAGTTCAATTTTTTCCAAGAAAGTTATATAAAAGAGCCCTAATTAAATTAATGCTGATAATTCTCATGATCAACGATTTATTTTCCAATAGAGTCCAAAAGGGAGAGTTTAATATTCTAGCCTATGCTTTATCAAGAATTGCATGAACAACCGACAATATTTTTTGAGTATTTCAGGATGAGACCTGAAATTTTGCATACATTCTGAAGGGAATAGACGAAGATATCAGTCTTCTAATTTTCTTCACACAAACATTTATTTACAAATACAAGACTCAAGTTAAGTTATAATTTTTTGCCGGATGATGCCCACTTGAGTCTATGCTCAAATAGGTAATGAATAGAGTACAACAACACTGTCTACTAAGCTTCAATGATGACAAGGTAAAAACATCCAAGTCTCAACAAGATTCGAACTCGAGACCTTAAGGAAAAGCAGTCAGCCAGAGTCTTATCTAATAAAAGACAAGCGCCCCAACTGACTGAGCCATTAGAGGCTGAGTTATTTTAATTAATTTCTCTCTGTCCATTGTCATATTCAGGTTTTTATAAAACTTTATATTCAAGATTTCAAGACACAAGAGCATAGACGATATAAGTTAATAATTGATGAGATACAGTTGGCATAGTAAACTCTAGAGCACTGAATAGATGAACATTTGGCCCGAACCCCTTACCCAGACAGAAGAACATCTTTTAAAAACTTGTTATTTACTATATTATAACAGTTTTCGTAAAAGTTTATGTCCTCTTATTCCCATGAGAGCTCTGTAGATTAGATACAGTTCGTTAGAGTTTGTAGGAAAAATTCAAACTCATTAATTTGATCGCTCAAACCGTTCTGACGAATTTGTGCATGTCTGATGTACAAGTAGCAGCCATTACAAACAGTCATTGAAAAACAGACATTTGATTGTTTGGACCAATTCATAAGACCGCTTCTTGGTCATAATACGCATCCATGGTACAACTGTAAAGTCTTCTCTGGGTCAGACGATCAGAAGAAAGAATATTATTCAAGAATAAAATGTTGCTAAATGTGTATAGGGCCACCATTATTATAAATAGTAGTACCTAGTTTAACCTTTTCTATTATGGAGTCAATCCTTACTTTATAAGTTGACTTCAAACTTCAACGTCCAAACAATTAATTTTAAACTTTTCATTTTCAAACTTAAACATATCATGAATAATCAACGAGATAAACTCACCTATAAAGTTGTGGGTGTATTCC
Source organism: Conomelus anceps (assembly GCA_948455865.1). Taxonomy (NCBI): domain Eukaryota; kingdom Metazoa; phylum Arthropoda; class Insecta; order Hemiptera; family Delphacidae; genus Conomelus; species Conomelus anceps. Next base: position 62,683,578 of record OX418217.1, on the reverse strand, counting down.
AGAAGTCCTCACTTCTCCAACAAACTCCTTGTTTCGAAATCTGCCATTGTTGATTAGTTGAGAATCAAAACTAAATACTCGATGAAATGAACAAAGAAGTGCATTCCAGGCACTGGTCATGTGATACGCGCATGTGCTGTAGACTGTTACAAAAAGTACTACATTGTAGATTTTACCTTTTGCAAGGTGATTTTCACAATTATGAAAGTGTTAAACGCTGTTATCGCAGATTAAAGTAAGCATTACTTTATATTATTGTGAAATTCGCAATATCAATGTTGTTAAAAATACACTTTATAAAAGGTAATTTCAGGAATCACATTGAATGAGCACAATTCACCTTGATAAAGTAATTTTTACATTATAAGATTGTGAATTACCGCAAACAAGTGGTGTTTAGTACCTTACATGGTAAATTCGCTAATTACTTTTTATTATTTGTGTCTTTCTCCATTTTAAAAGGTAAAAAGTACTTTATAAAATTGTAATAGACACCCGTATTCAGTAGTAATCACCTTTAAAATGAGATTTTCACCAAAAAATGATTTTACCTTCAAAAAAGGTAATTTCTACTTGACAAATTTTTCTCAGTGTATTATATTTTTTCTTTAATCAAGTTCTTTCATTAGCAGCCTTTTTTTAACTTTTTCACTTGACATTTCTCAGTATTTTTCTCATCGATTATTATACTGAAAACTTCTAGTATAATTTTGCCTTCTATGCCAGTAATAAATTTTGTATAGGTACCTTTTGAAAAACTCACGGGCTTAGGAGGGAGGGCCCTTGTAGTCTTGCAAACAAATTGATTGATTCATTAGTGATATTGAGACATTCAACCGGCTCTACTTTTCTGAGTGATATTATCTGATTAATGGTTGAATCTCATTTAATACAAAATCATATCATTTAATATTGAAGCTGTTACTTCCCACATTCCACGTTCTCCAAACTTAGACAACCAGAATAATAGCACCATTTGATACTTATATATACTGACACCAGAAATAATACACACTGCTTCTTGTTTGATTCATCGGGGGTTACTAATATATATATATATATATTATTTCATTCAAAATGTCCTATTCTCAAGCAGCAATGGCCTAAAACGCTGATAAGGGTAAGCATTCAAGCATTCCTTCTCAGTCAATAGGCGATTCACAAAACAATAGTTACCAGCATTTGACAGCATTTATAATAAATGTTACTAGACATCTATTAGGCATTCCGTTTATGTTTCATTCTTATTGTCCATGCTCAGTTGATTTTTTAGCCTGTACACAAAGCATAGGTATAGGATCACTGACAATTTTCTGCCCCATTCTATAGCTTGCTTTATAGTTCTTGGTGTGTGTACTGAAGTTTTATCAGGTCCAATTCATTATGCTTTACATTGGGTCTGAAACCCAGCCCTGTTAATCCAGCCATTGTATTCAGTGTAGCCAAGACCTACGTATTCGATAGCGTTTCTTTTTGCTGTAATCCTCGACAATAACTGAATGAGCTTTATGTCATTACAACGGAAAGGACATTACTACGGACATATCCCATAATTATAAGCATTATAAACTAGCATATAAAGCGGTGAGTAGAACTTGCGAGTAAGTAAACTGGCGAGAACAAAGCGTACGCATAGACATATTCATCACAAACTAGTTTTTATAACGAGTAGAAATCTTTCTATGTCGAGCTTTTCAGAGTAGAAACTCATTCAGACCAGTTGTAGTAAACTATAGGCTATGTGCTAGTAGTTCTGTAAACAGTACACTGAGAAAAATTTGTCCAGTAGAAATTACCTTTTTTGAAGGTAAAATCATTTTTTGGTGAAAATCTCACTTTAAAGGTGATTACTACTGAATACGGGTGTCTATTACAATTTTATAAAGTAGTTTTTACCTTTTAAAATGGTGAAAGACACAAATAATAAAAAGTAATTAGCGAATTTACCGTGTAAGGTACTAAACACCACTTGTTTGCGGTAATTCACAATCTTATAATGTAAAAATTACTTTATCAAGGTGAATTGTGCTCATTCAATGTGATTCCTGAAATTACCTTTTATAAAGTGTATTTTTAACAACATTGATATTGCGAATTTCACAATAATATAAAGTAATGCTTACTTTAATCTGCGATAACAGCGTTCAACACTTTAATAATTGTGAAAATCACCTTGCAAAAGGTAAAATCTACAATGTAGTACTTTTCCTAACAGTCTACAGCACATGCGCGTATCACATGACCAGTGCTGGAATGCACTTCTTTGTTCATTTCATCAAGTATTTAGTTTTGATTCTCAACTAATCAACAATGGCAGATTTCGAAACAAGGAGTTTGTTGGAGAAGTGGGGACTTCTGGAATACACCCACAACTTTATAGGTGAGTTTATCTCTTTGGTTATTCATTATATGTTTAAGTTTGAAAATGAAAAGTTTAAAATTAATTGTTTGGACTTTGAAGTTTGAAGTCAACTTATAAAGTAAGGATTGACTCCATAATAGAAAAGGTTAAACTAGCTACTACTATTTATAATAATGGTGGCCCTATACACATTTAGCAACATTTTATTCTTGAATAATATTCTTTCTTCTGATCTTCTGACCCAGAGAAGACTTTACAGTTGTACCATGGATGCGTATTATGACCAAGAAGCGGTCTTATGAATTGGTCCAAACAATCAAATGTCTGTTTTTCAATGACTGTTTGTAATGGCTGCTACTTGTACATCAGACATGCACAAATTCGTCAGAACGATTTGAGCGATCAAATTAATGAGTTTGAATTTTTCCTACAAACTCTAACGAACTGTATCTAATCTACAGAGCTCTCATGGGAATAAGAGGACATACATTTTTACGAAAACTGTTATAATATAGTAAATAACAAGTTTTTAAAAGATGTTCTTTTGTCTGGGTAAGGGGTTCATCTATTCAGTGCTCTAGAGTTTACTATGCCAACTGTATCTCATCAATTATTAACTTATATCGTCTATGCTCTTGTGTCTTGAAATCTTGAATATAAAGTTTTATAAAAACCTGAATATGACAATGGACAGAGAGAAATTAATTAAAATAACTCAGCCTCTAATGGCTCAGTCAGTTGGGGCGCTTGTCTTTTATTAGATAAGACTCTGGCTGACTGCTTTTCCTTAAGGTCTCGAGTTCGAATCTTGTTGAGACTTGGATGTTTTTACCTTGTCATCATAGAAGCTTAGTAGACAGTGTTGTTGTACTCTATTAACCTTGATCATCATTCACTTCATTACCTATTTGAGCATAGACTCAAGTGGGCATAATCCGGCAAAAAATTATAACTTAACTTGAGTCTTGTAAATAAATGTTTGTGTGAAGAAAATTAGAAGACTGATATCTTCGTCTATTCCCTTCAGAATGTATGCAAAATTTCAGGTCTCATCCTGAAAAACTCAAAAAATATTGTCGGTTGTTCATGCAATTCTTGATAAAGCATAGGCTAGAATATTAAACTCTCCCTTTTGCACTCTATTGGAAAATAAATAGTTGATCGTGAGAATTATCAACATTAATTTAATTAGGGCATTTTATATAACTTTCCTGGAAAAAGTTGAACTTTTGCACCCAACCTAACCTTACCCAACTCAGCTTATTAGTAGGTTACTACTAAATCACCCAATTGCATTTTTCAAAGGAAGGTTTCATTCTAGAATGCATCATAGACCGAAAAACCAAGAATTTATATATTTATGTGTTATGAAACAGTTTCAAAATTATATGGTAGGCTAATTATTAAATTGTTTTCAGATTATAAAGTTGGGATTGCTGCTTTGAGGCACTTGGATATAAAAGATCCACACATAGAATTTCTCATCACTGATTTTGGGCCAAGACTATGCTTTCATGCCCAATTTCAACTTTGGAGGAATACAGAATCAGCTGGTCCATCAAACCTCAACATATCGACGGGCAGTGTAAGTTGATTGTTAAAATTCTATATTGATTTCACCTTTCTTTCTATTCCCATGACTCAGCTTTTAAGCTGCATTTAAGCCAGAGTTGACAACAAATTCAATGACAACAATTTGTGTTGGGTGCATTAAAATGCCGATCGCTTGACTGAAGGACTTATGAGATTGGGATTCGGACTGATGGAAGGCGTTGATTATCTGCATTATATTTAATATGTCTAAAAGCAGCGCACCAATTTTTAACTTTTAATGTCGACATTTTAATATCCTGAGCCAAATTATAACCCTGAGCGCCACCTTGCAAATATGGCATGACGTTTGTAGAAAGTTGAGACAGCAAGTTAATAGTTTGGTAGTTTGTTTATTAGTTATTCTGTGTTGCTGTTTTTTTTTTAAATTTAAAGTCCTACAAAATTTCAGTTGTTTTAAAATTGTTAAATAAGAAAAAACTAGGAAAAAATTATTTTTCAGGAGTTAACAATATCAAGATCTTGATTCAGGAAACTTTGTAAGTGATCCAGATGATCCCAGCGGAAAGGAACTACTCTCATTAAATTTCGAAACTTATTAGGGTTCTATCGTCTCCGATCATTCTTTGACAGATTTAGATTCATCTACTAATTCAGATATTCTACCGGTATTGGATGAAGAATCATCTAAAACACAAGCAAATAATGGCAACTCTGATCAAGTAATGGCAAGTCTGACAACTTATTAAAATCTCAAACATACATTATATCCAATAGTTGTACCAGGGGACGTTTTGATTGGTTGGGGGGGGGGGGGGTAAGTCTCCCATGAAATAGTTTTTGAACACTCCCCCTAATGAAGACCTTCTTCATTAGAACTAAGAGCAAAAAAAATCAACACTATCTATTGTTTTGCCATGTCGAAAAATTTTTTAGCCTCGCTCTGTTATTTTTTGCAAAATACTGTTTTTCAGTCAAAAATACTTTGATCAAATACTCATATTTATCAAATAGTAAAAATGTTTCCTACCTGTTCATTGTAATTTAATATTTTATTCCATTAAAAAGCTAAAAATTATTAATTTTGTTGGACAACCTCTTAATTGGTTTTGTTGAGTTATGAACTGTTCATAAATATTTTTATTTAAAAGACAAGATATTATAGCACATTTGGAAGTTCGTCTGCTATAACTGTGAAAATTAAAAAGTAATAAAAATATAATTATTGTAATATGACTCCAGGAATTAAATTGATGAAGTGAATATATTACTACTTGTCATTAGGTTGTTTCATGACTTTAATTAAATTAACATAGCTTTCAAATAATTTTCAGCATTTAATGTTGGTTTTTCAATTCTAGGGTACGTCAAGCCTTTTAAAATTACTGCTGCAGACCTTAGAAGGCTAGAAAATTTTAAATCGATACAAAACTAATAGATTGGAAAATAGTGACAGAAACAGACTCTGCAGAATCATCATCAACCATTGTAAATTTTTGTACAATGTTGTTCATTTTTTCATTTTATAATATACAAATTTAAAATAACGTGGAGTACTGGGTTTTTATTTTCCTTCTTTATGAAATGAGAAAGTAATTTGGTATTTGTAATCTTGTCAGATTTTTCATGGATTAAAAATTACCTGCATATAAATTCCTGGATTTCTTGTTCCATGACGAACTGCGTTGTTAATATTAACTTTTCAAGTGAATTAAACGACTTGCAGTCAAATTTTTATTAAAATAAGTAGTATTTCACTTACTTCTGTAGGCCGAACGTTTTCGAGTTGCTAAAACCCTACAGAAGTAAGTGAAATACTACTTATTTTAATAAAAATTTGACTGCAAGTCGTTTAATTCACTTGAAAAGTTAATACCTGTATATAATTAATTGATTTATATTTGAAGTAGTATTTTCACTTGATTTCTATTTTTTATGTACACATTTGTATGGCTGTAATTTTGTTAGTTGTATTAATCAAAAGTCATTCTACCATTCTAAGAATTTATGTGTTTATATGAAACGGAACATCAAAAACGTAAGATGGTAGAATACATTATGAAGCAGTTTACAAACGAACACTTGAAATTTGGCAAACATATTGTGTATGTAACAAATAACATTTGGTGTGGTTTCGTTGAACGCGGATTCGGACGTGCGTGTTCGCGGGCACAGCTGCATACGCTACAATCGATGCTTTTGGTACAGTTTAGGTATACCAAAAGCATCCATTGCAGTGTATTCAGCTCTGTTCGTGGACACGCATGTCCGAATCCACGTTCAACGAAACCACACATTAAAGTAAAAAGTACTATTTGGAATGTAACAATCACAATCAAGCATACAGGGAAAATCACCTTTCATAGAAGGTAATTTACACATTTCATGTAAGATAATTTTCACCTTCAATAAAAGGTAGTTTTTACAATACATGAAAGGTAGTTTTTACATTTTATGAAAGGTAATATTCCGTATTATAAAAGGTAATATACGCATTTTGTACAAGGTAATATTCATATTATGTAAAAGGTAATTTTCACAAACTAAATAGTGAGTTTCACCTTGAGCATGAAAGGTAAATTTCACAATAAATCAAATTACCTTATTTATAAGGTGAAAATCACATTTAAAAGGCTGTCGTCAGTTTTTACACTATAAAAGGTAAGAAACCTATAAAATTAGGGTAATATGCACCTTCTATTTTTCTCAGTGTAGACCTCGCTCGCCCAGCACTCCTCACTCAAAAGGGGTACATTCTCAAAAAAATTCAAGAGCACTCAATTTTCATTGCTTCATTCTAACATTGATAATAGAACCGCAAAAAATTAATATCTGAAGAGTTCAAAATTTTTGATACTCCCTAGAAACGATCCCTTAAACCCAACAAAGAGTTATCATAGGCGTAGCCAGACATTTCTCAAGGAGGAGGTCCGTCAACCAAATCTCCCCCTCAAAACAAATCCTTACCAATGAAATACACTCTAAAAAGGTTGTTACTCGAAAAAGTTTTACTTCTTATTATAGGCCTACTGTAAATAAATCATTTGTATATATTTCACTAAATAAAAATGAAGCGAATTCGAATACAGTAGGCTATAATTGAGTTACAGGCCTCAATCATTACACAGCCTATCATTGACTGTGAAAGACGAACTCTATAGTCTACTGCCATATATGAGCCTATGCCTCAAAGTCATGAATTGTCATGAATATATAAAATATCCAAACCAACATAATTTTAGAAGTTGGTTCATTAATATGTAAACAGATCTATTGTTGAACACACCAAGGTGAATGAAAACTGACTTGTTATTGATTTAGTAATCAATGCTTACTAATGAATTAGTAATGTAATCTTTTCAACTGATACAATAACAATGTTTTGTAAACTGAGTTTCGTTTGGCCAGGAAGAATTCAAGGCTGAGTTTCTGGCTTCAATATAAATACCGATTGAAATTACTAAGAGGGAGAGATTCTTTTGAGGTACCAGTGTGAGAACCACTTGTGTGCTTAAGGCTGTTAGAGTTCAGGATTGTTTCTCGAAAAATACAAGACTGTTACAGTCCGGACAGTTTAAAACTTGTATTTTAGAGATTCATTCCAAATCTTTGACAGAGTTAAGTGCACAAGGAATAATACGTTAGGAGTGTTATTCATACGTTGGGGCCAGAGCCAGAATTTGGGATTTCGTGGCCAAATTGAGCGAGGATACATATTTTCAAAGGTAAATTCTTTTTATAAAAAACTTAAGATATTATAATGAAAACACCACAAAGTTCTTGCTAATCTCGCAAAAGCAACGCGAATACAATTCATATTTTGTTTTATTCCCCCCATATAAACTTGTTTGTATTTAAATTAAGATTATTATGGAATATTAATAAGTATTAATACATAGCTATTAATAATTAAAGATTCATGTGTTTTTATATCTCAAAATATATTGAGTTGATGTATGAAAATAAAATAAGTTTGTTTTATTGAAAACTGGAAATCAATTGAGTAACGTAAATACCCAACCTTTACAGAACTGAACCTCTAACAACTGTGAGGAAATACTGTATATGACTATCGTACAAAACCGGGATCAGGGGGTCCTCCCCCGGATTTTGTTTTGAAAAATAACCACTGTGAAACTACCATTTAATAGTAGTTCTGTAACCAGTAGACCTCGCTCGCCCAACACTCCTCACTTAAAAGAGGTACATTCTCGAAACAATTTCAAGAGCACTTTCGACTCAATTTTCATTTGCTTCATTCTTTATTGATCTTTCCATTTTTAAGCACATTATGGGTGAAAGTAGAATTTATCTAGTGCTTAAGAGTCATCGCCAATAGTAAGAGGCTTCGACACCTGCTTGTCACACAGACCTTATATTCACATCAAATTATGAGTTAAAGTGAATTCTATCTAATGCTTGAGTCATCGCCAATAGGAGGGAACTCCAGACACTGGGACCCTCCCCTTGGCTGAGCCACCATGGGCTTAGTGAAAGACATAGGAACCATGTCCTATGCATTTTCAGCGACAGCCCGTTCTCAATATTTACCACCATTCATAAAAAATTATCCAGTAACAAAAAAGTTCAAAATTTGTTTATCACCCCTCACCATTTTTCCAGTGAAATTTAGTATTCCACCCCTAACGTTATGAGAATTTGTTCAAAAGAAACCCCCAAAAATCATCCACAATTTTGTTTTGTTTTGAGACGTCAAGACTCCCTCACCCTCACCCACAAATGGTTAATTTACAAAGACCTGGTATCTTTTTACTCAGCTCAAAGAGTACTACCAAGACAAAAAAAGGAATTTGAAAAATCTCAACATTCATTTCTCTCTATCTAACGCCCCTCGTTGAGTTGATAGAACAAAAGTTGGGAATGAAGCCCCCTCTCAAATCATCGTAATGTTCATTTTAAAACACTCAAATCAGGCACTTCAAAAATCGGGGGTCAATTGTGACCCCTAAAAAAATGGGGGCAGTTTTTGAACAATCTTGTAAATAAATTGTTTGGCCTAGGAATGAGGAACATTCATGAGAAATTTCATGACATTCGTTCCAGGTGTTTGGCAGTAATCGTGTAAGAGACAGACAGATGGACAGACGAAATGCCGAATGGTCGAGTTAAATTGATATCTCACTACGCTCAACCAATAAATTTGACAAACTCCTAATTTATAGACTTAAAATTACTTTGATATCTTCCAACGAATTTCCTATTGCATTTTTCGCTCTATATCTTCATACTCTATTTTTACACTTTCTATGGCTAAATATAATTAATTATTCTTCTATATATTTTCTTTACTCTGTCTATTTTTTCATACTCTGCTCTTATCACAAGCCAAGTCTCTGGGTTGCAGGTGATTACTGTAGCAGAAAAGTAATTTATTGAGTTAGAAACCCTCTTAATTTTTATTGATTCAGCCCTTCTAATTCTCCAGTAGCTACTTTCTTGGCTCATCTAGGATAATGAATTGAAGTAATTTTCTGCTAAAATATAATTTATTGAAAACTATTTTAAAAATACTAGGATAATACATATAGATGGAAATATTGTACCGCAATAGCCTGTGGAGAGGTTGGATTGACGTAAATCACATGTCTTGCCAGCTGTCATCTACTACAAATAACTACAGTTATGCCGCTAAAGAGAACCACAAATAGAAAAAACCACAATGATAATACATCACCCTAACTAATTTAACAATATTGCAGTGTCGGAAAGGAAGAATGATTCAATCTGTTTGATGCATGTCTCAATCATTGCGAGCTGCAGACAAGGGCATGGGAACAAACAACGAGATCGTGGATCGAGATCATCTTTTCCCGATTGTAGCTTGTCTAGTAATTTACGGGTTGGTTTTTCTCTTTTCACGCCCCCTCAATTTTATAGCCACCATTCATTCATTCATACAGTCAGTCGTTCTCGTTTGTGGAAGATAGATAAGAGAGAATCAGTCAACTATTTGAAAAGGTGATGCGGCTTCGGGGGTGAGAAATGAAGGGTGAAGCGAGAGCGCTGGAATGCGAGTAAGAGCAAAAAGCGGCGGCAGGGTGAAGTAGAATAGGGTGGCTGGATCTATCACCTAGTTTTTTCGGAGATGTTCGGACAGTAAGGCACAGCACAGCATCCCCGTTCTATCATGTCACGAGGCGGCCTCAGGGGACGAACGAGGCTGGACCTCAACGACCACTAGCCTCCTGCCACCCACGTTCCTTCTGTCATGAGAGTCCCCTGGCCGGCGATTCCCAAGAGAGCAGCACTCTACCAGCAACGCAAGGGACCAACACTGCCACGGGCCAATTCTACGTTTTCCAGTTTCATTACGCTCTCTTACGCACTCACGTATCCATTCTTTATCTTTCACTCGGCACGCACCTCGCGCCCCTAACAAAAGCATCATTCAACCCAGTCTACTGAACACCGATTGGTTTTAAAAAATAGCCTATTAATAATAATAATAATAATAATAATAATAGCTGAACGGTAATTAATAATAATAGATACATAAAAGTGCGAAGTAAAATTGAAGGAATTGGAGTCAGTATTTCAATGGGGACCTGTTGCAAAACAACTTATAACTACTATATGCAATCTTATATCAAAACTGACACTGTATTTAAATTATAATTTTTACTCACTTATACTGGAGATAATGGAGGGATGCATTTCACTTTTAAAGAGAAGCTTCATCAGCCTCTTCAGAAGCTTCATATCATCTCTTTAGAAGTGAAATGCATCCCTCCAGTACTTCCTGTATAAGTGTGTAGAAATTATAATTTAAATATAAATACAGTGTCAGTTTTGATATTAGATTGTTCATCATGTATTTCGTCATGAAAAACATCACAGGTACTATATTATGCAAGTAGAAATTTCTACTTCTGAATTCCTTCACTAAAGATATTTGCGAATTGATAAAGTAAACAATAAACATTGACCTGACAATAATTAGCCAATTCATTCTTCTTCCTTCAGTAATTCAGTTTTATTTCTTTTGAAAAAAAAACATATATATCAGTCTTAGCACGGGCTATTTTTTTGAAAAAATATATTTTCATTCCGGGCCCCCTTATAGCCCGGGCCCCCCCGCGCCGCGGGGTCTGCGGGGGTGTACGTTACGCCACTGGCCATATCAGGTAAGTTCTGACAAAATTAAGGTTAATGTGGTTGTCAAAAAGGGTTCTATGCAGGAATCTCTATGTAAAAATATGGCACGTCAATGTTGTTAAAATGATAGCATTCTTGAAAAATTAAAATTCCTCTGTTTACAGTAAGGTTACTAGGTCATTCAAGGCTCAGAAATGATGAAGTTTCTTTCATAAATGAATGGAGTATCAATAAATAAATTAAATGCTAAAAATGAACTATGAAAAGGGTAATTTAGTTGGACATCTTTGAAAGGCTACTGGAATTGCAATCACTCGATCGGCCATGCACGCTTGCCTGGGCATGGTGTACACACCAAAATAATTAAAAAATCATATTGTCTGGAAATGCTCCGATGTTTTTCCAATATACTCATTCTACATATACAGAGTATTTCGGATAGTTTCAGCTTATTAGGCTTGTTATAGATATAGAGGATGTTGGTTTGCTGGATAGAAATAGTCTAGCGAAAGGACTCGCTAATGACGCGCACACACGATCACTGCTTCCTAGTTTCACACATAATCGGCAATTGGTTAACCGGTGTCGTTTACCAGGCCAATCATTGTATCATATGTCGGGTAAACAACATCGATTTGTGTGTGAAACAAGCCTGTACTGGCCCGTTTTGGCCAAACAGGTGAACTATACAAATTGAAAGGTATCATCTGATAAGGTGTACGAGGACGAGCTATTGCTGATCAGAGAGGATTAAAACATGGCCATTTGAATTAAGAGTGAAAAATAGCAATTTTCAATATTCAAATGAACAGGATTATTAGGCTATATTTTTATTACAGTTTCCTAACAAAGCGGCTATTTATGTAGCTATAGTATGCAAAACAGCTATGATAAAACGGCTATAGTATGCAAAACAGCTGATTCCTGCTCTATTCTACTTTGCCGCACTAATTTTACTTTGTCGCACTCCAGGTGTGCCAACTGTAGGGAAAATTCAATTTAATTTAATTTAAAACTAGTGCTGAAAGTGTCTTTACTACACTTAAGAAACTATTTTGCACTCGCCTTCAACTCATGCACCATGCATTTCTCTCATGCAGCAAATAGCTACTTTGTGCACTAGTTTCACAATTTCTAAGTTGATGTTGAGGAAAAACTTTATACCATTTCAATCATATTTAAAAAAAATTTAAGATCGTTAAAAAAATATATACTTTTAAGTCATTAATTTTTCCGTGTAGGGACTGAATTAAAATGACAAATCACAAATCATTTCACTATTATGAGACCTTTCGATATTATAATTCTCCTAAATAAAATATTTCACTTTCAATTAACAGTGTTGTAGGTTTATACTTCGTTTATTATCTTCAGATTTTTATTCACTTCACACTATATGTCATATTAATCATATTGATTTGCTAAACATTTCATAATGTAAGTATAAGAAATGTTTCATGTCTTGATAGTTGAATAGTCATGTTTTAGTCGAATAAAAAATGTTTAAAACAAAAAAAAGAAACTGACTTCAATGAAAGGATAATCAAAAATTAAATACTCACTTATCTAAACGTTTTAAATAAGGGATTCACTTTAAACTGAGAACATTTTAAATTCAATACAAGTAACCGACCGTTTGAAGTCGTCACCGAATATTTTATGAGCTTTTAAAAAACTCTATGTAATATTTTAAGAGTTTATGAAAAATTTGGCGCCGACTTCAAAAGGCTGCTTGTATTACATTTTTAATGTTCTCAGTTTGAAGTGAATATTTCATTTTAAACTGTTTAGTACATGAATGATTAATTTTTGATTATCATTTAACTAAAGTCGGTTTCTTTTTTGTTTTAAACCCTTTTTTTATTAAATAATCTACAATGAAAACTTCTCTAATAATCAACTTGAAATTACATTTCTAATAACATCTACAGATCGTTCAACACTACTAATTATCAAATCTCAACAGTTAACTGTACTCTTCTAGTTTACAGTTCTCTTACACAATTACAGATCTCTTAGCACTACTATTAATCAAATTTCGTCAGGTAACAGTTCTCTTATTAAAGTAGCCTTATAGAATGAATTATAATCGATTTACCTTTCACCATAGTGACCTGCAACATTACAGAGACAGAACTTCACTCAGCGATGATTGAGAGTCTTCAAATTACAATTCACTTATAAACTCACAACACACGGAAAATAAACACTAGCTCCTTATTACACAAAAGCCTACTGCCTCTATATCAAGACAGACGATGTACACTCACGGAGGTCACACACAGTTCAATCTTATAACTGACTAACTCGTTTACTAAGGTCACTTTGTGTGCCTTTATATAGGATCGCATTGTTCTGGAACGTTCTTCACCCTTCCTTCACAATCAAATAATGAAAAGCAATCACAGTAGCCATTGTTTGTAAGAAGTTTTGACACGTGTCCTAATTTTTGTGTTGACAAGTTGTAACCAATAGCTTTTGTTTCCGATGGATGAGGGAGGAACGACCTGGGGTAGAAAGAGTGAGCTGCCACAAATCCCTCTTCCAAAAACACCCACTTTCTCCTTTTCTCTAGCGTCTTCTAGAAACTTCTTTTGACTCCTTGTCACAGTATTATAGTTCACCTGATAGGTCATATCAGCCAACGCTGGTCAGAGATGAATATTATCTATCATAGCCTAAATGGTAATTATAAAATAAGATTAAGAAAAAATTATATTTCTGTTTATAGTATTTATGTTATAGTATTCCAAATCGTTGCCGTTTTGTGAAATCCTAGACTGTGACACACACACTCACACTGTCGGGACCTTGGATACTATGTTGTGTCAGTTTATTAATCAAGAATTTATCAGCAGAATTTGCCTACTCATAGAAATTTATTGAACTTCTCATGTGTTGACGATAAACCTGTTTGAAATTGTATTTTTGTACTCATTATTTTGATTTGTTTTTATTCAACTACGGAAGTTCAATAATTCATGATCAAACTGTACATATCTTTCTTTCCAAAGATATTTTATTATGTCCGACAGCTCATCAAAAATGAGTGAACAGTTTGCTAGGTATATCCTAGCTCCTAATCTTAGCTCCTAGTCTTATCGATCTAGATCTAGACTATTAGCATAGAATATCTAAGAATGAATAATAAATCAGATGTTTTGAAATTTCCTTTTCAAACATAACACACAGATATAAATGGTATTAATGATTTCGAAGATCAAATCGTAATTACGGCAAGTCTATTATGGCATGTTCCAACTCTGAGAACGTATTGTTTATTTGGCTGACACTCTTGAACACTTCACAACTGGAATTTGATCGCTCATTGGATTCATTTCGATCCAACCCATCAGTAAGGAAAGAAGGAAACTATTTTTTTTTTGAGGTTGAAGCCCACGTAGGTCTGAGACCTGTGCGTGGGTAATGAGTTGGATGATGGTGATTGATGAGTTGGACCAACAGTTTTAGGTGGGCTCCTAACCACCGGGAAGTGATTTTACAGCAGAGAACAGTTTTTTTTTGCTGGCTAATCTAATCGGTCGCCGTTACAAACAGGACCTACTAGAACGCAGCTTATCTCTCTGATTGAACAGATACCTACTACGGTTCGCGGCTATCACTTCCCTTCTTTCCTCTGAAGATATTCATCAATTTACTAGCATCTTCAACAGGTTGACGTACAATCGAGGATTCCAACATCCCACATCCCAGCCGTTCGCTGTGGAACTCCCACCCGTGAGTGACAGTAGGTATACTTTCAAGTTCACACGTATGGGAGCACACACAGCAACTCACTCTCTTACACATCTTGCATACAAGCGCAAGTTGTTGTCTGCCGTTGGCTTGTAATCTGATTTTAATTCGGCCCACGCCGCTCCTGGCTAAGCGCTAGGAGTCCATCCACGCACCAACCATCCACTGCTTACCAACAGAACAGCAAAGCTCGCTTCCCCCGCACATGCTAGTCAATAGAATAAGAATGACATTCTAATGTATGTTATAGTGGTTATATTGTAAGTCTGCAGCTAGCCTCTGCCTAATCTAAAGTCACTCACCCTATCGATTCAAAGTTATTACTAGACCGGATGATGAGCTCCAACCTCAGACATTAACTTCCCACTCGCTCGAGTAACATCTTTTAATACTATTATTCCTCTGAATTATCACCCTTGCAAATAATGTTTCTTTTGCGTAAAGTTATGGCGTACCTCTTTACCATCTTTTATAATCACTTCCTTTGGTAGCTTGGATGGGTCGATATTACATAGTGTATTGTCATCACTTAATGACCTAGACCAAACCGTCGTGAAGCTGGCCCCACCCAAATCGGCAGAAACTATAAGTTCTATATCATGAGATTCTTCAGAGTTTCTGCTATTTAATGCCGCAAAAATTAATTTTCTGCTGTTTTCACGAAAAAAGTTATTCAACTTTAAAAAAGTTAATTACTGGGTGGGGCCAGAATCACGCTGCCCCACCCACTTCGCAAAACTTAATAAAGCACATATCAATAGTTTCTGCTGAGTTTCTGCTATTTAATGCCGTAAAAATAAAGTTTCTGCTGCTTTTAGAAAAAAAGCTATAGCCCATTCAAGTTTTGGGTTAATGAAAATTAATTGGCTGTAACTCGGTTAATATACACGTTACAATAACGGGCTATGTGTCAATCTTTACTGCTAAACAGTGGCTATCGAATGACACTAACAGCATAGCCGTAGCTACACCAGCAAAAAAGATGTAGCAAAAACTATTTTGCCATTTAAACCAATGTTATTTCTAACCAGCCCCACCCACTTCAAAAATTTCAATTCAATGTATGTCAAGATTTTCAGTTGAATTTCTGCTACTCAATGCCATGAAAAGTAAAGTTTCTGCTGCTTTCAGAAAAAAGTTATAGCCAATTAAATTTTGGGTCAACGAAAATTAATTGGCTGTAACTCGGTTAATGACACATCAGCATAGACCGGTCATTTGAGACAATGTTACTACTAATGTACATACATGCCAGAGCAAGGCTTAATTTCTGAATTGAGAAGTACCGGAGCTGTAACTTACCGGGGGCTCTGGGGGTATGGTTTACCTCCCAGCAAAAGCTGGGTTGAGGGGTCCCCCCCCCCAGGAAATGTTTGAAAGTTACACTTGAATTTGTGCATTCTAAACGCATTTGATCATGGTTAGTAATGCACATAGTCCTATTGTATTACATAATATGCAAAATAATAAGATTTAGGTTTTTTTTTAATAAGGTTTTTAAACGATTTTGAAGAGAACTTGGAAACCATAACTACAAAAGTAAAAAACTCAAGTCAGGTTTAAAAAGGGTACAATTTTTTGGTTTTTTGCTTATACATTGGAAACGATAACTAAGATTCATCAATTTCTCTGTTCTCACCAAGGTTAAAGATAACAAAATGCTCAAAAAAATCAGCTCCCCTGTCCTGTTCTCCCCCTAATATGAAGTGGACAATGAGTAAAATTTTGCGAAATATCTTTCAGATATTTGAAGGGTTTATTGCGTGAGGACTACTCTTCACAGAACTACTAGTGGTAGGGTAACTCAACTTACTCTGGTATGTATGTGCTTAGTAGTATCTATAATAAGTTTCAATTATATTGAGTTGTGTGCCCAGTTGAATTATTAATTTAATACATCAACCCCAACGGAGTAATAGATTTTTCTAGATTATTTGTAATATGACGTCACAGCCGGCTGCTGTATGTGGTGGTGTGTGTTGCGTATCGAAGCGTCTCTCTCCCATTAAAGCAATTATTGTGGAATGTCATCACGTGCTACTAACTACTACCAGAAGATTCAAAAATGGGGTGCACGGTATTCTCCCACTTTCCACTATGCTTGCAATATATGCAACAAGTGATTTCTTACTCACTAACAAATGTTCCTATATAGGTGAGAAAAAGTACTAGAATATTATAAAAGTAGGCTTACTCGAAGACCATTTTAATTCTTTAATCAAAATATATTAATACGACTTTGATATGATTACAGTTAAGAAAGTTGTTATCACAACCTTTTAATAAGTCAAATTGCTGTTTCAAAGTAAGGATTAATGAGGTATTCGAGACTTTTTCGTTTGCACTAAAACGTCAATGTCAGGGTTGAATGAAGGTATTTTTAATCTCAAGTCACTTTCAACCTTCAGTTGATTTCCGTATTTGTTTTTTATGAAAGCGAAAATTAAAAAAAGTGCGTTCATATGGTGGTGACATAAGCGTATCCAGAAATTTTTCAAGGGGGGTCCACTTCACCTGCATACAAAACTCTTTGACTGGACTGACCCCCCCCCCCCCTGCATTCAAATCCTAAAACTTTTATTCACTTTGTAACTACAGCAAGTATCACAGCAGCCGTAGTTCACAAATTTCAACCTATTTCAATTTATTAATTAAGTATTATACTGTACTACTTATTACACAATACTAATGTTTTTTTATGATATTAAAAAGTTGCTAAACCCATTTTACAATTTCCAAACTCCACGTTTTTAAAAAGAAAACATATTTTTCGACACCCATCCCATATGAGATGAAAGGTGAAGAGAATAGGTGAAGACAACAATACATTAAAAGGGTGCATTCTATGAGTATGAAGTGAAGAAACCAAGTACCCTGATGTGTATCTTATTGAGAGGGTACTAGAGAAGAAAGGTAACAAATTGTATGTGAAATGGTTGGGCTCTGATTCGAAATACGATTCATGGATTGATAATAATAGTGTTGTCTGAAAAAATAATCATATTGTCACTGTATTGAAAAATGAACTTGAAACAGCACATATCAAAACTACCACTGATCAACTTTGATAAGTATTTAAATGAGAACTGAAAGCAACCAACAAATGAGACACAGTGTACTTTTGAATTGTGTGTGCATCATCCAATATTGGGAAAATCAATATCGTTTTCAATTTATTATTTGCAGAAAATGGTGTTAAATCTTTAAATTTATGTGTACTTACCAATTCTCACCAGCAAGACTCATGAATTTCTCAAAGAAATTATGAGTCAAGTCCCTGAGATTGGATTCAATTAATTTGTTTCAACAAATGAAGAAATCCCACACCTGATTGATTTCTGAACTATCACAACTTCTGTTTGAGGATGAAGTCAATGTTTCTTTAATTATTAATGTTTTAGCTGTTTTTGCGTGAAAGTAATGGATGAATTTTCTTTTTTCAGCCAAAACAAACTTAAAACGAAAAATCAAAAATCCAATAATTGAAAAATTAAAAACTAATATTAAATGGCAGCAATTATTTTATTCTCTATTAAAACTTGTATAAATGCAAGATTGTATGGCATTGTACCAGGACCGAGAACGAAATTATTAATTTTACTTCAACACCGACCGTGATCCACGCAGAAACTGAGCTTCTGGACAGTTGAAAAGCTCAAATGGAAGTCTATAAAATCATTTTGTTATTTTATCATGGAAAAAGAATTCACAATGTCAACATTTGCGAGCTATGCTACTATAATACGTTTTTTCTACTTCTAGACTAATGACTTTTCTCAGTTTTATCATGAAATTCTAACCCACTCTTTCTCGATAATGTACCATACATTAAAGTTCTCTCCTCTATCGTATAAAGATAGTCTAAACATGCCACAATAATGGATACAATGACAGCCGCGATGCTCAGTTCTCAACACTCCAATATTGTACATTAATTCCGTCTAGATTAAATTTTGTTCTCTAGAATTATTATCACTGGTATAGAATTATTCTTAAGAACCTTTCCTACAGCAAAAAAGCATTCTATCTAGTGCTTAGTCATCTCAAATGGTGGGGGGGGGGGGGGTCCGGACCCAGGGACCCTCCCCCCTTGAATACGCCCCTGTGTGGTGAATACCATCAGAAATCTCATCGCAATTACGGATATTGTTGGATATTCTATCCTCGTCACCATCCAAAATGTTGTTAAATCTTTCTCCTTATAGCCTGATTAAATGATAGAATCGCGGCAGTTCAATGAGCTCTTTTTCCTGCAAAATAATTAATTACTGATTTTTCAAAAAACTCACCCAAAAAATAAAGTGAAACCTAAAATAGCCACACATTTTAAACTCAGTATTTGAATATAAAACTTCACAGAACAGACTTCTTATTTTGTTTTACAAAATTTGATGAATACAGTATTATTTTGAGAAAGAATTTAATTTTGTTAGAATATTTTAAATTGATGCATGTACATACTACGATTGTGAATAGTTGAATAACTCGAATTGTTAAGAGGAAATGTTCAGTTACTGTAATATTTTAAGATTTAAAAGAGTAACTGGGAGGTCGTAAGGCTGAGATTATTTAAGTTTGTTGTCCTCATCAAATGGATTTTTAATCCATTGTTTTCATTCTTCTATGAGTGGAAAGTAGTGTTTTAGTTAAGAAGCCAAGGCTTTAAGACGATCATAGATCATTTTGGAAGTTTCTTTATTTACTTTGATAGTTCTGTAATAATTTTATCATCCAAAAAATCGTTCAGAAGTCGTAAGTCATCAAATAATACATTTTTTTAAATGTTATCGGACCACCATTGTATCTCTTTGATAGTAGCATCAATTTTGTCTTGCACAAATAATTTGTGAATATCTTTTACTTAAGGTTAAATCAAGAGTATTTAGAGAACTAAGAATATACGAAGTAAGCTAACTTTATTAACCAAACCTCATCATTAAGGCATTTGTCAAGAAAGACAAGAGCTTTCATCTCTCCTACTTGCAATTGTGATTGCGAACGAACAACCGTACATTATCATGGTGGAATGATACATTTGTATCATTCCACCATGGTAAATTATCATGAAGCCTGAATCAACCTGGCAAGAACGTTCCTATGGATAGTCAATGGACTTCACAATGTAGGATTAGTTGCTTGTGCTCACTTCAGGGGCGCACCCAGACTTTTGGTTTCGGGGGGGGGGGGGGGGTCTTACGGCTTTTACCCATCCTACCAGGTAAAAGGGAAGGGAGGGGGTTAAAATTAGGATTTTTCAGAGCTCTTTTTACAAGAATGTTGCCTGATAAAGTTTATGTGTGGGCAATAAAGTTTATTGTGACCTCTTATTGATTCATTACTTGACTTTTTAGAATAGCATTAGCAAAATAAGCAATGGGTAAACAAAATGTGTCCATCATGAGTTTATTTGTACAGAGTGTTTCAAGAGTTCAAAATGATTCTGCCATACTGCATAAGCAACTTCTCATGAGGATAAAAAAATTAGAATGAATGTACGTCCGGACGCTTTGTTACAGAAATAAATAGGGCGAGAGATTATAGCTATTCCACCATCCATTCAGAAATGACTAAGGTCTTCATATAGATGGCGTGAATTAAATGGAACCAGTGTAAAATTATCTGAAACGTGCTACAAGATTTACTACTATTTATTTTTATGATGCTCATATGAGACCTTTGTGTTGATAATAAAGTGAACGAAAAATGCCAGTCTGAACGCGAATCGAGATTACCAAATTATTGATATTAATATTTCAATTGATATTTTACAAAAATTCACAAAACTAACATGATATAATGATGTTTTTTTTTATTGTCGGCCTAGTGGTTAACCAATTAAATTGCCAATGAACCAAACATTTTGTTCAATTTCTCCATCAAACCTTGTCAAATCATTTTTTTAAATTAAATATGAATGTACTCAATAGTCAAGAACGGTCCCAAATTTTATAAAGTCGAGTTTTTTTTAATCAAAGCATACTGATTTTGCACAGATGCTTTCCACTTGCTATTCTTCTGTTTTTGATCCAATTTAAATTCTGGTTTTGTAAACTCTGGGTGCTTTATTCGCAATCAATAACCAAGTTCATAACCTTCAATCTCAAAAACGCCTTCTTTTGGCCTTTTTTGCATATTTCATATAACTTTATAACCGCAGTACTTAATGTTTTAAATAATTTTACAGTCCATTTCACAACAAATGCATTCAATTCACCACCTAAATGAGGGCTTTAGAAGCCTAAAGTTTCCTGAATGAGTGCTAATTTATTGATCTCTTATTGAAAATGATAACTTCACTTTTCTGCTGTATTACTTTCTGTATTGAAGCGTTTTCAAAGGAATAAACTTTTGCAATTGTATTGAATTTGTTTTCGCAAAAACCTGTAAACCTTTTTTAGGAAATTGTTAGTCGCGAACCGTAACAGGTGCCTGTTCAGTCAGATAAGGTAAGCTGCAAATTCCTAGGGTAAGGGTGACCGAATAGATCGGCCACCAAAAAAAGAGGGTTCTCAGCTATAAAATCACTTGCCGATGATACAGAACTCACCTAAAACTGAGGGTCCAACTCATCAAACATTAACATTAAACACATTACATTACCCACACACAGGTCTCAGAACTATCTGAGCTTCACCTTCCGAAAAATATTATATTATTAATCTACTGTAACGTTAAATGTATTACAGGTTTAGGAGGTTCTAGAGGCTAGAGGTCCTGTACTTATTGGTTAAATGATTGCCAGATTAATATGAGTGAGACGAATTATCTTTACCCAGCCGCCTGGTCAAATCTAGTTCTGCCAGGCTACAAAATCTATTTCCACCTATGGTAGTCACTCATAATATTCCTTTTAATAGTATATCGATATTGTTAATTGCTATTAACACTATCGTATTTAAACAAGTTTGAAATGTACAGCCTAGAGTTCATATTACAAACAGCCAATTCGCTAAAAATTATCAACGTTTTGATAAGGATTTCAGAACCTGAGGGAAAGGCTTGAGCCCCAAAGCCCCCATGTCAAGCCACTAGTTATGAACATTATTCTACTTAAAAAGCTGAATACATGACATGTACCAACACTAATCAGCCTACAGCACATAGTCTCCATAATAAATTTTCTTGAAAATTATTAACAATTTGTCAAAGAGCTCGGGTTCTTTTGGGTTTCTTAAGCTCCCTAATCCCCCTCCCTTGGCTGCGCCACTGGCTCACTTCCCATTTCATCGCACAACGCACCAAAGACCCTTGAGTTTTTAGATTGTAATTTATGAAATTAACAGGTTCACACGAATCTGTGTGAGTCATCTGGGAGCAGTGGACAAAATAGAGTGGAATAAATAGAGTTGACTATGGGTGGGGGTGGGGGGGTTTACTAACACCTCCCACGGTCAATCACTCTTACATATTACTCCCTTCAAAAAATTTCTCAGAATATAAATATAATACATATTATACAATATTCATACAGGGTAAAGGAACCAAACGCTGACAAAAGCGCTTAGCTGACTTAATTCAGCCTCAATTTTGGCGCGCGACCACAACTACAGTCGCTCAGTATAGCAATGCTATTGGATATAATTAATTCCCACATCTATTACACATTGCTTTGCTTTCTAAAATGATTCCATTTGAACATAAATTAATAATGTAATAGGTACTATTGTAGTGAATGTGAACACTATGTATAATTATATGATGGCCATTCCACATTGTTCTAGTTTTGCAGTTTCTATCTTAAGATAATTCTTCTTAGTTAATAATAGTTCTTCCTTGGCCATGGATTGAGGCCTACTCATTGATTTCAATTGTTTGCAATGGAGAGAAAATGTGGTATTCAAAAGAAGTTGTCATTAAAAAAATATTTGCTGAGCATACTCTAGTTAATGACCATCGAAATTTCAGTGTTCCTGATAAACAATATTTGAAGGCATTATGAATTTGGATTTAATTAACAGTTTTCATAGTCTTTACTTCAATTAGTTTTCATCCAATCCTTATTCATGAAATGAATTTGTTTAATTCACTTTAAATTACCTTTGAGAATTTAAATTTTATGCAATTTATTTAAATGAATTTATGATAAATTTTATTATTTTATTTATTTGCTTTTTATTCTTGGAATATATTTAGACTGTTAGATCTGTTTTATATAGAAGAAAATGAGCAAACTAGTTGATTACAATGAGGACTCTTAAGCTATTATTATTGACTAGCAGCTACCCGTCCTTCGTACGGATTATGTTTAGAAATACGACTAAATATGTTTCGGCTTTTTTGATAGCAACGATCATGAAGTTGTTAGCAGTTTAGTTAACAACTTAGGACGTAAACAATTCAGTGACAGTTATCAGAGAGAATATTTGAGAACAGCTGATTGATATATCATCATAAATTACGTGATTTGTTGTTGTTCTTATGTTGTAATAATAGTGCTACCTGGCGAATTCCCAAGAGCCTAACACAAACCGCACCTTCCTAAAATGTTAATTTTTGTTTTGATAAATTATTGAAATTAGAAAATTTTGTTTTTTTTCAACAAAGAAATAATTGATAAAACATAAGATGGGCTTTGATTCACCAGACATATGTTTCCTAAAATACTGCAATGCTCCGACTACACAAGTCTGCAGACAGCGTAAATAACGCCGCGAAGGGCCCACCATTTATATTCGAGAACAGCTGATTGATATATCATGATAAATTACGTGATTTGTTCTTATTCTTATGTGGTAATAAAACTTGGAAGAAATGTATCCAAAATCGCACAATACTTGGTTTTTAAACGTTTATTATTCTGTTAAAAAAAAGTTAATTTAGTTTTTCATAGCTAAAGACATTGTCAATAATGTTTTCAATACTATTCAATAACTAAAATCCCGATCAATGCTCTCGTTTTTGAGGAGAAGGCCGCGTAAAATGTATCCAAAATCGCACAGTACTTGGTTTTTAAACGTTTATTACTCTGTTAAAAAAAAAGTCAATTTAGTTTTTTTATAGCTAAAGACATTGTCAATAAAGTGTTCAATACTGTTCAATAACTAAAATCCCGATCGATGCTCTCGTTTTTGAGGAGAAGGCCGCGTAAAATGCCTTTGGGGCCGTGACAGACAGACAGACAGACAGACAGACAGATAGACACACAGACAGACAGACAGACAGAAAGTGAGATAGGACTATTTTCGGCTTATTTAATGTATAAAACGTAAAAATAACCAAAAAATATACAATTCTGATAAATGTACAGACAAAACTCTAATTTTATTTATATAGATTTTCAAATTTCTCTACTCTGTGTTTATTAATTACTAGCTATTGTGCCCGTCCTTCGTACGGATTATGTTTAGAAATAAGACTAAATATGTTTCGGCTTTTTTGATAGCAACGATCATGAAGTTGTTAGCAGCTTAGGCCCCCCCGTTCAGAAGATACAGTTTTTTTTGCGGTGCGGTTTTTTTACTGTACGGCGTCAACTGTACTGTGATGTTCACACGGTCCGGCTTTGCTGCTTATTGCTGTGCTCTCCTCCTTCTTCCATTGAGCTTCCAGTTCAGATTTATTTATTCAAGTCCAGGATTTTTTTTATTTGAGTAAGATTTTTTCAAATAAGTTTCTTACTGAAGGTTTCTCTTAAATTTTGATCAAAGTACGCAAATTCTGGTTTCAATATTCCACACATTTTTCTCTCTTTATTTTTATATTAATCTTAAGTCTTGTCCCACAAGGCGGGTCTCTCATATATTAGAGAAATTAAATTTTCACAATTAATATCTTCCACTTCTGGACACTGGAATTCACTAATAAGAAGATCAATGCTGAAGAATATCAATAAAGGTGATCAATGCTGACGATCTGAAGACTGCTTCCAGCATAATAAGCGTATCGTTTGAACATATCCATTACCGGTACAATACATGTGCCACCGGATAAGAATAGTTATTTTGCGGTACAGCTGATTTTAGCGATACAGCTTTCGAAGACAAAACCGAATGTAGAAATCGGCTAGAACAGCTTTTTTACTGGATCCAGTCGAAACAGTATTGTGTGGAACATACAATATGAAATGTACATGCAAACGAAAGCACTGCAAAATAACTTATACAGCAAATTTACTGTACCGCACAAAAACTGTATCGTGTGAACGGGCCGAGACCATGGCCGGGACCTTAGTAAACAACTTAGAACGTAAACAATTCAGTGACAGGTAACGGAGAGAATATTTTTTGAGAACAGCTGATTGATATATCATGATAAATTACGTGATTTTTTCTTATGTGGTAATAATAGTGCTACCTGGCGAATTCCTAAGAGCCTGGCACAAACCGCACCTTCCTAAAATGTCAATTTTTGTTTTGATAAATTGAAATTAGAATTTTTTTTTTCAACAAAGAAATAATTGATGAAACATAACATGAGCTTTGATTCACCAGTCATATGTTTCCTAAAAGACTGCAATGCTCCGAATACGCAAGTCTGCAGACAGCGTAAATAACGCCGCGAAGGGCCCACCATTCAGATTATATTTGAGAACAGCTGATTGATAAATTACGTGATTTGTTCTTATTCTTATGTGGTAATGAAACTTGGAAGAAATGTATCCAAAATCGCCCAATACTTGGTTTTTAAACGTTTATTATTCTGTTGAAAAAAAAGTTAATTTAGTTTTTTATAGCTAAAGACATTGTCAATAATGTTTTCAATACTGTTCAATAACTAAAATCCCGATCGATGCTCTCGTTTTTGAGGAGAAGGCCGCGTAAAATGTATCCAAAATCGCACAGTACTTGGTTTTTAAACGTTTATTACTCTGTTAAAAAAATAGTTAATTTAGTTTTTTATAGCTAAAGACATTGTCAATAATGTTTTCAATACTGTTCAATAACTAAAATCCCGATCGATGCTCTCGTTTTTGAGGAGAAGGCCGCGAAAAATACCTTTGCGGCCGTGACAGACAGACAGACAGACAGACAGACAGACAGACAGACAGAAAGTGAGATAAGACTATTTTCGGCTTATTTAATGTATAAAACGTAAAAATAACCAAAAAATATACAATTCTGATAAATGTACAGACAAAACTCTAATTTTATTTATATAGATTAGTATATTATTAATCGTTAAATAGGCTATATTAGACATTATCATTTTTTTAATTATTGTTAATATCTCTAGTATGTTTTATATGTATGATTACTATTTGATATATAAAATCAAATTAGCTCATTCAAGGTATGTCAGCTACTGGTGTCAAGGTATGTCAGCTACTGGAGGTGACCAAAAATAGAGGTGTCAGCTATTGGTATAGATATCAAGTGATTTTAAAATAGAAATCTCGTGTTGAAATTAGTATCTAAATTGTTCCCAATTTCAATCAGCCATTTAAAAGACTTGAATAAATAGATTGTAAACATTTTTTTATTAATCCGTACAATAGCTCAAAAGTAAATAGATAATATTCATGAATTGACTCACTAAGGTGTCAGCTGCCGGTTTCTTCACCCTAGCTTCAAACTAAATGAATAATCTTTCAAATTTTTAGTTTTTCAAATTGTTTCTTACAATTTTTCTAAGCAATGGGGGGGGGGGTGGTTATCTATTTCGAAAAAATGTAATTCCAGATTCTTGATAAATTCTGTTTAAAAAGTAAAAGAATATCAAAAGTTCAATTGATTTTGAGAATTGGTTGAAAATTGAAAATATTAACTGACAGAAATAACTACAAATGGCCCGCAAAAATTCGTCAAATTTGAGCTAGTAGCTCAAATCGTTTAATGAGTCTTTATCCAGTACTCATGAGAAGAGATTCTATAGCCTGTACATAACAGTTCTTGAAAAAGGTGAGCAATCATAATTTAGGCAATAGGCTATAGCGACAAAGATTTTTGTTCATAGGAACAGTTGATAGCTATTTCTGTGGAAGAATGGAATACAGGTAATAGAACTAACATATTTCTATTAGAGGTGTGAAAACAACTGCAAAAATTTTTTTTGGTGTCAGTTCAGCAATTCAAGTGAATTTCAAATTGGGATATTAAAGAGAACATTTTTGGACACTAAGAGAACATTTTCGGACACATAAGGAATGACACAATCTTAGTCTCCGAAAATGTTTCAAACCCAATTATTATTTTGAAACATAACAAAGCGTTACCAAAAATTGCTTTAATAGAAAAATCAATCTGCAATTATCTGCTCTTTAGAAAATTTGCAAATTATAAAGATATGGATAAGAAAGGCTGAGTAACAGAGGGAAGGTCTGTAAATAGTGCCGAAGCTGACTAACAAAATGGGGAAGTGAGAAATGATTGGACGTAGTGATGAAGACGGAGACATCATGGAAAGATGAAGAATGAAAAGGATGTGGGTGAGCGAGCGAGTGAGTGAGAGAGAGAATGAATGAGAAAGACCTCCACAACAGACTGGAAACAGACGAACCATCCATCACCTTACTATCCCTGATCAATGCTGGAAATAATTATCACGCTCTATGTTGTGTTATCGATGGCTGGCAGCATGTGACGTCAACCAGCAGTTGTAGGCCTATAAGAATAAGATGCGAGAATCAGCTGTTCTATGACGAATGAAAGTGAACATCTAAAACAATTCAGTTGGTTTCAGAAACAGTTGGTTTCATAGGGTAGCCATGGCTTAATAGTAAAGATTGACACTTAGCCCGTTATTGTAACGTGTACATTAACCGAGTTACAGCGAAATAAGTTTCATTAACCCAAAAATCAAATTGGCTATAACTTTTTTTCTGAAAGCAGCAGAAATTTTATTTTTGTGGCATTTAATAGCAGAAACTCAGCAGAAATTATTGATATGTGTTTCATTTAGTTTTGCGAAGTGGGTGGGGCCGCGTGATGCTGGCCCCACCCAGTAATTAATTTTTTTAAAGTTGAATAACTTTTTTCCTGGAAACAGCAGAAAATTTATTTTTGCGGCATTAAATAGCAGAAACTCTGAAGTATCTCATGATATACAACTTATAGTTTCTGCCGTTTTGGGTGGGGCCAGCTTCACGACGGTCCTAGACCAATCCATATTCCACAAAGAAGGCTATTTCTCTTATAGGATATATTAGATTTTGATTAGACGACCAGCTTATTGCCTGGCAATATAATAAACTATCAAACACAAACTATACAGTCCAAGTTATTGCAGCATCATAAGCTATCGAGTATTCATCCACTGAAGCCTACCTGAATGAAAACTTCTATGTTTTAAGTACTGTACTAGCTTATTTCTGAAATCGTCTGCTTTTGAGCAGTTTGGGTAGAGTTGGAAATAGGGAGCCCAGGATACACAGAGAGAGTTTCTCAAGACAGTACAGTAGCTTTTGGAGAGAGACTCAATAAATTACTTCTCAGACTTGTCAAAAAAACTACCATTGAAGCATAAATTTAAAAATGAATGTGAAATTTGTAGGAACACATAAGTCAGTTTTTTGTCCGAGATATTCCAAATGAATAAATGTTTATTCTAATAAAAAACAATGAGAAAATCATTGAAACAAATTTATTGCTCCCTCCATGACAGATTGTGTGGATTCTGCCACAATAAACCCATCAGTAAGGGTGTAAACCTGTACTTCAATATTTAATATTAACTGTTTTTGTACAATTGTGATTTTTCTGTGAAATTATTCGATCCCCACAGCGTAAAAACCTCACATTTTGGAAAATAGTGAAGTAAGATTGGATAAGAAGAAGAAGAAAAAGAAGAAGAAGAAGAAGAATGCCTTGTTAATTTTGTTGTGATACTCTTTTACTTGCTAGGTCAGTGATGGACAATCTGCGGGCCAAGTGCGGACCGAGAGCTAGTTTAATCCGGCACGCGACCCGCTATTGAGTAGACACTAAAATCACACAAGTGAAATAAATTATAATATAAAAAAAGATAATATAATGCAAAATATTATTTTTTCGTCACTGAATTTATTAGAATAACGGTTATCTATTCTTTGTTTTTTTTCGCTTCACAGTACAATACTAAAGGATCTGAGTTTGCACTGAGAATTTAAAATGAGTTATTAAGGAGTTGGGCTACCACTAATCGACAAAGAGAAGGAATTTAAATTTTCACTTCTGTATTATGTTGATAGGGCCTAATTATTGTTAAAATGTCTATTGTAGCAAAATTTGTGTTTATTAGTAATTGTACAATGTAACAAAAAGTTTGCTGCCTTGTTGTCAGTGGATGAAAAAGTTTTCATATGTTGAAATCAGTAAATGCTTGAAAATAGTCTACAATTACAAAAATAAGAAACTAGTTTCATTATTGACTATTCAATTCTGAAAGGCCCACACATTGAAAACTATTAGTATTATTATTACTATTTTATTTAAAAAACGTTCAACTTTGGTTTTAATGGAATTGTGAAATCATTTTTTATCCAGAACAAAAAGAAAGTAGTTACGCTTTAAAAGTTTATTAGTAAAACAATAACAGACATCAGTGAAAGTACCAGAACATTGAAAATAGACGTAATAACTTGTTTTCAAACTGAATATAAATAACCATCCATTGAAATAAATGTCATGATTATTAGTGAGACATTCAAGATATGAGCACTAAATGAATTTCATCCACTTTGGGTTTTATTCAAAATTCTAATGTGCATCAAAATAAGTTAATTCATGTCTAGAAAGTCTTGAAATACTGCCTCCAAGAGCCAATTTTACAAGGATTTCCGGTGGAGTACCCCTTGAAAGCCCTCCACTTTGATGAGAGTGAGTTTAAGAATTAAATTTCCTGAAAAGCTAATCTCAGTTGGATCATTGCCTCCCTTAGTGAGTTAAACAGCAGTTTTCTACTATAATTTTAATTATTGAGGATAATCATCATTGAGGCTTTCAATTTAAATTGATAACTGAAATTTTAAAAACAATTTTATCTCTTAAAAATGAATATTAATCAATTTTTTTGGCTCGCCCACATAATTTCTGATTTCATCTAGACCTATCTTTGAAAAGTTTGCACATGTCTGAGCTAGGCAAAAAGGAATGTCCTCCTTGAAACTCATTAGACCTAATATCGAAGAATAATTAGGCTCGAAGGGGCGTAACTCATGGGAAATTACCAGAAATTACCTTTGAATGAGACTGAAATTGGCTGTCTCCGAATGAATTGTTGAAGACCTCTCAATTAGAATAAGAAGAAGGAGAACGTGCAACGGAGAGTCCTTTTGAAGGAGGCGGACGACAACCAGCAGTGCTGTGACCCTCGAACGGCCTGGCGACCCGACAAGACGCTTAACTCCCGATTTATTAGATGTCCCAGGAGGCGCCTGTCAGCGGCCGGTAATTTAAACACCGCAAGGGGCAAAGAGAAATTATTCAAAGATACGACTTACAGCCTTCCAACACCAGCTAACAGTTACAAAATAGCTCATAAGTTAATGGCAAATTATAATTTTTAACACTTACTTTTATGTATGATATTATGAAAACAGATTTGATTCTCAAGCAGTAGGCAGCGCTGATTCCTATAGAGTAGTCATTTAATTCATTGTTATGGAAGAAAGAAGAAGTAATTACTGCTGTGTCAATACGTATTCTGGTTGTGATAAGCAGCGTGTTTTGCCTGCTCTTA
Organism: Conomelus anceps; assembly: GCA_948455865.1. Classification (NCBI taxonomy): domain Eukaryota; kingdom Metazoa; phylum Arthropoda; class Insecta; order Hemiptera; family Delphacidae; genus Conomelus; species Conomelus anceps. The sequence continues at coordinate 62,653,199 of OX418217.1, read as the reverse complement.
CTCCTGTACTTCCCTCGCCTTGCGGTTTATCTAAATATCTTTGAATGTTTACTTAGAACTTTATGGAATGGACTCGAAAATTGGAGCTCCTTTTTGAAGAACAGCCGTTGCTGTAATAATGGTTAATTTTGTATCAATCTTCGTCTCTTCGTCATTAAACCCACTGATAAGCAGGGAAATCTGCGTTTCCACACTCCAAATAGTCTATGATATTCCTCGTTTGAATGTGCGCACAGTTATATCTTCTTTCCGCATCATTTGTTGGATGTAGTAGAGGAGTAAGGAGAAAAACCTGCATAGATATCCACCATCCCCATGCAGCTGCTGCCCCGATACAACCCACCTTCCAAGTCAGCACATACCTTGGATGCATTGAATATGGTGCTATCGTGAACAGAACCCCTCCATCTGGCAGTGATTGAAAACACAAAAACTTCTGCTTAAGGTAGCATTCCGATCTCGGCAGTCGCTGCCCAGCAGCCGCTGCCCGGCAGCCATGACACATTGCTGCTGCTAAGCGGCGCTGCCACTATGCGTCGGATAGCAGCGACCAGGCAGCAACTGCCATGTGCAGTCAGAGAGAATAGAATAGTAATTACTATTCTATTCTCTCTGTGTGAAGATGTCAAGCAGCAGCCAGTCCAAACAGTTGTTCATTCCAGTTGTGTTCAAATAAGAAGATTTAACTATTAACTATAAATTTAACTACTGTATGTCTGATAACTTGAATAAACGAAAGCCAGAACTCGTGAAGCAACTGATAGAGGATCATTGCCAATTTATAATTAAAGTCCCTCTGGCACAAATTCCTACCAAGTGTCCAGAACTGATTAAGGTATTTGTAGGAGACAGTTTGAATATATCTGTGATAAATTAATCAACATACTGCCAAATAAATTTGTAAAAGAAAAGATCACTCCAAAATTGCTTAATGATGTGGATGTATTGGTGAAAAGTAATGAATTATCAGTATCTATCTTTCACTAAAATATAAGTTCTATAATTGTGTTTTTTCATATATTTCAACTTATTATTTATGTATATTACTATAGTTCAGTTGATAAATGAAATCGCTAAATATAGTTTTTAATCTTTCCAATCTGCTATCTAAAAATCCAAATTTTGGTTTTGCAGACAATTTTTTCTTATTTTCTTTTCAATTTTTCATTTCTTTTTTATTCTGAATACAGATTTATAAGTTTTATTTAAATTATATTTTTTCTGTATATGAATTGTGCACCTAATAAATATAAATTACAAGACAGAGAAATAATAATAATAGTTATATACAACCGAGTCAAATACTTGTCATTTTCATTAAACGTCACCATTTGAATGCTTTTCACAACAATTGAATGCTTTCTACAACTACTATCCCGGGTGGTGATTGGTCATGCGGTGAGCGTGGTGTTCAAGTGGTCGTGATGTTCAGTCACGACCGCTCAAGACTGCGCTTGGATGGGTGACCGTGCTTCAATGACTTAATGTTACAAGCTTTATTATCACTTACCCGGTGGTTCGGAACCCACCTAAAATAGTAGGTCCACCATGTTCCCCGTAACATGGCACAAACGGCGAGGTGGAACTACCCGTAAGGGTCTCCCCACCATTAAAAGCCATACGCTTATTATTATTATTATCCCGAGTGAGCAGCGCGACCGTACTGCTTCTGTAGCAGCTCGGCAGCGCTGCCAAGGCCGCGCAGAAGCCACGCCCCCTGGCGGCGCTGCCAGGTCGCTTCCATCGGAAAGCGTTGCATATAAATCCATAAGAGCAGTAGGCGCAGCCACGGTCGCGGCTCCTGGGCAGCGGCTGCCGGGCAATGACTGCCGAGATCGGAATGCTACCTTTAGGGTGATTTGTCACAAACGCCCTCTATTTCCATCAATACAACTGTTTAGGAATTACAGGGTGCTCAGTGTCAGACAGCTATACATTTTAGTAGTTATAATTTACATAAAAAGATATCCAATACATATTCAATACGTTGAACATGAACACAACACCAGATAAGAGAGACCTTGCAATGCCCAGGGTCAACACTACTTTTGCTCAAAAATCTGCATTGTAGCCTATGTTGGTTTCAAACTATTCAATAAAATGTCAGGTTTTTTGAAAGAAGCAGTAAATTTATCAAGATTTAAGAGCTTATTAAAGAAATGGTTGATGGAAATGAATTATATAGAATGTGAAGTATTGTACAACACTTGAAAAGTTATATATAGTAATGGTTTTTGTTAATGATTTGATTGATTATTTGTTCCAATATAGTCGTTTAGGTTTTAGACTGTTTAGGTTGTAATAATAATTTGAAACCACTATAACTTGTTAAATTGGCACTACAAAAGTGGCAATTTTTAGATTTTATACTGTCCCAAATAATATCACTTAACACAACGTCTTTAAACTATTAGTAAGCTGCATAAACAGTAAACACTTGTCTCTGCACTTGACACTGTCTAAAGACTGAATAAAGCACTGTTTACTCCACTGGCACTGGATTGTCTCTTCTACGAGATCCATAATACTGTCACGCAGGTTTGAAAACTGACTCACTGGTTCACGTGGACTCCTTTTATATAGCTGTTGTAGTTGTAATTCCAAGAATTGGAGCTCACCAGACACTTCGAGAATTTTCTCAATCGTTCTAGACAAATGTAGAATTGACAAGAAGATCAATTGAGAGAGTTGCAGACTTCAGACTTCAACAATAGGAATGACAAAGACATCTAAGGAGAGAGAATTAGAAGATTGTATGAAGATCAGTTGCTTCTGTCCATGAAAACAATGGAGTGATATAAATAGAACAAGTGCGTGACTAACTGCTTGTTTGCTCTCGTAACAATACATTAAAATTTGTTCATAACTAATCAACTAGTCTTCCTGACCTTCGTGAAGCTGGCCCCACCCAAAACGGCAGAAACTATAAGTTGTATATCATGAGATATTTCAGAGTTTCTGCTATTTAATGCCGCAAAAATAAATTTTCTGCTGTTTTCAGGAAAAAAGTTATTCGACTTTAAAAAAATTAATTACTGGGTGGGGCCAGCATCACGCGGCCCCACCCACTTCGCAAAACTAAATAAAACACATATCAATAATTTCTGCTGAGTTTCTGCTATTAAATGCCACAAAAATAAAATTTCTGCTGCTTTCAGAAAAAAAGTTATAGCCAATTTAATTTTTGGCTTAATGAAACTTAATTCGCTGTAACTCGGTTAATATAACGTTACAATAACGGGCTAAGTGTCAATCTTTACTATTAAGCCATGGCTACCATATGAAACCAACTGCTTCTGAAACCAACTGAATTTTTTGAGATGTTCACTTTCATTCCTCATAGAACAGCTGATTCTCGCATCTTATTCTTATAGGCCTACAACTGCTGGTTGACGTCACATGCTGCCAGCCATCGATAACACAACATAGAGCTTGATAATTATTTCCAGTCTGTTGTGGAGGTCTTTCTCATTCATTCTCTCACTCACTCACTCGCTCGCTCACCCACATCCTTTTCATTCTTCATCTTTCCATAATGTCCCCGTCTTCATCACTACGTCCAATCATTTCTCACTTCCCCATTTTGTTAATCAGCTTCGGCACTATTTACAGACCTTCCCTCTGTTACACAGCCTTTATTATCCATATCTTTATAATTTGCAAATTTTCTAAAGAGCAGATAATTGCATATTGATTTTTCTATTAAAGCGATTTTTGGTAACACTTTGTTATGTTTCAAAATAATAATTGGGCTTGAAACATTTTCGGAGACTAAGATTTTCATAAGATAACATTTTCGGAGACTTAAGAGTCCTCATTGAAATCAACTAGTTCGCTCATTTTCTGCTATATAAAACAGATCTAACAGTCTAAATATATTCCAAGAATAAAAAACAAATAAATAAAATTTATCATAAATTCATTTTAATAAATTGTATAAAATTTAAATTCTCAAAGGTAATTTAAAGTGAATTGAATAAGTTCATATCATAAATAAGGATTGGATAAAAACCAATTGAAGTAAAGACTATAAAAACTGTTAATTAAATCCAAATTCAAAATGCCTTCAAATATTATTTATCAGGAACACTGAATTCTCAATGGTCATTAACTGGAGTATGCTCAGCAAATATTTTTTAATGACAACTTCTTTTGAATACCACATTTTCTCTTCATTGCAAACAATTGAAATCAATGAGTAGGCCTCAATCCATGGCCAAGGAAGAACTAGAACAATGTGGAATGGCCATCATATATACATAGTGTTCACATTCACTATAATAGTACCTATTACATTATTAATTTATGTTTAAATGGAATCATTTGAGAAAGCAAGCAATGTGTAATAGATATGGAAGTTAATTATATCCAATAGCCTTGCTATACTGAGCGACTGTAGTTGTGGTCGCGCGCCACAATTGAGGCTCAATTAAGTCAGCCAAGCGCTTTTGTCAGCGTTTGGTTCCTTTACCCTGTATAAATATTGTATAATATGTATTATATTTATATTCTGAGGGATTTATATTTTTTTGAAGGGAGTAATATCTAAGAGTGATTGACCGTGGGAGGGGTTAGTAAACCCCCCCCCCCCCCCACCCTTGAGACAACTCTATTTACTCCACTCTACTTTGTTCACTGCTCCACAGATTCGTGTGAACCTGTTAATTTCATCAATTACAATCTAAAAACTCAAGGGTCTTTGGTGCGTTGTGCGATGAAATGGAAAATGAGCCAGTGGCGCACTTAGGGGAGGGGTATTAGGAGGCTTTAGCCGCCCCCCCCCCCCAAGAACCCGAGCTCTTTGAAAAATTGTTAATAATTTTTAAGAAATTTTGTTATGGAGAATATGTGCTGTAGGCTGATTAGTGTTGGTGCATGTCATGTATTCAGCTTTTTAAGTATAATAATGTTCATAACTAGTGGCTTGACATGGGGGGCTTTGGGGCTCAAGCCTTTCCCTCAGGTCCTGAAATCCTTATCAAAACGTTGATAATTTTCAAGCGAATTGGCTGTTTGTAATATGAACTCTAGGCTGTACATTTCAAACTTGTTTAAATAGGATAGTGTTAATAGCAATTAACAATATCGATATACTATTAAAAGGAATATTATGAGTGACTACCATAGATGGAAATAGAGTTTGTAGCCTGGCAGAATTAGATTTGACCAGGCGGCTGGGTAAAGATAATTCTTCTCACTCATATTAATCTGGCAATCATTTAACCAATAAGTACAGGACCTCTAGCCTCTAGAACCTCCTAAACCTGTAATACATTTAACGTTACAGTAGATTAATAATATAATATTTTTCGGAAGGTGAAGCTCAGATAGTTCTGAGACCTGTGCGTGGGTAATGTCATGTGTTGAATGTTAATGTTTGATGAGTTGGACCCACAGTTTTAGGTGAGTTCCGAATCATCGGCAAGTGATTTTATAGCTGAGAACCCTCTTTTTTGGTGGCCGATCTATTCGGTCACCCTTACCCTAGGAATTTGCATCTTATCTTATCTGACTGAACAGGTACCTGTTACGGTTCGCGACTAACAATTTTCTAAAAAAGGTTTACAGGTTTTTGCGAAAAAAATCAATACAATTGCAAAAGTTTATTCCTTCGAAAACGCTTCAACACTGAAAGTAATACAGCAGAAGAGTGAAGTTATGATTTTCAATAAGAGATCAATAAATTAGCACTCATTCAGAAAACTTTAGGCTTCTAAAGCCCTCATTTAGGTGGTGAATTGAATGCATTCGTTGTGAAATGGACTGTAAATTTATTTAAAACATTAAGTACTGCGATTATAAAGTTATATGAAATATGCAAAAAAGGCCAAAAGAAGGCGTTTTTGAGATTGAAGGTTATGAACTTGGTTATTGATTGCGAATAAAGCACCCAGATTTTACAAAACCAGAATTTAAATTGGATCAAAAACAAGTGGAAAGCATCTGTGCAAAATCAGTATGCTTTGATTAAAAAAAACTCGACTTTATAAAATTTGGGACCGTTCTTGACTATTGAGTACATTCATATTTAATTTTTAAAAATGATTTGACAAGGTTTGATGGAGAAATTGAACAAAATTTTTGGTTCATTGGCAATTTAATTGGTTAAGCACTAGGCCGACAATAAAAAAACATCATTATATCATGTTAATTTTGTGAATTTTTGTAAAATATCAATTGAAATATCAATATCAATAATTTGGTAATCTCGATTCGCGTTCAGACTGGCATTTTTCGTTCACTTTATTATCAACACAAAGGTCTCATATGAGCATCATAAAAATAAATAAATTTAATAAATTCTGTTTATGTATATTTGTCAGTTTATACAATTGTCAGTCACTTCAAACTAACTTGTAATAAATAGTAGTGAATCTTGTAGCACGTTTCAGATAATTCTACACTGGTTCCATTTAATTCACGCCATCTATATGAAGACCTTAGTCATTTCTGAATGAATGATGGAATAGCTGTAATCTTTCGCCTTCTTTATTTCTGTAACAAAGCGTTCCGGACCTACATTCATTCTAATTGTTTTATCCTCATGAGAAGTTGCTTATGCAGTGTGGCAGAATCATTTTGAATCTTGAAACACTCTGTACAAATAAACCCATGATGGACACATTCTGTTTACCCATTGCTTATTAACTAATGCATTTCAAAAAGTCAAGTAATGAATCAATAAGAGAACACAATAAACTTTATTGCCCACACATAAACTTTATCAGGCAACATTCTTGTAAAAAGAGCTCTGAAAAATCATAATTTTAACCCCCTCCCTTCCCAAATTTTACCTGGTAGGACAGGTAAGACCCCCCCCCAAACCAAAAGTCTGGGTGAGTAGTTACATTTTAGGGCACCTGGCGCAACCTTGACCTTGACCCTGACCTTGACCTTGACACCACCCCGGACCGGAAGTGCCCCACCCTGGACCGGAAGTCAAACCGGAAGTGCCCCACCCCGGACCGGAAGTCAAACCGGAAGTGCCCCAACCCGGACCGGAAGTCAAACCGGAAGTGCCCCACCCCGGACCGGAAGTCAAACTGGAAGTGGCCCCTCTCACCCTAAAAGTGGCCCCCCTCACCCTAAAAGTGAACCCCCTCACCCTAAAAGTGGACCCCCTCACCCTAAAAGTGGACCCCTCAACCTAAAGTTTCAACAAGAAAGAGAGGGTAGAGAGAGAGACCCCTACTTTCATCACCTGACCCCGCCCCCCAGCCTTCTAATGGATGGGTGACCATGACTCAGTAGTTTGGGACCAACTTAGGTACCCCATAGCATGACACACCTTTGTCCTCCAAGTAACTCTATGCATATTCAATTCTGACGGATGGGTGAGGTCCCTGGGCAATTCGGAAATGGGAGCAGAGTTGACCTTGGGTCATTGGGTGGGGACCTGGTTCTAGAGTTACCTCTGGCCTTGACATTCTGTATGACGTCATGGACAGCAGTGATGATAAGATGACGTCATGATTATTTCCTAGAATTACTGAGCGTTGAGGCTATAAAAAGATGTGCATTGGCAGATGACCTTCAATCATGATGCAGGCAACATACTATCTACTTGTGGCAGCTGCTGTGAGTGTCAACTCAATATCATTGGACCCAGAGTACAGGACTGAGGAATTTTTAACATTGAGGGAGCATGGACTGGATAAATCAAATGTGTTTCACATGCATCAGTGCCTGATGTCAAGAATGGTGCTACATCAGAATACTACACAGGAAGCAATTGATGCAATGGGCCATGACGTTAATGAATGGTATATGAAGCTGGCTGCAGAATGCAATGTGGAGGAGGACCTGTGCCGACGAGTCCATTGCACATACAATTTGCACACCTGTCTCCACCCATCCTTTACATCGCTGAGCTTTCTTGAAGCCATCATTGCTGCATCAGACACAGTCTGTACACCACACTGTCCTACGCTCTCTACTACAGCTGTACCATCTTCAACTTGGAAGACTTTGGACAACTCACCACCACCAGCCATCACCAGTGGAGCTAGCAGAGTGATATAATGTGCGATTGTGGAGATTGTCAACTTGTTACCAGCACCCAGTGGATTGTGCAACCGCTATTCTGTTTTGGCTACAAACATCTACCTGAACCATTTGGAACATTACAAAACTTTGTGGAAACAGTGTCATTATGCTTTCCTGAAGCCTCCATAAGTGTTTTTAACAATGATGCTGCTCTTTTACAATTTCCTCTTGGCAAAGGACTGTGTGAAATCGCTGCCAACCTAGGACAGCTATACCATTGGGTGATTGTTGATATCATGGACTAAACAATTTCTATATGTATCATTACAATTGTCAATAAATATTATTTATCAATATATTGGCTACTAATTAACCAGACTCATGATTGTACAACTATATTGTAGAAGGATGTGAAATATAGGTTGAAAAAAGATATCTTGTGCTGCTTTCAACGAAGCAGTTTCAACAAGAAAGAGAGGGAGAGACTCTCACTGGCCTTTTGGCGCCATACCAATGAAGCAGGAAAAAACATGTCTGTGTAATTGCACAATATTATGCAACAGTATTATGTAATCACTGACCTTGACATTCTAGCTTCATTGGTATGACATCATTCCAATGCAGGAAAAAACATGTCTGTGTGCAACATTACGTAATCACTGACCTTGACATTCTGGCACCATTCCAATGCAGGAAAAAACATGTCTGTGTATAATTGCGCAACATTACGTAATCACTGACTTTGATATTTCTGGCACCATTTTCAATGCCTAGTGGATAGACATCTAGTATATATATATATTATGTATACATTTAATATTTATCAGTATTGAGAAGGCTACAATAGCAAGAGAGTTGCACAGGTCAGCTCGTCAGAATTTCCCAACACATATGGTGACTGTGAAAGGGCTAGACGATCTCTATCAGGCTGATCTTGTTGAGATGATACCGTATGCACATCAGAACAAAGGTTACAGGTACATTATTACAATTATTAATTGTCTCAGCAAGTATGCTTATGCTATTCCAATAAAGAACAAGTCAGCTGATGCAGTTGTCAAGGCAATGCATCCTATATTTGAGCAGAATCCAATGAACCATTTGCAAACTGATGATGGTAAAGAGTGGTTCAATTCAAAGTTTCAACAGCTTGTAAAACACTATGACATTGATCACTATTCAACATATTCAGATAAGAAGGCCTCAATAGTGGAACATTTCAACAGAACACTTAAACATTTAATGTGGATCAAATTCACTGAGCGTGGAACCTATCACTGGACAGATATTCTAACCTCACTTGTAAAAGAGTATAATGGAAGAATCCATATGACAATAGGTATGCGACCGGTTGATGTTACAAAAGAGCATGAGACATTACTGCTTTCCAGACTTGGTGAGCAACGTCATGAGTATCAACAGAGCTTGTTGGACAAATCTGAAAACAGGTTCTATCCAGGTGTTCACCAAAAAATCGATCCAGGTGATAAGGTTCGAATAAGCAAGTATAAAATGACATTTGACAAGGGTTACCTACCCAATTGGATAAATGAACTGATCACTGTCACACGTGTGAGACCTACTGTACCTGTAACATACGAGTTGGAAGATTGCAGAGGACAGCATGTGCAAGGAGGATTCTACGCAGAAGAGATTGTGAAAACCAAAGTACCTAGTGTTTTTGAAATTGCCAGAGTGCTGAAGAGGAAAGGTAATAAACTGTTGGTGTGCTGGAAAGGATATGATCACAGTCATGACTCTTGGATTGATAGAGCAGATTTGGTGTGTTAAAGCAGGTTGTGCAAAGGAGTCACAGGTTCAATATAATTGACTTTGATCAAGTGGTGAGAGGCTGTGGTCTGGCCGACCCAGAAATGAATGCAAAGACACGTCATGGACCTCTGTTCCCCAAACATATGCGCTGCATTATATGTGGACCGTCAGGCTGTGGAAAAACAAATTTACTGTTCAACATGCTTTTCGATTGTGAAGGAATCTCATTTTCAAACATCTATCTCTACTCAAAAACTGCATTTCATATAGGTAAAAAATCACCTTGCTGTGCTTTCAACGAAGGCAGTTTCAACAAAAAAGAGAGGGTAGAGAGAGTGAGAGAGAGTCCCACTTCTACTTCCATCACATGACCCCGCCCACCAGCCTTTGACATTCCAGTTTCAACTAGTATGTATGATGTCACTGCTACATTCCAATGCTATGAGTCATATCTATGCAGGAAAAAACATGTCTGTGTAATTGCACCACATTATGCAACAATTTTATTGCTATTATCCAAGCTCACAAGCCAGTTGCAAGCTAAGGTGACACTCACTGTGAGCCCTTGCAGCTCTAATATGTAAGCACTCAAGCTTATTGCAAGATAAGCTCACACCCCTTGTTAGCTCTTTTTCTGAGCCACTGTATCCATTTACTGCACACTCAGTGCTCCACTCAGTGCACACTCAACTACCACTTAGTGCGACTTTGGGCTAACTTGGTGTACCACTTTTGTCCCATGTGGCTAACTTTATGCTTAATTGGAGTAAGCCAACAGTCAACACCCAACAGGTGACTTAGAGAAATATGTCTTAGGTTAATCTTATTTATAAGGATAGGATTGTAGGGGTTTGTGGAAAACACAGAAGATAGATTCACAATAATTTCTCCATTTATTAATACAACATAAAATAATACATATTCCTGTTTACAATGTAATATATTAAATACAAAAAACAACTCTTTCCTTATTTCTACTGGGGGTATGCTTAAGGACATCCAACCTGATTCTAATTCTATAATTTAAATCTATGTTAGAGCTCTCAAATTCTTCCTCCAACCAATAATTCGAGACATACAATGCTTCTAGGTTCTCAAACTGTAATATATACCGATTCTTATTTCTAGCCCATACTTGTTTAATTGCAACAATCACCAACTCTGTACCTTCTGCTAACTCTTCCAATCGTTTGCACTGTCCTACTTTTACTTTCCCTTTAATTTCCAGCATTGTAATGCTGTTGAATTGCTCCACTTCTGACTGTGTAAAGGAAGTGTCTTCCAAGTTTTTCCATACATCTGACGAAAATTCAATTGTTTGTATTTTTGGAAATGTGTGACCATTATAGCTTGTCATACCATTAATGGTAATTACACAAATGGTTTCTCCTCTTGGCAAGCAAATCATATCTTTTTCGTCATTGTAGGGGATTACAAAATAGCTTACTTTCTTAAGATCTTCTATTTCTTTGTACGCATTGAGAAAAACATTTTTATGGTACCCTTTTACAAAGTAAACCTGTTTCAAGCCATCTTTTTCCCCTAGAACCCCAACATATGTAAATTTTTCCTTATTGTTCACAGTAAATGCAGTCACATGATACACCCCACTTGGTTCAAAATTCTTCCAATGTGAATAAAAATATGGTTCAAGCTGCTCTCTCAAATCTTTGATTTCATTCTCATATTCTACTAGCTGTTTATGCTGTTTCTTTATGGACTCTGTAGCTTCTAAAAACTCAACTTTCCTACGTTTAAGATTAATTTCATCCAGCTCTAGCTTACGCTTCCTAGCAGATAGCACTGTGATTGGAGACAAGGGATCTATTTCTTTAACAGGATAGGGAGGAAGCTTAGAGTTTATGTTTGTTCTTTTTCTTGAGACTTGTGGTATAAGATTAGCAGTTTTTACAAGACCTAGCTCATCTAGGTTGACCTCTTTGGCAATAGTAGAGAAAGTGGTTGTTGACTTGGAGAAATATGTCTCACCACTCTTAATATAACACTTTTGTGTGAAACTAATATTATCCCTGTTGTCTGTATCCTCGTGAATTTCTAAATAATTAATGGGTAGTAAATTAAAGCTAAATGCAGAAATGACATAGGATATTATTTTATTTCAATGTTGTGGATTGGTGGGCAGCTTTACTTGTACTCCAGTCAATTTCTTGGTGTTGCTATTCCCCCAGTAAACATATTGTAAAAGATTGTTATAAACCAAGCAACAGCTATTCTTTGAACTATCTGTCAGTTTGGACCACATCTTAGACAAGGATACAGAAAATATTGGAGCATTTTCAAAATAATCTTTACTGTCATTTAAGAGTGACAAGCTATCTCGAATAGGATCGAATTTTTTAGAGTTGGAGCTATTTCTTATGCTGTAGTTATAAATTGTTGCTTCCAAACATGTAATGCCATGCATTCTAGCTAAATCAGAGTTTAAGGTTTCCCGCAATCTTGTATCTGGACAGGCAATAAAGTCTACAATATGGTTACCCAGCTGCTTATTTACACCAGGGCTTGTCATTTGACAAATGAACTTATTTTAAATTTTCACTCTTACATTATTATTAACCCAAGTCAAGCAATCAATCCCAACAGTTTTATCGTTATCTACAATCACATTATAGTCTTCCTTATACTCCCCTTGGAAGCAAAAACGATTATTTGTAGTTGAAAAGTCACACATCCCACTCTTGTTAAATATTCCAGCAAAGTCCTGTGTTATGTCCAAGTCCAGAAGATAGAAATGTTCCTTCCTAAGCTGCTCTAATAACTTTGGTAACTCCTCCATTAATGTGGCGATGGGAACATCGGCAAGCTCCACTTTGTAGGGTATCCCCACTGGATTCTGGTACTTCTGTTTCACTTCTTTATAGCTGTCTTCGTCAAGCACTTCCAGAATTTTTTTGGACATATCACTTCCACTGTCCAATAAGTATGGTAACTTTGCTTTAACTCCATGTTTAGCTGACACCATTTTGGAGAATTTTCCTCTCAAGTATAAATTGAATGCTCCACATATTTCTTTTTTTAGAATAAACCGTCTCTTATCCATTTCCTCACAGTCCTCCAAAGCACAAATTTTCACAAGCATTATATTGTCACAAAAGGTCTCTGTAATAGGCACAAGATTTGAATCAGCCCGCACCAACAGTTCTTCTCCAGCAGTATAATCAATTTGTCCAATATCTGTAACAAGGTTGTCATTGCACAGGTTTTCTGTTAGAAGCCACAAACCGAACCTCTCACTGGTAGGCTTCACTTTATTCCCACAGAGCATGGGAACATTAAAAACCTTGGAAGTATCCATGTTCACTGCTTCATTGTCTAAATCAAACTGAACGAATGCAAATTATTGTGTGGTATTTATAGGTGCTGGCCTGGTGGGCGGGGCCAGTGATTGCATAATACAGACATGTTTTTTCCTGCATAGATATGACTCATAGCATTGAAATGTAGCAGTGATGTCATACGTACTAGTTGAAACCGGAATGTCAAAGGCTGGTGGGTGGGGTCATGTGATGGAAGTAGAAGTGGGACTCTCTCTCACTCTCTCTCTCACTCACTCTCTCTCTCTCACTCTCTCTACCCTCTCTTTTTCGTTGAAACTGCCTTCGTTGAAAGCACAGCAAGGTGATTTTTTACCTATATGATGGTGCTATTATTTGGCAAGTGGAATCAAGGATTGGATGTGGAAGCAGCAATGTCCCCCATGGAGGTAGAACAAGAGTCTATTAATAGGACATCATTTGTGAAAGATGTCATTTGACCATTGGACTCTGTTGTGTTAACATCAAGCAGCATCAAATATCTGCAGAAGAAAGGCTATCAAGTTAGAAGAGGAGGAAGACAACAACAACACTGAAAAATGGGAGTTTTGGATGTGACAAGGCATGGTCCTTCAGCAGACAATAGCATCACTGGCTATGAATATCATTCTCATGCACTGTATACTACAGGCTTTGGTGCCAACGATGAGATTCGGATATCAATTCAGCAGCAGGACATCTATACACTGCCATCAGAGAGCTATCTGCACATGGAGTACAGGGTGAGCAATGCCTTAAATGCCACTTTGGGAGGCTCACCTTGTGTTTCCGGATTCTTTGGCCACCTGTTTACAGAAATACGCTATGAGATCAATGGAGTTGTAGTGGACAGCATACGTAGCCCTGGCATTACCAGCCTGATGAAGAATGCCATGACCTTTGAGTGGGAAGAACAGCTCAAGATGGATGGAGCCAGCTACAGATATGATGCAAAGGCAGGGTTTGGCACGTTTGATGCTGATGGTACCAACACAACAATCATGAATGTGCCACTTTGATACCTGTTGGGCTTTGCTGAGGACTATAGACAGATTATGTTGAATGTGAAACAGGAGCTGGTACTGAGACGAAGTGCTGACACTTTAGACTGTTTGAATGCAGCAGGCAAGGTCACAATTGAGAAACTGGTGTGGAGGATGCCCTATGTAGAGGTGTCTGATGAGGAAAAATTGCATCTGCTGAGACTGGTGTGAAACAACACGCCCATCTCAATGCCATTCCAACATTGGGAACTGTACAAGTACCCATCTTTGCCACAGACCACAAAACATACATGGACTGTCAAATCAACTACTCAGCTGGAGAAGCCAAGATACATTGTGATTGGACTGCAGACTGGAAGAAGAGGAGCAGCTACTGTGAATAGCTCACTTTTTGACATGTGCAAAATGAAAGACATTCAAGTGTTCATGAACAACAAGTACTATCCATATGAAAGCATCAATGGTGACGATAACCAAGTGTACAATATGTATGCAGCATTCAATGGAGTCTACAATCATGATGATGCTTGAGCAAGCAACCCACTTTTTGAGAAACAGGCTGTGTGGGATGGTAAGATGTTACTGTTTCCCATTGACTGTTCACGTCAAAATGAATCGCTCAAGACGGGAAGCATTGACATCAGAGTTGAGTTTGAAGCAAGTGAGAACATTCCAGGAAATACACATGCCTATTGTCTGCTGATACATGAAGTGATTAAGGAGTATCAGCCAATAACCGGTCTTGTTCAATCAGTCTAGAGAGAGGGAGATAGCAGTGAAGGATATAAAGGTGGTCGACAAGCAGCAGGATGGTCATAGTTGCATGAAGTGTTGAGTGAAGCATACATCATGTCCAGGAGAGTTCTACGCTTTTTGGAGGAGGAGGAGGGGGAGTTGCCACCCAGCGATGGAGAGGATGTTGTGGGCTGCTGCCTAGGCTACTACACTCAACACAAGAAATCATTGATGAAGGATGCTTCTACAAGTACAACCGACCTCAACCAGGCTTCCACTGATGATGACGACAATGATGGCATCGCGCCAAGCAGGGCTACAGAACATTTTGGACAACTACCAATCTACCTGATGGACTTTCAAGGCTTTGAGGGATTGAATAACCAGTTTATTGTCAAGGAGATGGCAATATTGGAACATGACGATGAGCATCATGTGTTGACACACCACTATTTTTTCAAGTCACCATACCCAGACATTTTGCTAAAAACAAGCATACTGGTTGATAACAATCAATTACAAAGAGCTAAACATGGACTGAGATGGTCGGGCAATGGAGCCGGCCAAACACATCTCTCATATTCAGCCTTGAAGCAAATTGTATGTGACACAGTTGGAAGATGGCTGCATGAGAACAGTGACTCAGGATGGCCAATCAAGATATTGGTTTATGGATATGAGAAGATTTGTCTGCTGGAAACACTACTGCAGCTGAACAAAATGGAGAATGTGGAGTATGTGGACCTGAGTTCACCCTACCTATTCCATGAGACGCCCAACTTGGAAGTGCTGATGAAGACTACTACAGTCTACTGCCCGGAACATTACCTGCTCGACTTCTTGGAGACTGTGAAGATGAAGCTGGCTGGTGACAATGGAAGAAGAGGATGCTTAGATGTACCACCATTTTGTGCACTCAATGTAGTAAACATCCTGCACAATTGGATTATGCAGGCATTACAAAAAGATAGACATTTTTGTCAAAGTTTGTTTTTATCAATAAATAATGAAATGTGAATATTGCATCATCATTTACTCCTCCACCACCTGCTCTCCTAGTATATAAGAAGTAGCTGAGTCTCGCTGAGTATCATTCAGTCTACAACAATGGCCAGTATCACTACACTGCCGTTCAAGGTAACAGTCATATTTGACAATTGTAGAACTCCATTGACATCAGTATACAAGTTAAAGTATAGCTTGGTAGCCATAATGGACTTGCATTCAGTGCCTGGATGGAGGAACAAGGATGTTAAGCTGGAGATTGATTTCAACAACAGTGATGAGACTTGGTGGTGTGACTTTGAGTGTGGTGACCAGAGTCTATCTTTGATTCGTAGAAGAAAAATTACATTTGCCGGCTTTGACTACAACTCTATGGATGGACGTGTCAGATGCATTAGGATTGAGGATGGTCAATCAGGCAATCCTGCTCTACTGGTATCAATTCGTAAAGCTGAGCAACATCCTAGATTATGGCCGCCAGGCGATGTGACCGATGGTGTGGGCCATGTAAAAGAATCTCTAAATAGGTTGGCAGAGACCTATGGTGTCACCAGAGACTTTGAAAGGGGCAATATTGTAGCCAATTTCTATGTATTGTTTCATACTTGCGATTGTCTATGTTAATAAACAATGTATTGTAAAAGTATACTTTTCTTTTCAACCTATTTCCTTGGGGCAACAGTGCTCCCATGCAGCTGAGTGTGCACTAGGTGAGCACTAGGTGAACAATAGGTGAGCACTAGGTGAACACTTGCTTTACACTAAGTGAACACTAGGTGAAAGCTATGTGTGCACTTTTAATTCAAGTGAACACTTTTAAGCCTAAGTGAGCACTAGGTGAACACTAGGTAAACACTAGGTGAGCACTAGGTGAACACTTGGTGTACACTTTTAGGCATAAGTGGACACTAGGTGTGATTACTGAGAAGTCTTATACTAGGATAGGGGAAAATGAATAACAAATCAGTTGCAGATGTCACATTTTTATTTCACAATACATAGAGAGATTTATTATTCTTTAATCAATTGGATTTGATGGGTTCTCCCAGCAGGATGACACATAAATTTATATGATTTCATGTCGACGGTTCCAACAGCAGGGACAAATTTGGAGGTAGTCCTGCTGTACGACTCTGGTAGTATAACCCACATGTGTGTGTTCTTGGAATCCAGTATTGCAGCTACCTTCTCACCATATTTTGTAGTGACTCTCTCTGCACTGACCATTTGGTATGGGAACCCTGGCTGGAGATCTTTCATGGATATGTGGTCTAGTGGCTTTTGGGCTGCAATTGTGTTGTAGATGGCATCAGCGGCAGCATTAGTGGATGACATCTATAATTGAAAATGAACAGGTATTAGCATAATCTTGCAGTCAGCATTGTGAAACAATGGGTCAGCCATTTTGATGTTAGATTTCATGCAGTAGATTACATATTATTGGATGAGATCATGGTTAGCCATTTGAGGTTAGATTTCATGCAGTAGACTACATAGTATTGGATGATATCATGGTTAGTCATTTGAGGTTAGATTTCACGCAATAGTATTGGATGATATCATGGTTAGCCATTTTAGGTTAGATTTCATCCAATAGCTATGGAATATTTGGAGGGAAGGTTTATACACTACAGCAATTGAGGGATATTCATTAGTAAAGAGACAAGTACTTACTATTATTGATTTGAGTCTTTAGCTGGATTCACTGTAGAAGCTAGCAGTCGTTTGCTGAGATACTATGAATCTACCAGCCAGAGGTCCACCATATATATACTCGGTAACCAGATCTCCCACCACCTTGAACACTTTTAAGCCTATGCATTCACAAGGTGATCATTAACAGTGATTATGTAATGTTGCACACAGACACGTTTTTTCCTGCAATGAAATGGTGCCAGAATGTCAAAGTCAGTGATTACGTAATGTTGCGAAATTATACACAGACATGTTTTTTCCTGCATTGGGAATACATCATAAATACGTCATACAGAATGTCGAGGCCAGTGGTAACTCTAGAACCAGGTCCCCACCCAATGACCCAAGGTCGACTCTGCTCCCATTTCCAAATTGCCCGGGACCTCACCCATCCGTCGGAATTGAATATGCATAGAGTTACTTGGAGGACAAAGGTGTGTCATGCTATGGGGTACCTAAGTTGGTCCCAAACTACTGAGTCATGGTCACCCATCTATTAGAAGGCTGGGGGGCGGGGTCAGGTGATGAAAGTAGGGGTCTCTCTCTCTCTCTACCCTCTCTTTCTTGTTGAAACTTTAGGGTGAGGGGTCCACTTTTAGGGTGATGGGGTCCACTTTAAGGGTGAGGGGGTCCACTTTTAGGGTGAGGGGGTTCACTTTTAGGGTGAGGGGGGCCACTTTTAGGGTGAGAGGGGCCACTTCCGGTTTGACTTCCGGTCCGGGGTGGGGCACTTCCGGTTTGACTTCCGGTCCGGGGTGGGGCACTTCTGGTTTGACTTCCGGTCCCGGGTGGGGCACTTCCGGTTTGACTTCAGGTCCGGGTGTGGCACTTCCGGTTTGACTTCCGGTCCGGGGTGGGGCACTTCCGGTCCGGGGTGGTGTCAAGGTCAAGGTCAGGGTCAAGGTCAAGGTTGCGCCAGCTTTGTGCGCCAGGTGCCCTAAAATGTAACTACTTGGGTGCGCCCCTGAAGTGAGCACAAGCAACTACTCCTGCATTGTGAAGTCCATTGACTATCCATAGGAAACGTTCTTGCCAGGTTGATTCAGGCTTCATGATAATGTACGGTTGTTCGTTCGTATCACAATTGCAAGTAGGAGAGTTGAAAGCTCTTGTCTTTTTTGACAAATGCCTTAATGATGAGGTTTGGTTAATAAAGTTAGCTTACTTAGAACTTAGCATATATTCTTAGTTCTCTGAATACTCTTAATTTGACTTTAAGAAAAAGATATTCACAAATTATTTGTGCAAGACAAAATTGATGCTACTATCAAAGAGATACAATGGTGGTCCGATAACATTTAAAAAAATTATTATTTGATGACTTACGACTTCTGAACGATTTTTTGGGTGATAAAGTTATTACAGAACTATCAAAGTAAATAAAGAAACGTCCAAAATGATCTATGATCATCTTAAAG
Organism: Conomelus anceps; assembly: GCA_948455865.1. Lineage (NCBI taxonomy): Eukaryota > Metazoa > Arthropoda > Insecta > Hemiptera > Delphacidae > Conomelus > Conomelus anceps. The sequence continues at coordinate 62,634,269 of OX418217.1, read as the reverse complement.
CCTTGGATTCTGAACTAAAACACTACTTTCCACTCATAGAAGAAGGAAAACAATGGATTAAAAGTCCATTTGATGAGGACAACAAACTTAAATAATCTCAGCCTTACGACCTCCCAGTTACTCTTTTGAATCTTAAAATATTACAGTAACTGAACATTTCTTACACATTTTCTCTTAACAATTTGAGTTATTAAACTATTTACAATCGTAGTATGTAAATGCATCAATTTAAAATATTTTAACAAAATTAAATTCTTTCTAAAAATAATACTGTATTCATCAAATTTTTTATTGCAAAATAAGAAGTCTGTTCTGTGAAGTTTTATATTCATAAAACTATATATATAATACTGAGTTTAAAATGTGTGGCTATTTTAGGTTTCCCTTTATTTTTTGGGTGAGTTTTTTGAAAACCCAGTAATTAATTATTTTACAGGAAAATGAGCTCATTGAACTGCCGCGATTCTATAATTTAATCAGGCTATAAGGAGAAAGATTTAACAACATTTCGGATGGTGACGAGGATAGAATATCCAACAATATCCGTAATTGCGATGAGATTTCTGATGGTATTCACCACCCAGGGGCGTATTCAAGGGGGGGGGGGGTCCCGGGTCCGGACCCCCATCCCATTTGAGATGACTAAGCACTAGATAGAATGCTTTTTTGCTGTAGGAAAGGTTCTTGAGAATAATTCTATACCAGTGATAATAATTCTAGTGAACAAAATTCAATCTAGTCGGAATTAATATTACAATATTGGAGTGTTGAGAACTGAGCATCGCGGCTGTTATTGTATTCATTATTGTAGCATGTTTAGACTATCTTTATACGATGGAGGAGAGAACTTTAATGTATGGTACATTATCGAGAAAGAGTGGGTTAGAATTTCATGACAAAACTAGGAGAAGTCTAGAAAAAACGTATTATAGTAGCATAGCTCGCAAATGTTGACATTGTGAATTCTTTTTCCATGATAAAATAACAAAATGATTTTATAGACTTCAATTTGAGCTTTTCAACTGTCCAGCTCAGTTTCTGCGTGGATCACGGTCGGTGTTGAAGTAAAATTAATAATTTCGTTCTCGGTCCTGGTACAATGCCATACAATCTTGCATTTATACAAACTTTAATAGAGAATAAAATAATTGCTGCCATTTAATATTAGTTTTTAATTTTTCAATTATTGGATTTTTGATTTTTCGTTTTAAGTTTCATAATGAATGCCGGACCTGTCAGTCAGCGCGAGCGTGTTGTCCGTCCTGTCATCCTCGTATTCGTTTCGTGTTATGTGATGTGTGTGTTTTTTATTTTCCGACGTTTTACATTACGACGAATTGCCAAATCGGCAATGATATAATAACGTCCACAACCACCTGATGATGACCCCATAGGAGGGTTGAAACCGGTAGTGAACAAGTAGTTTATTGGATATCAAAACGCAGGTATTTAAACCTTTATTTATAGTTTTAAGTTTGTTTTGGCTGAAAAAAGAAAATATCCATTACTTTTACGCAAAAACAGCTAAAACATTAATAATTAAAGAAACATTGACTTCATCCTCAAACAGTAGTTGTGATAGTTCAGAAATCAATCAGGTGTGGGATTTCTTCATTTGTTGAAACAAATTAATTGAATCCAATGTCAGGGACTTGACTCATAATTTCTTTGAGAAATTCATGAGTCTTGCTGGTGAGAATTGGTAAGTACACATAAATTTAAAGATTTAACACCATTTTCTGCAAATAATAAATTGAAAACGATATTGATTTTCCCAATATTGGATGGTGCACACACAATTCAAAAGTACACTGTGTCTCATTTGTTGCTTTCTGTTCTTCTCATTTAAATACTTATCAAAGTTGATCAGTGGTAGTTTTGATATGTGCTGTTTCAAGTTCATTTTTCAATACAGAGACAATATGATTATTTTTTCAGACAACACTATTATTATCAATCCATGAATTGTATTTCGAATCAAAGCCCAACCATTTCACATACAATTTGTTACCTTTCTTCTCTAGTATACACTCTCAATAACATACACATCAGGGTACTTGGTTTCTTCATTTCATACTCATAGAATGCACCCTTTTAATGTATCGTTGTCTTCACCTATTCCCTTCACCTTTCATCTCACATAAGATGAGTGTCGAAAAATACGTTTACTTTTTAAAAGCAAGGAGTGTGGAAATTGTAAAATGGGTTTAGCAACTTTTTAATATAAAAAAACAAAAACATTCGTATATGTATTGTGTAATAAGTAGTACAGTATAATACTTAATTAATAAATTGAAACAGGTTAAAATTGGTGAACTACGGCTGCTGTGATACAAAGTGAATAAAAGTTTTAGAATTTGATTGCCGGTGTGGAGGGGGGGGGGTAGTCAAGGAGTGTTGTATGTAGGTAAAGTGGACCCCCCCTTGAAAAATTTCTGGATACGCTTATGTCACCACCATATGAACGCCCTTTTTTAATTTTCGCTTTCATAAAAAACAAATACGGAAATCAACTCAAGGTTGAAAGTGACTCAAGATTAAAAATACCTTCATTCAACCCTGACATTGACGTTTTAGTGCAAACGAAAAAGTCTCGAATACCTCATTAATCCTCATTACTTAATAAACAGCAATTTGACTTATTAAAAGGTTGTGATAACAATTTTCTTAACTGTAATCATATCAAAGCCGTATTAATATATTTTGATTAAAAAATTAAAATGGTTTTTGAGTAAGCCTACTTTTATAATATTCTAGTTCTTTTTCTCACCTATATAGGAACATTTTTTAGTGAGTAAGAAATCACTTGTTGCATATATTGCAAGCATAGGGGAAAGTGGAAGAATACCGTGCAGTGGGGTAATACAGTACACCCTATTTTTGAATCTTCTGGTAGTAGTTAGTAGCACGTGATGACATTCCACAATAATTGCTTTAATGGGAGTGAGCCGCTTCGATACGCAACATACCAAAGAGTAAGTTGAGTTACCCCACCACTAGTAGTTCTGTGAAGAGTAGTCCTCACGCAGTAACCCTTCAAATATCTGAAAGATATTTTGCGAAATTTTACCCATTGCCACTTCATATTAGGGGGAGAACAGATCAGGGGGAGCAGATTTTTTGGAGCATTTTGTTAGCTTTAACTTTGGTGAGAACAGAGAAATTGATGAATCTTAATTATCGTTTCCAATGTATAAGCGAAATAACGAAAAATTGTACCCTTTTTAAACCTGACTTGAGTTTTTGACTTTTGTAGTTATGGTTTCCAAGTTCTCTTCAAAATCGTTTAAAACCCTTATTTAAAAAAAAAACCTAAATCTTATTATTTTGTATATTATGTAAAATAATAGGACTATGTGCATTACTAACTATGCTCAAATGCGTTTAGAATGCACAAATTCAAGTGTAACTTTAAAAAATTTCCTGTGGGGGGGATCCCCGAACCCCACTTTTGCTGGGAGGGATCCCCAGACCCACGGTAAGTTACAGCTCCGGTACTTCTCAATTCAGAAATTAAGCATTGCTCTGGCATGTATGTCCATTAGTAGTAACATTGTCTCAAATGACCTGCTGATGTCTCAAATGAATGATATGCTGATGTGTCATTAACCGAGTTACAGCCAATTAATTTTCGTTGACCCAAAATTTAATTGGCTATAACTTTTTTCTGAAAGCATCAGAAACTTTACTTTTCATGGCATTGAGTAGCAGAAATTCAACTGAAAATCTTGACATATATTGAATTTAAATTTTTGAAGTGGGTGGGGCTGGGTAAAAATAACATTGGTTTAAATGACAAAATAGTTTTTGCTATATCTTTTTTGCTGGTGTAGCTACGGCTATGCTGTTAGTGTCATTTGATAGCTACTGTTTAGCAGTAAAGATTGACATGTAGCCCGTTATTGTAACATGTACATTAACCGAGTTACAGCCAATTAATTTTCATTAACCAATTTTCAATTATCCAATTCTGATGCTTCCTGTTGATTGATGGCTATATCAGGTCACTGAGTCTCTTCTGTCCCATAGTTGTTCGCTTCAGGGTTGAAAACAATATTTTTAGTCTATCTCTTCTTATTTTTTTTTTAATTCTGTGCCCACCATAATCTTTTGGAGATCAATACAGCTCAAGTTAAATAATACTGTAATATTAATCTATACCTTACCGGATGGCCAGATTATTCTATTCAGGGAATATAGGAATAAATTGAATAGAATTGAAAAAATTCAATCCATAGAAATAAGTTTTCCAATTTCTTTGATTCTACCTTAAGGGGGCGAGTCTGGCTCGGTCAGCCGGGCTGCCGGGCAGCCGGGCTCGGGGGAGAAAATCACTATTAGTTGGTGGGCTGTTTTCTCCCGAGCCGAGCCGAGCCCAGCCAGACTCGCGCAGGGCTTCAAGCGTGGCTGGGCTAGGCTGGGACCAGAGAGTATAGAAGAAGAACTATTCTTCTTTTCTTCTATTCTTTTACTTCTATTCTCTCTGGCTGGGACTCGCAAGTTAGTGGACGTCTTCCGAGCCGAGCCAGGCTCGGCACCTCATTATAACATAGCAGATCGTCAGAAAGCAAGTATTTGCACTGTTCACAAGACGTAAAGATAAGTTAATTAAGTAATCTATTTAAGTTTGTATATTTACTATTACTATGACAATACTATGACTGAAATAGGTACCCAGTTAAACTAATGTATAACAGAAAAATAAGAAAGAAACCGTATATTAAAATTTGAATATTCAAGAAAAAATAAAAATGATAATATTGCAGTGCAGAGCTTATTTTTAATACAATACAAATAAATATTCGAATGTTGTTTTTTCAACAAAAAATACCTACAGTAACATAAAAACAAAATTCTAAAAAATAGTATCGAAAATAATAGCTGCTAACAGATAAATTGTGTATAAAATAAATAAATAAATAATTATTGAATAATAATGGAAATAATAATAATAATAATAATAATAATAATAATAATAATAATAATAATAATAATAATAATAATAATAATAATAATAATAATAATAATAATAACAATAACAACAACAATAACAATAGCAATAGCAACAATAACAATAATAATAATAATAGTAATACATCCCTTTGCATGTAAGCCCAATGCCCATTTTATATTTATTATTATAACATTATCATTATAAATAAAAACATTATTTGATAAATTGCAATATAACAATTAATTACGCCGATACAAATGAAAAAAATGGAAGTAATTAAAAAATAAAAATTAAGTAAAAAGTAGATGAAATTAATCCTATATTATTTCATCTGACCTTTTGAATTCTATGGAACAGGCCCCCTATTACACTTTTGCATATTTTATTGTAGATGTTCTTCTTCTTCTTCTTCTTCTGAGGATGAAGCCCACATAGGTCTGAGACCTGTGCGTGGGTGATGAGATGGATGATGGTGATTGATGAGTTGGACCTAAAGTTTTAGGTGGGTTCCGAACCACCGGGAAGTGATTTTACAGCAGAGAACAGTGTCTTTTTTGCTGGCCAATCTAATCGGTCACCGTTACAAACAGGACCTACGAGAACGCAGCTTATCTCTATCTGATTGAACAGATACCTGCTACGCCTTGCGGTTATCACTTCCCTAATTATAGATCTATATCTAGCCTATATCTATAATTATGTTATAGATCTATAAGAAAGATACTTAGAAGTGGGAAAATAATTGTTATAAAAAACATAAATCGTGCCTATAAATGCTCTGACATCTTTTTCTCTTATGTCAGAAAAAAATTAGAAGAAATAAAACATTTATTAATAATAATAATAATAATAGAAATTAATAAAACAGAATTTCAAGAAGTATGAAATTTTAGCAAAACCAATACTCTCTCTAGAGCATAAAATGACCTTCCAAATGAGATATTGATTGTCATTTGAAGATTTTGAGATTAGATGAGCTATATGGATCAGAATTAACATGGGCGCACTCCAGCCGACCTTGAAAAGTAGCCGAGCCGGACTCGGGAAGTTCACAACACGTTAGTGGTGATTTCCTCGCCGAGCCAGGCTCGCTAGTGTGTGGGCCCCTTTAGATGTGCTACCAAAGTGTAAATTGAAGCTTCAACAATACGTTTTTCTTCTTAAATATTCCCGTACAAACCTTTAATGGAGTAACTATTAAATTTACTCCTATCTACTAAGATCATTCGCCAACTCTTATTCAATCACAAAACTAATTAATCATGGAGTAGCATAGGCGTGCGCAGTGCTTTAAAAATGGGGGTACCACCCTACCCACACCGGAGGATCTTGGGGGTGTGAACCCCCCAGGAGCCGGGGGGTCCGGGGTGCACCCCGGAATTTTTTTAAATAATGAAGTAAGTTTTATGCATTTTTAACGCAATCTGAGGTATGAAATTAGTAACCCAACTGCAAAACAATCTTGTCCGTTTTATATTAGTGAATTAGTCTCAGGTATTTTATGGGCTACCTTGATAAAATACAAGCAAGTCTCACAATCATCTTAAAATAAATGGAGTGATAAAATGAATCCATGAAACTTTAAAGAAGCAGAACTCTTTAATACAAAGTAAAGTCCTGGATTTCCTGTTCCATGACGAACTGCGTTGTTAATATTAACTTTTCATGTGAAATTTAACGACTTGCAGTCAAATATTTGTTAAGAATAAGTATAATAACTCACTTAATCTGGCCGAGTACTTTCGAATCTATGAGATTCATCTTCAGAGGCTCCTAGATCATCATGTCAGTTTTTTGGTTAGAAGTGTTGTGGTTTTTGTAAAATGTGATCAAAAAGTTTGTGAGATTTAAAATTTAGTTGTTCATTGAGAATGTTTTGTTTATTGTGTGTGGTGTGTTTGTATATTTCAAATTGTTCCAAGGTGTTGAGTTCGTGTCCTTCTACACATAAAATCTAAAGGACACGAACTCAACACCTTGGAACAATTTGAAATATACAAACACACCACACACAATATACAAAACATTCTCAATGAATAACTAAATTTTAAATCTCACAAACTTTTTGATCACATTTTACAAAAACCACAACACTTCTAACCAAAAAACTGACATGATGATCTAGGAGCCTCTGAAGATGAATCTCATAGATTCGAAAGTACTCGGCCAGATTAAGTGAGTTATTATACTTATTCTTAACAAATATTTGACTGCAAGTCGTTAAATTTCACATGAAAAGTTAACAAGTAAAGTATTTATGACATCATTTTACATAAATAGTTCTATAGGGACATTCTCCTCTTGTGGGAACCATGGGAAAATAATTGATAAGTTTCCTTAATCCATTTCAAAATAGAGATAACCAATTGCAGGCAGCAATTAAAACTTCCAAGAATCGGAAAGCAGCGGGGCTAAATGGCATCAATGTGGAACTTCTGAAATATGGGGGAATAATGCTTAATTTGAGACTACTGCACCTGTTTAATGTCTGCTGGAAAACTCATACTGTACCAGAAGAATGGATGATGTCTAAAATAATCTCTATTTTTGAGACATGCGACCGAACAAACCCAGAAAACTATAGAGGGATAAGCCTTCTTGTTTATTATTATTAGTATTTATAATATCTTGATAATCTCCATTATTAATTTGTCTATTATAATTTAAAGTATCTTAAAAAAAAGTCAAATTCTATTTTCAAGGTTAGGTGTACCGATATTGATAAATTCGCTTGTAATTAAATAGTTTCAAGTTGACAATTGTAATAAATTAAGTAATATTTCATTAAATCTATCACTAAATATATCACTAAAATCAATTGAAAACAATTTTTAGCTAGGAAAATGAGTCCAAACAAGGCATCTAAATCTAATTGTTTAACTAAAACTCAGGTAGCTACGCGATCTCAGCAATTATTAACAAAAAAATCTCCAACAGCTCTTAAAGCTACTGTAGATGTAGAAGAAAAGGTTGCTAAACTATTGAGTGATCACACCGAATTGAAAACAAAATTAGAAACACCACTAAAAAATTCTGAGGAAGAACGGATAGGGTTGGTGGATCACATAAAATCTCTGGAAGTTATTATAAAATTGCAGCAGGAAGACCATAAAACTGAAATACTAAATCTCACGAGTCAATGTAGGTCTATGTCAGAGGAAATCGAAATATTAAAATCAAAAATAAACTTGGCTAATGTAAGATCTGAACCTCTGATCAATACAAAAAAAGTAGAACCTAAATCAAATGGGGAAAAAATTAATAGAAATGGTCAAACAAAAACGTATAGTCAGGTTTTGCAAACAGCAACCAAAACTAAAGTAAGGGCAAATAACAATAGGAAAGGTAGAGTACTGCTCTTGACATCCAGTCATGGACGAGACTGTAGTGACCTACTAAATAAAAGATTAAAAAATAAGTATGAAGTTCAGAGCTTTTTCAAACCAAGTGCCCCTATAAACGCAATCGTAGAGTCAGCACAGGAACAAACTAAAGATTTCGGTAAAAACGATTTTCTAATAGTACTGGGTGGCTCAAACAATATAAATGAACCTAATCTAAAACATCTTCCTGAAATAAATGAAAAAATTAAAGAGGTTGTGCCACTCAGCCAAAAAACTAATGTAATAATAAGTACAATTCCGTATAGGTTTGATAGGCCAGAGCTAAATGAAGCCATTAAGTCAACAAATAAATCAATTCATAATACAATCAACAGCCTAAAAAATAAGAATTCTAAGCAGTTGGGGATTTGTTTTCTAAATGAAAGGCTGAAAAAACAAAACTTCACTAATCATGGTCTACATCTTAATCAATCTGGCAAAGTAATATTTTGTAATAGGCTGGCAGAGCTGATTGAAAGTCGTTTGCAATCTACTGTCAATAATAATTCTCCTAAACAATCATCTAACGAACCTTTTTTAGTAAAGTGGCTCAAAACCGGGAAGGGAAACTAGTTTAAAATGATAAATTCATATCTTCAATTGTATTAAAAGACGTTAATCGATCAAAAAATCAGGATAGCATTAGTGGAAGGAACTCTTATAGCAATCTGATAGGCTCTCAAGATTCTAAGAGATTAAGTAAATCTACTTCAATATGCAAAAGCAACGATAAAGTAATAAGGGATGATAGGGAAGTACCGGTACTCACTGTCTTCCATCAGAATATTCAATACATTCGTAAGAAAATAGATAGAATCGAAGTATTTTTTAAAGAAGAGGCTCCTGATATAGCTATTTTCACAGAGCATGGTTTAAAAGAAGATGAATTGTCACAACTTAATATTCCAAACTATTCATTGAAAACGTCGTTTTGCAGGACATCTCATCAAAGTGGGGGAGTAGCTAACTTCACTAAAAATGCTAAGAATATGCAAACATTTAATTTAGAATATGTAGAGAAATTTGCTGTGGAAATGGATTTAGAAGTTTCTGGGTTAAGAGTAAAAATCGACGATAATTTCGAAGTAGCGGTGTTAGGTATTTATAGGTCACCAAATAAGGAATGGAACAATTTTTGTGAACTATTCAATAGGATTTTAGAGATTACTACTACTCGTTTTACAAACGTTATTGTAGCGAGAGATTTCAATACAGACTTTGCAACACAGAATAAAATGACAGAAGATTTAAGGGATATTAAATACATGAATAACTTGGAAATAAAAGTTCATGAATACACTAGAGTCACAAGAACATCACAAACAATAATTGATAACATCCTTATATATATTACTCTAAAACAAGATTAGGCGGCTCGGAACTATCTGATCATGACTATCAAATCTTAGAGGTGGGGTTGCAAGGTTATAAATCAATTAAAAAGAGTAGAGTAATGAAAGAAATTCAACAATGTGAACAGGGGAATATCGATTGTTTGAAGCAGAATCTGCTACAAGAAAACTGGAGTAGGGTTTACAATAGCAATAGTTTGAATAACAAATATGATAGTTTCGTTAATATTTTAAGGTTTCATATTACTATGAGTTGTCCAGTTATAAAAGTCCCTGTAAAAAACAAATTAGACAAAATTGAAGAGTGGATAACAGATGATATCCTTGCAGAAAGAAATAGGGTTAAAGATGCATATGATGAATTCAAACTATCTAGAAATATGTTAAGTGAAGATAATTACAAAGCTCTAAAGAAAAACTATACAAGAGAAGTGAAAAGAGCGAAATGTAAGAAAACAGCTGAAATTTTGAATAATAGTGTGTACTTTAACACAGCAGTGTGGGATGTAATAAACAAAAATAGGCAAGTAGCTCATGTAGATGCTTATACTAGTGTCCCCAGAATAATTAACGAAAATTACAAATATATTGATGATAGTGTAGACATTTGTAATTTCTTTAACAGATATTATCAACTGGTTGCTAAGAATCTTCAAAAATCTCTCAATACAGGTATTAGTGACATGAGGAATACTGAGAGGATTCAGAACGAATTAAAATTCCACCCAGTATCCCAAGACGAGTTGTCAAATATCATTGATAGTTTAAATAATAAAAAAACTGTAGGAATGGATGGGGTATCCAGTAAAATTCTGAAAGAATGTAAACATCAATTGTTAGACCCTTTGATTCATCTGATCAATCATTCATTAGAACAAGGTGTTTTTCCAGATAATTTGAAACAGGGGAAGATCTTGCCAATCTTCAAAAGTGGTGATAGAGAAAAGGTAGAAAACTATAGGCCCATTAGTATTTTAAATGTAATAAGTAAAATTTTTGAAAGAGTAGTTCTAAATAGGTTACTTCTGCACCTTCAAGAAGCAAACTTTATCTGTGATGAACAGCATGGCTTCCAGAAAGGGAGATAAACAAAGACAGCCATAGTTTCTCTAGTTGAAAAACTAATAGATATAATAGATTCAGGTTATAAAGCTACTGCAATCTTCTTAGATCTGTCAAAAGTATTTGATTGTGTTAATCATAGAACTTTATTGGAAATACTGCAAAATGTAGGTGTAAATGGGGTTGAACTGAAATGGTTTGAATCATATCTTATTGGGAGAAAACAATGTGTAGAACTAACTACAGTAGTTGGTAATAGTATAGTAAAGAATAAATCTAATAAATTAGAGGTGCAAGCTGGAGTGCCTAAGGGGTCAATACTAGGTCCATTGCTTTTTTTGTTATATGTCAACAGTTTACCTAAAGAATTAATTAGTGGTAGAGCCCTCTTATTTGCTGATGATACATCACTCATTTTCAGCAATTCCATTCTAGATAATTCAGAAATAAGTGCCCATATAGGTGTGCAGTCCATTGTCCAATTTTTAAATCAGTTGAAATTAACTATAAATAGTAAAAAATGCCAATACCTTCAATTCAAAAACAAACATAATTTAAATGAAGATAGGGCTATAAACGTGTTTGTAAATGATAATCAATTAGACCAGGAAGAAAAAATTGCATTTCTAGGAGTTATGTTGGATAGACGATTGACCTGGACTCCATACATTGAGAAAATATGTAGTAAAATTTCATCTGGGGTATTTGTCCTGCGACAGCTTGCTAGATTGAATGACAAAAAGTTACTTTTTACAGCTTACCATGGGCTCTTACTGTCACATATTAGGTATGCTATCTTAGTATGGGGTAATTCATTAAAACAAAATCTTGATAGGGTGTTTAAGATCCAAAAGAAAGCGGTTAGGTGTATAGAAAGAGTAAATAGATTAGATTCATGTAGGCCATTGTTCAAGAGACTTGGTCTCCTAACTGTACCCTGCTTATATGTGTATGAAGCTACTTTATATGTAAAAACGAATGATATTAACCAAAATCTTGATGTACATGATTATAATACAAGAAGCCGAGGAGATTATCACTTGGTGAGTCACAATAGTAGCTTATTCAAACAAAAACCTAGTTATATTGGTAGGAAATTCTACAACAAGCTACCGCCGTTTTTGAAGAGTCTTGAAAATATAGAAATATTTAAAAAACAATTGAAGAAACATTTAGTTGATAAAGCTTTTTATAGTGTACAAGAGTTCCTTTCACATCAAAATTAAGCCTCAACTCAACTAATTGAAGTAATTATGGTATCTAGTGTATTATATTGTTGATCTGACTTGTCGTATACTCTTAACTGGAGTCTCCAAGACGTAATCTACAAAAAAAAAAAAAAAAAATACAGTTTATAAGTTATATGCTACTATCCTTGCTAAACGACTCCAAGTAATAATGGAAGTTCTATTACAGGAGAATCAAATGGGTTCAGAAGAGGGCGTTCTTGTATTGATGCAGTTTTCACTTTGAAAATGATTGTAGAAAAACGAAGAGAATACAATTGTGAAACTCATATGGCTTTTGTGGACTGGGAAAAAGCATTTGACAATGTTGACAGAAAGTTGCTTTGGAATGTAATGGAAGAACATGGTTCCCCCAAGCACTTGATCAGCAGCATAAGAAGCTTGTATAATGACTCTGCAATAAAAATAGAAGTTCAAAGTGGAAGATTGTCCAGGAAAATTACCATGAATAAAGGAGTTAAACAGGGTTGCCCAATATCTCCAGCTCTATTCAATATATATGTCAATGAGCTTATGACTATGTGGCAACAACAAGTAGACAAAGGCATTCCTCTTGCCCAAAAATCATGTATTAATTATTTATTATTTGCTGACGACACTGGTATATTACAGGAATCTGAAGACAAGCTACAGATGTCAATATATAAGCTGCATGTTCTGAGTGGAGATTTCAAAATGAAAATTTCAAGGAAAAAATAAAAGTAATGGCATTCCATGGAAAATGACCAACAGGTCGAAAATAATGATTGATAATTGTATATTGGAACAAATAGGAAATTTTAAATATGTGGGATGTGACATTACATATGATCAAGATAAAGAGGTTCAGCAGAAAATATCAAGGTTTAGCTCAATATGCGGTGCAATAAGTAGGTCCCTGAAGAACAAAGCCAGGAAGGATACACTAATAAAGTTTTACAAAGTTATGGCTGTGCCTACCTTAGCTTATGGAAGTGAAGCATGGGTACTGTCTAGGAAACAAGAATCCAAAATTCAAGCAGCGGAGATGAGATTTCTTAGACATGTAGAGGGATGCACTAGAGAAGATCATATTAAAAATGAATTAATAAGGATAGAATGTGGAACACAACCGCTTGTAAATATGATCAAGAGCTACAAGGAAAAGTGGTCTGAACATCTTTTTAGAATGTCACAGGAGCGTCTCCCCCTGAATGCATGGCATCATAGACCAAGAGGGAAAAGGAGCGTAGGAAGACCAAGGAAAAGGTGGACGCCGGAACAGGCTTAGCTTACTTAGCTAAATTAGCCTAATCCATGAAGACGACGACGACCACGAGTTTTATAACAGTAGAATTTTGCTAATTACCAGTCTGCTGTTTAACTTTTATGTTCATGGAGGCCATTTTCAGAGAATTTTGTGCAGCCCAAAAGTAATCCAACCTAGAAAAACATCTGTGATTGAAAAATTCTGTTGCATGAGCACTAGAAATGTTTTACCAACATTGAAGTCGGAGGACTAGTATTACTAGTGGTTTTTACCAAGATCTGTTGCATCATTACATGTGATTATATCAGTTACTGCAAAATATTAGTCTAGGCTAGTATTATTTTTACAGGTGAATCTCCGGTAGTAAATTGCATTTTAGCAATCATCAGAAGTGTTTAGCTTGGTTACGTCTACTTTCTCATCCACTTCGGTGTTCAGTTTAGTTCAATTTAGTTCAGTACAATGATTAAAGATTTTCAGAATACTTTCCGAATACTTCCATGAAGATGAAGATGGATGAATAAATGATTTTTCACCATATTTAGACATTACATTCAAACTATGAAATTAAACTGTTAATGAAATCAAACTTTTTATTTAAAAAAAAAATTGAATTAATTTTCTAAAATTGAAAAGTGATTGCTCCCACTATACAAAGTGTTTTAGGGGGAATCTCCAAAGCTTGAAAAACTCATTCCTCTTATCAAAATTAAAGAACAATTTCATATTACATAGGTCCAGGAACATTGACACACAATCATTTGCGTTCATGGGATCCGCATGTCTTGACGGTGCACCAAAAAACTGATTGGTCTATTCAAATCCATAGACCGGCTACTATGGCTTCTTAAAAATACGATGTTTTTCGTGTGGCATGCAAATAGCACAAAAAGTGGCCTTTTCAATCTAAATGCTGATCAGCTGACCTGTAATTTGCAAAATTTTTCAGGAATAAAACCTCTAGTAATACTAGTGACAGATGTTTCTTGATGCAACACAAAATGCTAGAACTAGTAATAATAGACCACTTTTACTAGTCGATTCATGAAAAAGGCCCCAGTTTTACTAGACGATTCACGCAGTCGACATAAAAAGTAATATAATTCTACACTAAAATGTTGCAGTAATCGATATTATCACATCAAATGGTACAATGACGTATATAATACAAATTATATATTATTTTGCAATATTAATATATCTAGAAATGCAATAGTGTTTGGTAAAAGCCACTAGTAATACTAGTTTTCTGAATGGTGTGTTCATGCAACAGAATTTCATAGATTTCCAGCTGATTACTGGTATTACAAGCTTGTATTTGCTTATACAATAGGCCCCTGATCTATCATTTGATGAAATGGGTCTGAGTAAACAAATGACTCGCTTTGCTCGTGTCCTGACTTACATCTCACTCGTGGCTTTTAAAAGGAGACATAATACAATCATTGCATGAACTACAATTTCCAATTTACTGTCAACATTTGCAAATCTCAATCTCATCTCAATTACAAAATCTATACGCGAATTTTCAAGTCATTATTTAATAAAATAATATATTAGATAGCGGTTTATTTAACTGACTTAATAATAATAATAATATAATAAACTAATAATAATAATAGTAGTAGACTAACAAAAAAAAAAAAAATAATAATAATAGACTTTTTTATTATTATTATTATTACTAATAATAATAATAATAATAATAATAATAATAATAATAATAATAATAATGATAATAATAGACCAATAATAACAATAATAATAATAAATAGACGAACAATAATAATAAACTAATAATTATAATAATAGACAAATAATATTTTTTATCATTAATAATAATGACAATAATAGACTAATAATATACTTCAATTTTTTTTTAGCTTTTTCAGCTTGAAATGTGTCTACAGAAATAATAAACAAAATTATACCCTATTTAATAAAATTGGACTTATGCTTCGGACTATTCAATAGCATTCAGCATAATTAACCACCTAAATAAAGATTGCACTTTAGATCATTGCACTAGAGATCATTGGCCGCTGGGGTGATGGGGGGAACCAATGGAACGTGACGCTTCGTCAAGATAATGGACTAAAGTCTTGAATATTATATTATATCGAATTTGCCTTTGATAGAACTTATCAATTTTTTTTCTGGGTTAATGGGGGTACCGTGGCACCCCTGGTGACCCCCGAGCGCACGCCTATGTGGAGTAGATTGGATTTATAGCCCTTGAAAAATAGAAAAGAATTCATCAAATTACAGTTGATTATACAGTAGTTAGTTATTGTTAATTCAATTCAACTACACTTTAACTGAACTCTTCTCTGCTAATTGAATTCAGGATTCACATTGTCATTTCACGAAGAGAATGCAAGAACATCTACTTTACCATGAAGAGCAAATTGTTGTGTCCCTCAATCTCTCTTGTTTTATCAGACACACAAGACTTCCTCTCTTTCTTTTTCCCCTTCTTTTCCTTCTCTGCCTCTTCATGAACATCATGTCATGCAACGTTGTAATCTAGTCGGTTTCCATGTCTGCGAGTGAGAATAGGATGTGACGACTGCAAGCAGCCAGGGCTTTGTTCCAGCAGTACGAAGGCCGCACTTCATCACACAAACAAAAGAAACTGCACCGCGTCTGCGGCTTAGTCTGAGTCTGGCTGTTTCATCATCGTGCAAGTCAACTAACAAACGTTTCACCAAATTCATCAATACTTTGAGTTGAACATGTAACCTCACCATACATAGTCTCAGTCTATCCTTACCGCAGTAGGTGTTTCTGAATAAAGTAGCCCTGCCAATAGATAATTATCAGCTATGTTCATGTAAGTTATCCTGATTCGTTCCGTATTTCAATCATTCATAAAATAATAAGTGTAATATTTTCATCGCATTACAGACGTAAAAAAATTGGTTTGCAATAATTACAAACTTGACTCATGGTGAGAAATTTTTTTCCATCATTTGGATCAGTCATTCAATGGACACGTTCAACACTTAATTTACCTCATTAGAGAGCAAAACCTACGCTATTTTCTCCGTTTGTTATTTGATTGTTCATATAGGTTCTGCACAGATCTGTGCGATCTGAACGAGTGGGGAAGAGGTCGATATTATATATCAATAATACCAATATTGATCAAGAATAATGGGCGTGAAAAATAGAGCCTCTTGCCACAAGTGTTGATGGATGTATCACTGTATCATTCAATTAAACTACACGTTAATTAAACTCTTCTCTGCTAATTAAAGTCAAGTGTTATGATGTCATTTCACGAAGAAAAGCTAAAATCTACTTTGCTAACATCTATTGCTCTAAGAGAGCGCTTTATTGCAATTGGATTTACCTTGATTGGAGAAGACCGCTGCATCACGGCATTGGTTTGATTTGATTTGCTCTCAATCTATTAATTCGATAATAAGACTAGAATAATTCATAAAAAATCTGAAGTAGCGGACTTATCAGGTATATTTCACACTTATTTGTCAGGACTCGAATTTCCCGGCGATATGAATTTTGATATATGAAGTCTAAACCGTATCCTAAACAGTCCACCTTAAGTTCTAGAGCAATTGATTTGCATTTTTATTGTTTTCACGAGTTGAAATAGTAATAGACCCTACGATCCCAAAATACGTGTCTGATGAGAGAGATCGACCAAAAAACATAATCCTCATCCTCTACAATAGAAGAATTTGAGAAATTTAATATTTCAGCCTGGGGTCCTATCAAGTAGTCTATGGTTATTCTCCATCAATTTACATTTGTTGAGCACATGCTCTTGATGCTAATCAATTTTCTTAAATGTAGCGATCTCACCTCAACAGAAAACTTCAGATTCAGATTTATTTTGAACACATAAGCCCAAGGACTACTTCAAGTATACATATCCTAGATTGTGTCGTACATTCGGATCATTATGAACTCCAAAATATATGAATACCTCAGACCCACTTTGATTGTTTATTATTGACATTTTATTTTTATTATTGGAGTTTTGCATTTTATCTTAAAATAATTTGACATTTTTTGAGACTGGACTACCCAATGTAGTTTATACTGTTTTAATATTTTGCGGATTAAGAACGAGGGATTCATGTAAAGGGCATTTCAAAGAACTCGACTCACTAACACTTCCATCCATCTACATCTATCAATTATTAAATTTTGTTAAACTGAATTCTGAGAAGTTTCAACTCTGTACTGACAACCACGAATACAATACCAGAAATAGAAACTTAATTGCTTTCCCAATCCACCGGAGTACAGCATTTGAAAAAAACGTCGTTTTATTCTGGGATGAGATATTCTAATAAACTTCCAGCCATCAGAAATATCGAATCTATAATCCCATTTAAACAATTTTTAAGAAAAATACTAGTTAAAAAACCATTATACTCTGCTGCTGAATTTTAATTTTAAATAATTTATAAAATAACTTTTGACATTTGACTAAGACTCATTACAATTATTATAGCTATAAAGGAGAGTGTTGTATGTAATTGACAGACATACATACCATTGTGGTATATAATTTTTGTCTTTTTTTTACTGTATAGTCTTGACTGCTAGTAGTTTAAGAATTGACATACCACCAATCAATCATTTGAGTGAAACTCAGAATATCAGATATAATGTGACAATAATATTGTGAATAAATAAATAAATATAGCAAAGTATTTTTTAATTCAAAATTACAATCCGTGGCCATCAGAGCTATCATTGGAAACACTCGTAGTTGTTGAATAGAGGCGGAAAAATGCGAACTAAAAAAGCGAAAAAGGTTCCGATCAGTCGTTGACTGTTTGCGTGCCTTATCTTCGGCTGTCGGCTTGACCGGCCTTCATCACGTCAAACGCCGTCGTCTTCCACCTGTGGCGTCCGTCGACTTTGACGGCAAACAGTCGCTTAGTACACAACTATCGAAACAAGGAACTGAATATTCCTGTTCTATCTGACAACGGAAGGTGTAACTTGCAAAACAAATTTACACGTCTACGTCGGTCAATGGATTTTCCTCTATTTTTTCCGTAGTGGCAGGAAGAGGTGCGGAGGCCGCGGCCATTTTGTTTGCTCGCGCCTAATAATCAGGAACAAACAGGCTGGTCG
Organism: Conomelus anceps; assembly: GCA_948455865.1. NCBI lineage: Eukaryota > Metazoa > Arthropoda > Insecta > Hemiptera > Delphacidae > Conomelus > Conomelus anceps. The sequence goes on along the minus strand of OX418217.1, from coordinate 62,615,925 downwards.
GTTCACCCGGGACCAACACAAATATCCGCCAGATAAACTTGAAAGAGAACGACAAACGACGAGAAGAGTGTGGAGTGTGACCTGTGACGAGTTTGATGGCCATCCATATTAGGTGTGGCTTTTGTTTTACGGGCGGTTTTTCTTTATTTTTACACGGTGTTCAGCACTGGGAGGTCTGGTATAAAAAACCTTTAAAAAACGTCTTCATTAATCTGTCATTCATAGTACATTTTATAACTCACCCTTTGATCGTCTATTAGCTGATTATACTGTTGGCCCATGCCCATACTAAAGCGTGAAGATTAAGTAATAGGGTTAGTATTAAATAAATAAATAAACCATACTATTTAAACAGTTTTAATGGAACAAAAGTGGGTGATTATCAATGACCATAATTATGTAAAGGGTGCCAGTCTGAGTAATTATAATAGGCTAGTGGAGGTAATATTTCAAGAATAATGGGCAAATTCTTCAATGAGTGATATGTTCCCAAGTAAAGTGAAAGGTCATATTCAAGGATGATGAGTAACAAAAAAAAAGCTGATAAAGAATGTATTTGATTTTTAAGAATATACCTGAGTAATTTTCAATTGAGTAGTAATATTACTCTTGGAATAAATTTTAATCTGATTATAAATAATATTAGTTTTATCATGGACAAATTTTATGATGATAACTCCATTCGATCGTACATTTGTATTGAATTTATGCGAATAGAACAGATAATGGTATCTGAAGATATGAATTTAGGAAAATTAAAAAACTAATTAATTAATGACCTTACAGATCGGTAAAAAAACAAGATTCTCTTATCTCTGAAATCTAACATTGATCAAGAAGCGGATCGGAATGTTCTCAACTTTCAGTAGAAGGAGTTGCAGTTAATACAGAAAATGTGAATTTGTTTTGCAAATTAAGCTTCAAACTCTTGCTTTCTTGGCCTGAGAGCCTCCATGAGAAATAAGAACTTATTGGAAATGGAGAAATGCTGAGAGAAATACAATTTCAAGAAAAATAGAATTGCAACTTTTTGCAAAGTTTTCATCCTAATAATATATTGTCTGTTATTATAAAATTAGCCCATCTAATCAATTCTCTTGAAGAGATTCAGAAGAAAAATTACAAAAGGCACTGTATTAAGTGATAGTTTTTTTTTACTTTCAATTGAATTCATCAAGAGTTTTAATGGGACCAAAGTGAGTGGTTATCAATGACCTGTGTAGGAGCTGAATGGTGGTTGCATAATTGATAATTATCTTTTAACTATAGTGAAGGTGTTCGATGCTAATGAGCGACTGTATTTTAATTCCATAGGGACACTGTTGAGAAAGAGTACTCAGTACTCAGACTCCATATACCAGTTTACAGCGGTGAAATTCGTAATTTATTATTTTTTGTGGTTGTTATTTTTTTATCATTATTATAATGTTGGAAATGTGGGTGCGGCCAGCTAGGATTGATTCACACCATTCAAATCGTACATCGATAAAGCTTTATTGGTGAGAACACAAAAGGTAAGCCGGCAGCCTATGGTTTCATCCGTATTTATATCTCCCGATAGTATAAAGTTCATAAATATTTATTATTCAAACTTATTGTTTCACGCTTTCTCGAGCTAGCAGTGTCTATCCAAAAACTGCGTTGGCATTAGTGAATCGAATAGTGAAGTCAAATTTAATTGGAGTGATAAACTGTTCAAAATTATTCAAACAGTGAATTTCAAATCAATTGGAAGTGGAATAATATCAGATTACTGGGAAGCTTATCGTTCACGCTAACGGTAATTTCACTATACTCAGATATGGATTTGACATTTTTTTGCGTTTATTGTTGTCATGCTACAAAGATTCGCAAAAACTCAAATTTGAAACTCATGAGAGCTTATTAATGAATATTCAAAACTTCCATAGAGTTTTCAGCTTTCTCTAGTTTTAGTTACCCCTTTTAGCCAGATGTTACCATATAATCACGGTGAACATGCTTTGATAAATTTCTAATTCATGAAAGAGAATAACTGGGGCCTATTGCATGAGCAAATAAATACAAGCTTGTAATACCAGTAATCAGCTGGAAATTTATGAAATTCTGTTGCATGAACACACCATTCAGTGAACTAGTATTACTAGTGGCTTTTACCAAACACTATTGCATTTTTAGATGAATTAATTGCAGAGTAATAAATAATTTGTATAATTTATTATTTATAAATCCGCCATTGCACCATTTGATCTGATAATATCGATTACTGCAACATTTTAGTCTAGAATTATATTACTTTTCATGTCGACTGCGTGAATCGACTAGTAAAACTGGGGCCTTTTCATGAATCGACTAGTAAAAGTGGTCTATTATTACTATTTCTAGCATTTTGTGTTGCATCAGCAAGAAACATCTGTCTCTAGAGGTTTTATTTCAGAAAAGTTTTGCAAATTACAGGTCTGATGATCAACATTTAGGTTGACAATTCCACTTATTGTGCTATTTGCATGCCACACGAAAAAATGGTTCAACATCGTATCTTTATGAATCCATAGGAGCTGGTCTATGGATTTGAATAGACCAATCAGACGCCGTAGTTTCTAGTGCACCGTTAAGAAAAGCAGCTACCATGAACGCCAATGAATGTGTGTCAATGCTCCTGGACCTATGTAAAATGACATTTTTCCTTAATTTCAATAAGAGGAATGAGTTCTTTAAGTTTTGGAGATTTCTCCTAAAACATGTATTTGTATCGTGAGAGCCATCACTTGAAGAATATGAACTAATTTTCAATTTTAGAAAATTAATAGGATAAGCTGCGTTCTCGTAGGTCCTGTTTGTAACGGTGACCGATTAGATTGGCCAGCAAAGAAGACACTGTTCTCTGCTGTAAAATCACTTCCTGGTGGTTCGGAACCCACCTAAAACTGTAGGTCCAACTCATCAATCACCATCATCCAAATCATTACCCACGCACAAGTCTCAGACCTATGTGGGCTTCATCCTCAGAGAAAAAGAGATTCAAATTTTTTGAATTAAATAATAGTTTAATTTCATAGTTTGATTGTGGTCTAAATATGTTGAAAAATAATTTATTTATCCATCTTTACCTTCATTGGAAGTATTGAAACGTATTGTAAAGATATAAATTAAAAGTAATAAAGTGAGTGAGTATTAAAAGAAATCATTGTACTGAACTAAATTGAACTAAACTGAACACTGAAGAGGATGGAAAAGTAGACGTAACCAAGCTAAACACTTCCTATGATTGCTAAAATACAATTTACTACCTGTGGTGATATCCAACGTCTGCATAGTAACGAGCCCATAGCAACCAGCTCATAGCAATGCTATAGAGAAATAAACATTCAGTTCGATATTGCTCATCACTGCGTACAGTTCTGTTTAGCTAATAAAAGCCTTGATTTCTAAAAAGGTGTAATCATTCTTTCACTACAATTTTATTAGCTAAACAGTAATCTCACTATGTCAAGGCGTAGACAAAAACCGCCTGAAGAAGACAAGAAGAATTTATGTGGCAACGGAAATGGAAATGTATTTCGTCCAACTAGACTTGACTCTGACCCGAATTCTCCAGCAGCAGAATTGGAATGGAAACACTGGAAAATCACTTTCGAAAACTTTCTGGAATTGTCCAAGATAAGTGAAGACAAGAAACTAAAGGTATTATTCAATTTTATATCTCCAGCTCTTTTCAATATAATAACGGAATGCACTACTTATGCTGCAGCAATTAATTCACGAGAGGATTCATTTGTTAAAACAAAAAATGAGCTTCATTGCCGTTATCGCCTTGCCATTAGAAAACAACAAAAAGGAGAATCTATCAATCAATTCTTCTTAGATCTCAAAACACTAAGCTTAGACTGTAATTTTCGGGATGTAACTGCAGAGGAAAATAGAAATGACATTTTAGAGATGCATTGATATCAGGACTCCATTCTTCAGAGATTCGGCAACGATTATTAGAGAAACGAGGTCCGTGAAGTTAGCCCCCCCCCCCCCCATGGAAGCACTAACGTTGAAAATAGTATTAATGGTTAGTGCTTCGTTAGTGCTGGTTAGTGCTTCGTTAGTGCTGGTTAGTGCTTCGTTAGTGCTGGTTAGTGCTTCAAGTCCCACCGTTAGTGCTCTTTTGGTTCCAGAGATATATGAGAAAAACACTGGGGGGGGGGGGGGGCTAACTTCCATGAAGTTAGCCCCCCCCCCCCCGTGGAAATACTCAAGCTATGAAGTTGAAAATGATGTCAATCGTTAGTGCTTCGTTAGTGCTCATCATTGGATCAAGTCTACTTTTTCATCCACTCCAGTGTTCAGTTTAGTTCAGTTCAATGATTTCTTTTAATACTCACTTACTTTATAATTACTTTTAATTTATATCTTTACAATACTTCCAATAAAGTTAAAGATGGATGAATAAATGATTTTTCAGCATATTCAAACTATGAAATTAAACTATTATTCAAATCAAACTATGAAATTTAACTATTATTCAATTAAAAAAAATTGAATTAATTTTCTAAAATTGAAAATTAATTCACATTTTTCAAGTGATGGCTCCCACTATACAAAGTGTTTTAGGAGGAATCTCCAAAACTTGAAGAACACATTCCTTTTATTGAAATTAAGGGAAAATTCATATTACATAGGCCCAGGAACATTGACACATTCATTGGCATTCATGGGAGCCGCATTTCTCAACGGTGCACTAGAAACTACAGCGTCTGATTGGTCTATTCAAATCCATATGGATTCTTAAAAATACGATGTTGAATCATTTTTTGTGTGGCACAAAAAGTAGTCTTTTTATCCTAAATTTTGATCAGCTGACCTGTAATTTGCAATTTTTTTCTGAAATAAAACCTATAGTAATACTAGAGACAGATGTTTCTTGATGCAACACAAAATGCTAGAAATAGTAATAACTAGCTATTGTGCCCGTCCTTCGTACGGATTATGTTTAGAAATAAGACTAAATATGTTTCGGCTTTTTTGATAGCAACGATCATGAAGTTGTTAGCAGCTTAGACCCCGTTCAGACGATACAGTTTTTTTGCGGTACGGTTTTTTTACTGTACGGCGTCAACTGTACTGTGAAGTTCACACGGTCCGGCTTTGCTGCTTATTGCTGTGCTCTCCTCCTTCTTCCATTGCGCTTTCAGTTCAGTTTTATTTATTCCAGTCCAGGATTTTTTTTATTTGTGTAAGATTTTTTTAAATAAGTTTCTTACTGAAGGTTTCTCTTAAATTTTGATCAAAGTACGCAAATTCTGGTTTCAATATTCCACACATTTTTCTCTCTTTATTTTTATATTAATCTAAGTCTTGTCCCACAAGGCGGGTCTCTCATATATTAGAGAAATTAAATTTTCACAATTAATATCTTCCACTTCTGGACACTGGAATTCACTAATAAGAAGATCAATGCTGAAGAATATCAATGCTTACGATCTGAAGACTGCTTCCAGCGTAATAAGTGTATCGTTTGAACATATCCATTACCGATACAATACATGTGCCACCGGATACGGATAGTTATTTTGCGGTACAGCTGATTTTAGCGATACAGTTTTTGAAGACAAAACCGAATGTAGAAATCGGCTAGAACAGCTTTTTTACTGGATCCAGTCAAAACAGTATTGTATGAACATACAATATGAAACGTACATGCAAATGAAAGTACTGCAAAATAACTGATACAGCAAATTTACTGTACCGCACAAAAACTGTATCGTGTGAACGGGCCCTTAGTAAACAACTTAGAACGTAAGCAATTGGAGGTATTGGAGAGAATATTTTTTTAGAACAGCTGATTGATATATCATCATAAATTACGTGATTTGTTTTTATGTGGTAATAATAGTGCTACCTGGCGAATTCTCAAGAGCCTAGCACAAACCGCACCTTCCTAAAATGCTAATTTTTGTTTTGATAAATTGAAATAAGAAAATTTTGTTTTTTTTTCAAAAAAGAAATAATTGATAAAACATAAGATGAGCTTTGATTCACCAGACATAATAATGTTTCCTAAAAGACTGCAATGCTCCGACTCCACAAGTCTGCAGACAGCGTAAATAACGCCGCGAAGGGCCCACCATTTATATTTGAGAACAGCTGATTGATATATATCATGATAAATCACGTGATTTGTTCTTATTCTTATGTGGTAATAAAACTTGGAAGAAATGTATCCAAAATCGCACAATACTTGGTTTTTAAACGTTTATTATTCTGTTAAAAAAAAAGTTAATTTAGTTTTTTATAGCTAAAGACATTGTCAATAAACTGTTCAATACTGTTCAATAACTAAAATCCCGATCGATGCTCTCGTTTTTGAGGAGAAGGCCGCGTAAAATGCCTTTGGGGTCGTGACAGACAGACAGACAGACAGACAGACAGACAGACAGACAGACAGACAGAAAGTGAGATAAGACTATTTTCGGCTTATTTAATGTATAAAACGTAAAAAGAACCAAAAAATATACAATTCTGATAAATGTACAGACAAAACTCTAATTTTATTTATATAGATAGGCAACTTTTACTAGTCGATTCATGAAAAGGTCCCAGTTTTACTAGTCAATTCATGCAATCGATATGAAAAGTAATATAATTATAGACTAAAATGTTGCAGTAATCAATATTATCACATCAAATGGTGCAATGACGGATTTATAAATAATATATAATACAAATTATATATTATTTTGTAATTATTAATATATATAAAAATGCAATATTGTTTGGTAAAAGCCACTAGTAACACTAGTTCACTGAATGATGTGTTCATGCAACAGAATTTCATAAATTTTCAGCTGATTACTGGTATTACAAGCTTGTATTTGCTCATGCAATAGGCCCCAGGGGCCTTTTGCATGAATGGGCTAGTAAAACTAGTCTATTTTACAGGTGAGAATTTTTCAACTCACCAGTCTAGCATTTTCTGTTGCATCAAGAAACAGCTGTAGCCCATGTTATTATTTTTTTACAGTTGTTTTATAGCAGTAGAATTTTGCTAATTACCAGTCAGCTGTTCAACCTTTAGATTAGGGAGGCCATTTTTAAAGAATTTTGTGCAGCCCAAATTTAATCCAACCTATAAAAACTATCTATAGTCTATGCAAACCTTGCAGTACAGAGTCTTATGGCAATGCTAATTCACAGGGGAATATGAGCGCGCTGTTGCCATTTTTTTTATGTTGTATGAGAATGGAACAGCTTGACTGGGCTTGCTTGGCTACTTAGCAACTTGACAGCACTGTACCCCAAGGCTAATAAGGCTAATACTGCCAACTAAAGCTGGTAACACGACTTGACTCAATGAATTTGAACTTGTAAATTGCAAAATTCTGTTGCATGAGGCACTCAAAATGTTTTACCAACATTGAAGTCGGTGGACTAGTATTACTAGTGGTTTTTACCAAGTTCTGTTGCATCAATCCATGTGATGATATTAGTTACTGCAACATATTGGTCTAGGCTTGTATTATTTTTACAGGTGAATCTTTGGTAGTGTAGTGAAAGAATGATTACACCTTTTTAGATATCAAGGCTTTTATTAGCTAACCAGAACTGTACACAGTGATCAGTGATGAGCAATATTGAACTGAATGTTTATTTATTTATAGCATTGCTATGAGCTGGTTGCTATGGGCTCGTTAGTATGCAGACGTTGGATATCACCACATTCTTCCCCGCTGAATAAAGTATTTGAATGAGGTAGTGGTGCAAGATGCTGCAGACTCACTATCAACTCCCGTCCATCTTTGTGTCGTATGAAAGCATAGCTTGGGTTCGCTTGGAGTAATTCAACCTCTTCGACTAATGGATCACTCTTCCTTCTCCTTGCTGTTCTTTTCAGCCACACTGGACCCAGATTTGTGAGCCAAGTAGGCAATGATATCCCATTGTCGGATCTGCGAGGATGTATAAACATGCGTTTATGTGCTGTCGCAGAAGTGCACAAGAGTGAGCGGATGGAATGGAGTGCATTGGGGAGGACTATTTCCCACTGGTCTGGTCGTAGATTAAGTGATCGCAGCGCTAGAGTTACCGACTTCCATACGATTCCATACGACTTCCATACGTATCGTTCCGCCTGGCCATTTCCTGCTGGATTATAGGGGGTAGTCCTGCTCGTAGCAATTTCTTTGGAGACAAGAAAAGCCTGTAGTTCCGCTGATTGAAAAGATGTACCCCGGTCGGAATGGATGTAAGAAGGGAATCCAAAGATGATGAATAGATGTTCCAAGCACTTGATTACAGTTTTAGCTGTCATATTAGGACATGGATAAGCCCAAGGAAATCGAGAATATTCGTCAATGATAATTAAAATGTATTTATTTCGTGTCGATGAGGATAAAGGGCCTTTAAAATCTATACTCAATCTCTCCATGGGTCTTGTAGCTTTAATTACATGTCCTGAAGAACGATAAAAATGTGGCTTCAATTCAGAGCAGATTCTACACTTTGAACAGACAGTACGGACATCATCTACTGAGAAAGGTAGGTTTTTTGTTTTAACCCAATGGTATAGTATAGAGACTCCTGGGTGACAAAGTTGGTTGTGGTAAGTTTCCAGTTTTCTAATATCTGGATTGTTACAGCCAACAGCTGAACAAATTCGCGATAAAGCATCAGCAGGAATGTTATCCTTTCCAGGTTGGTAAATAATATCACATTTAAAACAGGATAGTTCAAGTCGCCAACGGAAAATCTTTTCATTTTTTATTTTACTTGATGCTTTGGAACTGAACATGAAAGAGATAGATTTTTGATCAGTTATAAGAGTAAAATGGCGGCCTGTCAGGTAGTGTCGCCATTTTCGTATTGATTCAATGATTGCTTGGGCTTCTTTTTCAATAGAAGAATATTTGAGTTCACTATGATTGAGGGTTCATGAAAAAAATGCAACAGGCTGTCCATGTTGTGACAGAGTACCTCCAATAGCATTGTTTGATGCATCTGTCTCAACAGTAAATGGACTGTCTTCATTCACATGTAATAGAACCGAAGAAGCAATTTTTTTTAAGGATTGAAAAGCGATTTCAGCATCTGGACTTAGAGGGAACGAGGATGTATGAACGAGTGGATGAATTTTTTGTGAAAAATTTTTAACCCACTTAGAGTAATGTGCTAGCATTCCGAGAGCTCTTTTCAGGGTTTTTCCATTGGATGGCATTTTTTTTTTTTTTGAATTGGATACTTCAAGAGTGCAGTTAATCGATCCGGATCTGGTTTGATTGTACCTCCTTCAATTAGGTATCCAAGATAGTTCAAAGAGGTTTTAGAGAAATTGCATTTTTCTTTGTTCAATGTTAGTCCATACTTCATTGCAGTGTCAAGGAACCTTTGAAGGTTAACATCATGTTCTTCTTGGTTCCGCCCACAAATTGTGACATCATCTAAGTAAGCAAATGTATCTGTTAGTTTTTCTGTTTGAATGATGGAATTTATAATTTGTTGGATAGCAGCGACACCGTTAGTGACTCCAAAAGGGATTCTTGTGAACTGGTATAATTTTCCATCAGCTTCGAAAGCTGTAAAAAAATTCTCAGATTCGAGGATGAGCACTTGGTGATAAGCACTTTTCAAATCAATACTGCTAAAAAATTTGTACTTTGAAACTGTGTTCACCAAATCTTCTATTCTTGGCAGAGGGAATTAGTGGGATTCCAAGAACTGCAGTTGTAGGAAAAATATTGTATGTAATTCGTGTGTGAAGCTTCTTTATCGCTCTCCCAACTAAACACTTCCAATGATTGCTAAAATGCAATTTACTACCGAAGATTCACCTGTAAAAATAATGCTAGCCTAGACCAATATTTTGCAGTAACTGACATCATCACATGGATTGATGCAACAGAACTTGGTAAAAAGCACTAGTAATACTAGTCCACCTACTTCAATGTTGGTAAAACATTTCGAGTGCTCATGCAACAGAATTTTGAGTGCTCATGCAAGTTCAAAATCATTGAGTAAAGTCGTTTTACCAGCTTTAGTTGGCAGTATTGGCCTTACGGGGTACAGTGCTGTCAAGTTGCTAAAGCTGGGCATTCAAGGTTGGATCCGAAAACGGAACGTGAATGGGCTTGTTGGATGGTTGGAATTGTAGATGGACGACTAGAGGGACAACTTCCGAATGTCGTCGGTGTGGGAACGTGTGTGGGGGCGTTGGATCAAAGTCGTCCAACCTATCTCAATCAGTGCATGACCTTCGGGCAACATCTATAGTCCAGCACAATGAGGGAAAATGATCCAGTCAAGTGAGAGGGATCTTTCTACCCTGTCCAAAAAGTATGCACTGGCGCACTGTGTTACCAGCAACTTGGCAAAATCCCAAGGCATTAATTAATAAATACTCTTATACCTGCAATAATCCGACATCTTCACCTCTTCGCTAATGACTTCAAATTTTTGGGAATGTTCAATGCTGCTATTTTCAATGTTAAATCACTGCTGAAAGCTGTTCATTCAGCCTATTTCCATCCTTGATAATTTTAAGATAACTTAAGTGAAGTGTTGCAAGGATATTGCTATGAACATTATTATACATGTATTTGAACAAGTGTGAATAATCATGTAATGTACCAACACTATTTGCTTGAGTCAGCCAATTTTGCTCGAAAAATATCAACATTTTGATAAATACCTCAGGTCCTTCAGGGGTGGGGGGGTGCTTAAGCACCTAAAGCCCCCATGGGTGCGCCTGCGCCACTTTATCCACCTACATACATTGTATATTTTAGTGGAGTAAGCAATACACAGTATAACTATATACTATTACATAATAATATACTGTAGTATATTAAAACACAGCAAATTATACACAAGCGATTACAAAGCAAATTATGGCCATTGGGCTAATGTAAAGAAATGTGGTTTTGAAGGAATTGACAATTTATTAAACTGACAAATTTATAGAACATAATTTATTAATTTCGAATTTCTCGAAGTATTATTCATTATACTGAAGACTTCTACAATGGCGGATATTGGCAACAGCATTGAATAGCTGATGAAAATCGATGAGCACTACTACACAAAAATATCAGTCACCGCCGGGAATCGAAACGCAGACCTCCCAATTGCCGGTCAGGTACCTTAACCATTAGACTACAGCGACCCAGTGACCCTCAACCAACTTATGATATAAGTTGAGCTGTTATGGCCAAGTCTAAAATGAGGAGAAGAGGGCTATAAGAAGGGTTACTGTAGTCTAGTAGTTAAGGTGCCCGACCGGCAATTGGGAGGTCCGTGGTTAGATTCCCGGCGGTGACTGATATTTTTTTGTAGTAGTGCTCATCGATTTCCATCAGCTATTCAATGCTGTTGTCAATATCCGCAATTGTGGAAGTCTTCAGTATAATTAATAGCACTTTGAGGAATTCGAAATTAATAAAATAACACAATCCTTTACTACTATTCTTATACAAACGTCTCCTACTTCCCAAATCAAAACCAAAACTAAATTTATTCACAAACTTTGTTTTTTAACGAGAAATTATCACTACTTTTTCAAATCTTTACATTTCCTGGATTTCTTGTTCCATGACGAACTGCGTTGTTAATATTAACTTTTCATGTGAAATTTAACGACTTGCAGTCAAATCTTTACATTTAAAGGTCTACATTTAATTTGTCCACCTTCCGTTTATTCATCAGACTGGTACATCTAATTAAATAAGCCATTTTATCTTCATTACTTGACATCGATGGCTTGATTATAACTGCTGTTTTGCTGATGATGCCCACATGGATCAGAGACTTGTGCGTGGGTGATGAGATAACACAGATTATGCCAGGCTGAAGAGCTAGAATCGAGCCTGTTCACAGCAGGATTAGAAGAGGGTCAGAGTCTTATCTAGATAACGCCTCAACCGATTACGCCACCGCGGTACTTAATAGTATGATAGTGGTAATAATAATGGCATACATGACAATAACTTGGAAAAAACTTAATAAATGACCTCAGTGTATAACTTGATACTTGATGAGATCACTGAATTAGTTAGAGATCCTCATTATTCAATATAACGATGTGCTGTGAGTCTCACAGGCCTGATGCTTGTTACGTAAATTAATGATTACTTCACATTGTTTGAGAGACTACTTTCATACATTTTGAATTGGATAAAACGTCTTTAATAAATAGCATTGATTGTTGAATGCTCTACCTTGAGTGAAATAAATTATCTTGTTTGATTTACAATACAATAGCTATCAATGTATAAGCTAAATAAGGTGGTGTGAGTTTGAAGGAGTTGAATAGTGTCAGAGCAATTGAGAAAGTCAGCCATTCGTATGGATGCATATGTGTGTATGTTTAGGCATGCAAGTTTTATAATATGGTATCACCATAATAATGGAGCGTATCACATTCTCCTTGGAGTGCGGTGAGCTCGTTTTGTCACCTGTGAAGTGAGATGATGTAAAAGGGATACTTTTTCTTTATTTTCCTGGTTCCACTTAGGTTGCGGTTGAGTAGAATTGATGTAGCATGACATCGATATATTTATGAGACTGCGGTGAAGTCCACAAGGTGTGGTTTGGAAGTAAGTCTTCTCGACTGCGGGGAATAAATAAAGAGAAAAAAGAGGTTGCCGAACTGTGTCCAGGTCATGGTGTTGGAGGGGAGAGTGGGGTCCATGGGACACTGTTTGGGTGCTGAGCAGAGCGAAATGAGCACGTCGTGCAACAGAGAATTAATTGCTGTTCTTTGACGGGGATTGTCGACGTTTGAAGCCGCGCATATCATCTGGCTGATACTAGAGCGGTTTCTAAGCGCCTAAACACAAGGCGCGCTCACACAAACGACAATTCCACAGCTGTCTCCGGCGTTCTTTATAACTATAAAACGACCTGTTGACAAAAATACTATTCATCTCCACTTCGCTTTCATAATACCTACTACGTTTTATATTGTATGAACACAATTTATTAATGTCGGCTACATTGTGTTATCTTCAGGATTTTACAAATGCAGAGCAATTGTTGTGATGCAGTGATAAAAAGAAGTTTTTTCAAGTATAAACGGTGCATATAATAGAAATCAGTATCTTTCTGCAGTTCTACTTGTCGTTTAATTGAATCTTTCACTTTCACTGTAATAAATACATGTAACAAATATTGCAACAGATTGATGTTACATGATTACTGTTACAAGGCTACGTGTGATTCACTGTCATTACTAAGCTCATAGTTCAATCTATAAAACACATCAGAGTTTTTGTAATAACAAGTTACCATTCATAATATAAAAGAATATAGAATCAAGATTCAAGAATGTTTTATTGTCATACACATTTATAAATAATAGAAGCATTGGTCCAACGAGACCAGATCATCGAGAAAAGAGCCAGAAAGCAAAAGCCTTCAATGCAGTATCACACGGCTTACTCCTGAAAAAATTCAAGCTGTTGGAGTGAGATGAATGGTTCAAATCGTACATGGAAAATCGGGTTCAAAGACTAAAAATTGGAAATAAATTGAACTCAGAAGAAGGCCAAGTACATTTTGGAGTACCACAAGGAACAATGCTTTGGCCCAAATTATACCTCATTTTTGCCAACGAACTGTGTTCAATTGATATTGATGGCATAATAATTTTTTTTTTTGCTGAAGACACTGCACTCTTATTCCAAGGCAAAACTGGGATCTAGCTGGAAATGAAAAAGGGTCCAATTGGCTTAAGGACAAAATTTTAACCCTCACCAATTCAAAGACAAAGTTCACGACATTTTAATCAACAGAGCCCACAAAACCACAGAGGAACTTCTTTAAACTACGCCACTGCAAGGAAAACAGAATAATTGTGACTGTCCATCAATCGAGCGCACAGATAATATAACATACGCGTATCTAGGAGTTACAATAGATGACCTACTACGTTGGGATAAACACATCATACACAGCTCATCAAAAATTAGAAAACTAGTTTATAAGAGTATAATATAAGTTCATTCAATTAAGAAAAATTTTGCCAACAGAAATATTAAAAAATGTGTATTACTCATTGGTTGAGTCGATAATAAGATATGGCTTATTGGCCTGGGGGGCAACAAATTTCTGCCACATAGACCCACTCTTCAAAGTTCAAAAGTTAATTTTAAAAGCAATATGTTTTAAGCATCCCCTTTTTCCATCCGTACATATTTTTTCAGAAAGCTGCATTTAAGCGTTGGGCAAATATGTTCACAGAATTCTTCCTTTCATCAATAATATTCTTACTTTTAATCAATAGACCCTTAATACAAATTTTTCTGATGATGCGAACATGAGTTATTACAACATTTATGCCAGGCTGAATGGGAAATTGAACCTATGACCGCATGAGTAGCAGTCAGTCAGTTTTATCAGATATAACACCCCTCACCCCGAAAGATTACACCACTGTACTGTCTTTACTTCTGTAAAAAACTGACCATTCTATTTTTGTTCTATTTGATAATATTGTAGGATTTTATTACAGCCTAAAAAAATTGGTAATACTTTTAGTAACTACAATTTGATTAATTCCTGAACGAATGAACCTATACCCTACTTCAACAAACAACGATTTTCCCCAAATTATCATTTAATCACTATTAAATCTTACAAATTTTTTTTCCGGTTACTCAGCGTAGTCTTTATCTATCAATACAGTCTAAATTGGACATTGATATCACAAATGAGCTTTCACCTAACGGGCGGTAGAGATTTGACTTTCTTAATTCAGTGTCCGCATTGAAGAGTTCGATAATCGGTACGCAAACTTCAATTAGTGAAGACGATCGATCACTGTCATCGTAAGAACATCGACTTGCTGCTTATCTTGTTTTCACTTTAATTATAGAGTGATGATTTTTAATCGGATGGAATAGCCGATGACAAAGACGTGCTGACTATCGATGATGGGTTGGAGCAAGCATCACATCCTCTTCCTCTTTCCCATCTTTATTCTCATCCTCGTAGGAAAGGTTTAGGCTGTCGACAACTGACAACACACATTATTCTATCAATCACGGCTGTCATGTCATTCAGAGCGAGTGAGTGGGACGATCGCTGATGCCGGACAGTCGCGACACTCGCTCGCTCGCATTGCACAGCGGAGTAGAGCAAAGCGAGAAGAGTGCAGAGTGGGTGTCAACAATACTTGGGCCACAACGCGGCTGACCACCCATAAGGCCATTCCCAGGCCTCCTTTGTTCCTCTTTGCATAGCTGCCCTGTACCCCTACCTTATCGTACCTGTCTATCCCTCTAAGTCTATCCAACTGTCTACATCTACAACACCCTGCGCCCGTTGGTTGATAGCATTGTCATAGCTTGATGCCACAACCTTGCCAACTTCAATGTCGACTAGTAAGTTTGGATCAAGCAGCGAACACATAAGACCAATAGAAGGGGCTTCTTGTCGCCGAGGTGAAGCCACTTGTTAGGCGCTCGTCCACTACAAATATGGCGGCGCAGGGATGACTCCCCAAGTGGCGAGCGCTTGATAAGCCGGTTTTTGCTATTACCAGTACGGCACGCATTACATCGCCAGCCTGTTTCTTCATAATATGAATTGCTCATTCTTGAGATGGATAAATTATAGAAATGTCATTTCTCAGTTGATCTAATTCTGACATTTTAATTGTGAGTAGAGGCATTCTGTGATTAATTTTGTTGACAAGGATTACTCAAACTTTACTCGAAAAATAGTTAATTTTCTAATGGAGTGACATTTTTTCACATACCTTCCTATATTATATTTGTCATATATCATTAATATCTGTCATTTGACTGCCACATCCTTTTACTTAACATGAAATAGAACAGTAGGAGAAAGAGAAAACAAAAAGCTGAATTGAACTGGATAATGTATTTACTTTGCAAATCTAGTCACAGCGATCATAAAAGACATCACAAAAACACTATCACAATTATTGTATTTTGTTATCGCTGTCTAGTCACAACAATAATAATTAATAATCTTAATGTTGTTTGACATTCTCACTCATAATTTCTATAAAAAGAATAGTCTCTTTCTCTAACACATAGCACAATACATTGCACAATACTCAGTGTCTTCGCGAGTGCTTGAAGAATACTTTTTTTTATTAACCCAAAGTTGATCTGGTTGGCGCCCATATAGAAGTTATATCATTCTGGATAGCAAAAGTAGGGTCTTCACAATAGGCTATTTCCCCATTAGACAAAGTAAGTAAACGTTCAACGTTTTGTAGTCATTGATTTATACGATTCAATTTAGTTACATGACTTTAAAGATGAATTTTCATTTTATAATTTCATTGTGTAACAGCATATTAGAGAAATTAAAAAAGTTGTGACATTTATTTCTATAATAACTCTAATAAAACTGAGTTATATTGTATGTATTATGTATTTTAATGGAAATGACTGTTTATATTTTAAGAATATTGGCTCATGTTTATATTGTACAAACAAGATACAATGCTCAACATATGATTAATAAAATGAAATAAATTTTTTTTCTAATAAACATTTTCCTATTTGGATCTTGTTCATTTGCGTTCATAATGGAAAGAATTAAAGGTTAGACTAATTTAATCAACAATTTCCTAAAAACAATCTAACTATAATATTATTACATTACAATAATAAACCTTCAAGGAAGTATTGAATCAAACACAAGAAATAAGTGATGAATTGGCTTAGTGGTTCTGGATGCACAAGCCGGCTGACGACAGCGCGCCATCCCGATCGCATTTCAACCTAACATTGTATCATCCAAACTATAGGTCGTATTTTAAAATAAAAATCATTAAAAAAAATGCAGTTATTTCTGTACAACTTTCTCGCTTTGATCACATCTCTACCCAAAAGATGAAAATTTTGGTAGCCGACTCACTTTTTTATGTCATGTTTGAAACTCGGACAAAAATTATAACTTAAAACAACTAATTAAAATTTATAGAGGTAACTATTAACTTTTATAATGCCACTGTTATCTTCAGAAACTAATTGTCTATACTCATGCCAAGTTTGAAAGTTATATCTTAATCCTAAGTGTGTTAAACTGCAGTTTATTTGGAGAGCGCGCATTGAAATTTTCTGCTCTTGAAAACACGATTTCGTCTTTCTATCCACTACATGGATGGCGGACTTGGCTTCACCTCCTGTATGCTACGCTAGTGCATACGGCCCTTCTATTGGTCTTGTGGGTTCGTTGGGATCAAGTCATGGTCAGGGACAACTGAAAAATAAGCGCAAAATGTTAATAAATTAAAATATTCTTGTTTATCAAGTTCAACTGTATGTTTAAATGTCAATAAATTATAATATTAAATTCTTTGGGCTCCGGATACCAGTTAATATAAACAAAGGTTTAAATACCTGCGTTTTGGTATCCAATAATTACTGTATTCACTACCGGTTTCAACGCTCCTATGGAGTCATCATCAGGTGGTTGTGGACGTTATTATGTCATCGCGGATCCGGCGATTCGTCGTAATGTAAGACATCGGAAAATAAAAAACATACACATCACATATCACGAAACTAACGAGGATGGCAGGACGAACAACACGGTCGCGCTGACTGAGTCCGGTCTCATGTCATCCTCGTATTAGTTTCGTAATATGTGATGTGTGTGTTTTTTATTTTCCGATGTTTTACATTACGACGAATCGCCGGATCGGCGATGACATAATAACCATTAATCAATTGAAGACCCATTTATTAATGAAAAAATCATTGACCACTATATTATGTAATTTCTATATAATATATAGGTTCGATAGTGCTAGAGTAGGCTAATCAATGTACAAACATGAAAAAGCAGGTCGAATAGAGAATGAGAACCTCCTTCTTGTTGGAGTCCTAGGGCGCACCCAGGCTTTTGGTTTGGGAGGGGCTTAACCGTCCTACCAGGTAAAATTTTGGTTGGGAGGGAGGATAAATTTTGATTTTGCAGATCTCTTTTTACAAGATTTTT
Organism: Conomelus anceps; assembly: GCA_948455865.1. Classification (NCBI taxonomy): domain Eukaryota; kingdom Metazoa; phylum Arthropoda; class Insecta; order Hemiptera; family Delphacidae; genus Conomelus; species Conomelus anceps. Next base: position 62,597,985 of record OX418217.1, on the reverse strand, counting down.
ACCATTCACCACAGGTCCAGGAGGTTCTAGATGCTAGAGATCCTATATTACATTACATGATTGTCAGATCGATATATGAGTGAAACGAATTATTTTTATTATCTGTGATGTTTTCCATGACGAAATACTTAATAAACAATATAATATTAAAACTGACACTGTATTTCACTTTTATATATTGTTTCACTCACTTATATCGGAGGTGCTTGAGGTATGCATTTCACTTGACAAAGCCTCTTTTCAGAAGTGAAATGCATCCCTCAAGCATCTCCAATATAAGTGAGTAAAACAATATATAAAAGTGAAGTACAGTGTCAGTTTTAATATTAGATTATTTTCATTATATTTATGAACCCAGCCGCCTAGTCAAATTGAATTCTGTCAGGCTACGATCTCAGGTTAACTTAGGAACAACGCTTTTTGTCCAGAGTCCACCAAGCCTTTTTAAATATGGCTTGGTGTAACTTAATTTCAGTCTTTAACTATTTCCTTGTATTATACCAGTAACACTTCGTATTCTTTGAATTGATCACTACAAAGTTACAGTTTCTACGTATAATCAACTTCTTCATCAATCACTTCTGTGGGGTTATGATTATTTGGTATGCACTTTAACTTATTCTTCGCTTCTTCTATTCAGACATTGATAAATTACTACCCAAGTGCAACAAGTTTTTTATTGAAATGATTTAATTACTTGAAATATCAATTATTTGAACTATATCAAATTTTTATGTCCACTTCCATTTCGACGCCAACTTGCTGAACACGCAACAGTGAAAATTTTTTCTTTGAACACTTTTCATTTAATTTCATCGTAAATCATCGAACTTTGTGATATGATCAATGCATTTCAAATTATTGTGCATTCAAAGTAGCAATTTGAACTTTAATTTTAATTTATTCATACTTTGGTTGATTACGCCCTTCAAAACATGTTACTATTGGCATAATTTCAAATTCTTGCAATTCTGAACTCTTTCAAATTCTGGTGCATCAGCCTAGCAAGTGATTTTTATTCGAATTCATTAGAACATTCTAATTACTTAAATCAAATTTAAATGATTTCCATCAATGGCACCTGCCATACCTCTCTTTGAGAATTGGTCATCTGTAGTCCTGTCCATGCTTCTTCAATCTAAATATATAGAAGGATCGAAATATCATTGATTCTCATTCGTCCTAGCCATTTGGTACAATTGCTTTATGCTGCTTGCTGTATTCCGGTAGCACCCTCCCGGTTGCTCTTCCATATCTCACCTCCTGGATGGACCAAGACTTCGAGACGATAAGTTATGTTATCAATTTTATTTCAATCTTTATTATTTCTTTGGAAACTAATATTTAATTAATTTCATATTTGACATAGTTCAATTATTTATGTAAGCCTATGATGCTGCCAAGCCCTGGCTATTTTCAAGAACTATTTCATTCTCAATTTTTCATATAAGCTGACACAAATGTGCCCAGGCTTCTTAACTGATTTCAAATTATTGCAATTCTGAACTCTTAAGCATTCATGTTGTCATCTGTTTATTACAGAAGTGACTTTTAATTTGCATATTGTTATGCATACTTACTATCCACCAGACACATCATTGATATTTGCAATCTTATTTTATTATTTGCTATAGAGCATTAATTAACTCTAATGTTTATTGTTGCGCTCATCTGCGCCCATGATATATTAATAACTAGCTGGCCCAGCGCGCGTTGCTGCGTTCTCATAAAAATTCTCCTTGATTTTATTATTCGCAACCTCCCGCTGAGGCTGCATTTCAAATTTCTAGCTGCATTGATTAACAGATCTTTCAACCTGACATAATTACATTTCATCATACCCAGTCATATGTTTCCTACATATTGCAAGGCTCCGACTGCACGGTAGCCTACATGCAAAGTGCTAAGTCTTTTGCTGTTCAAAGACAGCGTAAATAACGCCGCTAAGGGGCCTGCCATATGATTAAAAACTGGTGACTTCTATCAACTGTTCCTTTAAGCTGTTTGGCCGGCAAGTTCAGTAAGTTAGGTCTGTAAAATGGATTAATTAATAATAATTATTAGCTCCCCTATTAAAATTTATGGTCAGAAACCATCCCCAATATTCACACAACATATTCCCAAAGTTTCATGCCAATCTGTCAAGTAGTTTTGAAGTCTTTAGGGAACATACATACATACATACATACATACATACATACATACATACATACATACATACATACATACATACATACATACATACATACATACATACATACATACATACATACATACAGACATTAATTTTTATATATATAGATAGTAGTTTGAAACTTTTAGTATTATGTGTAGTACTTTATTCAGGTTTCGATCTGTTTTGCATTGTTGTCATAGTTTGACATTATTTTTGTAATTTTGCATTTGTGCCGTAGCCATACATTGGCCTTACTTACTCAGACGGAGTTCTGTTTTGCATTTGTGCATTGTTGTCATAGTTTGACATTATTTTTGTAATTTTGCATTTGTGCCGTAGCCATACATTGGCCTTACTTACTCAGACGGAGTTCTGTTTTGCATTTGTGCATTGTTGTCATAGTTTGACATTATTTTTGTAATTTTGCATTTATTGCCATTTTTTGGCATTACATTTGATAGTATTTTATTCAGACCTAGATCTGTATTTTTGCATTTATTGCCGTTGCCATATTTTGGTATTACATCTTATAGATTATGATCTATTGCATTTTGCATTTATTGCCATTTCCATACATTGGCTGAATTTATTATATTCAATTTTATTGATATATTTTTCTTTTAATTTGCATTTGTTGCCATTATAATTCATTAATAAACGAATCTCAATCATTATCAGTTTTATTGTTTCAGGTTAATCAATTTATGCTTAGTAAGTTTGATTATAATTATGCAAATCAAAAATTGTAGTAATTTTTCAATTTAATCAATAGCAATCTTTATTTGCTCTTAATTCATTCATGAAAGTCCATTCATAAATTTATGTTTCTTAATATTGGTCATATCAATTTGATTATTTGATTTATTATAAAATTACTGCCATTGTGCATTCATATCCTCTTCATAATATTTGCCTTTGGCATATGTCTAAATTGAAGTCAATATATTTTTTATTAATGTTGAATTCTTTACTATTGATTTCACTTCCTTTTTATTTTTTATTATTTCCGGGATTATCCCGGTGGTCCTCCTTTTATTCGAAGTATGTATAGTTGACCCCCACTACTACCAAGAACTTCTAGAACTTCTGGAACCAGCAATAACCTCTACAGTCCATTTGCTTCCTTTCTCAGTAGTCAACTCTCAACTGTATCAAAGTTCACAGTGTGCAGGGAATTCTGTATTCCTTCACTCTAATACAAAAGCAAAATTGTGTTGTCATGGCAACCAGTCAACACACATGCAACCGCTTTCCAATCAAGTGAAGGACTCTTCAGACTAAACAAGATCCCTTCACTTGCTAGACAGACCTCAGCTGGCTTACCAATAATCAGCGGTTAATTGTAGAGTGCTCCATTTTTGTTCCATTGCAGTTATAATTATTAAAGAAATGAAAATCTGATAATTTCTATTTATTCTAATGTAATTTCCATACTAATTTGGAAATAAATTAAGTGGATTTTTTTTCAATTTAAACGAAATATTACAATAAAATAATTAGTCACAAGAATGAATAAATTCATAGGTGACTCCTTCATTCCCTTCCCCTGGCCAGCCGCCACTGCATTCAGTCTGTTTTCTTTGATGGTGTCATTGGCAACTGCCTTGCAATTAATAAGGATAGCAAGCCTCCATTTGAAACAATACTGAATTCGTGAATCAGATTAGAGAATATATTTTCAATTAAAGTTGAAAATAACTCAACTTTCTATTTTCTTGAATACTTCGGGTTTTTCAAGTAAATATTTCAAATATTTGTTTAGATTTTCTTGAGCACCCAAAGTTGGGTGATTACTTTATCTGTTTTCAAACTCAGTTCAACTAATTGAACTGTTTGAACTCAGTTCAACTAATTGAACTGTTTGAACTCAGTTCAACTAATTGAACTGTTTGAACTCAGTTCAACTAATTGAACTGTTTGAACTCAGTTCATCAATTCAAACTCAGTTCATCTGGGGAGACCCTTACGGGTAGTTCCATCTCGCCATTTGAGCCATGTTATGGGGAACATGGTGGGCCTACTATTTCATGTGGGATCCGAACCATCGGGTAAGAGATAATATAGCTTATAATATTAAGTGATTGAAGCATGGTCACCCAGCCAAGCGCTCGTGACATCAAGTTCGCGTGAATACCACATAATACTTAGTCGAATGTACTGAAAACCCTCAAGTTTGACAGTTTTTGATGAAATTTCGGCCTAATCTTCAGTTTTTAAACATTCAAATATGAATATGGGACAGCAGTTACATAGTAAGAAGGATTAGCTGACTATCTTTCAGCTTATCTCAAGTATTAATATAGTGTACAGGGTGGGGCAGGGAAATAACTTTTGCCTAATTTTGAAGATAAATTAAAAAAATAACCAAAAATGTTGGAACAAAACTTTATAGTGGGATCAAAAGGTTACATCTTTCAAAAATATTAAAATACAAGCCAGACGAGTGCTTGAAAAAAATTGAAATGTTCTACAAAATACGCCTAAAATTGACGGTTTTTTAATATTTACTCGATTATCATTTCTCGGAATCCGCGTAGCCTTGAAATTTTAGAATTCCACGTTAATTTAAGACTCGTGATTAGTGTCAAAGAATAAGGTTCTAATTTTTTTCCAAGGAAGACGAAAAACTTGATAATTTGATAGAAGAATAAAAGGAACAATATCTTTAATGGAACTGCCTATGCCTCCCTTTGTTATATTGATTTGCTAATTTGGTAAATATTTAATAATGTGTAAGAAATTTATTTTGTTTCCAAGTTTGAATATTCAACTAAAAAGCCTGAAATAAAAAATATAAAACAAAAAAGAAACCGACTTCAATGAAATGGTAATCAATACAAGTACTAAAATGTTTAAAATAAATTCACAGCAAACTGAGAAAGTTTAAATTAATCCAATACAAGTAACCTTTTGAACTCGAATGTTTTGAGTTTATAAAATATGCGATGTAATATTTTAGATCATAAAAAATTTGGCGCCGAATTCAAAAGGCTACTTGTATTGTTTTAAAAATTTTCTCAGTTCAAAGTGAATACTTCATTTTAAACTTTTTAGTATGTTAGTTGTGATTTTTCAAGTTTTGATAAACCTTTCATTAGTCGGTTTCTTTTTTGTTCAACATTTTGTTGGCCAGTTTCACCAATCGGATAAGCCACAATTTTATTCATTATTGAAAGAAAGAAATTCATTTTTCTACTACAGTATACAAAAACTTACAAATTGAACAATGTTCTGAAGAAGAACAAATTTTATGCAACCCCTGAGGTGAACAGTGTGGGTATGGGGTCGATTATTTACAATAGACATATATAGCAATTACATAATATAATGGTCAATGATTTTTTCATTAATAAATGGGTCTTCAATTTGTGAATAGAAAAATCGTAAAACTGCAAAAAAACATTTTTCATGATTCTGCGATTACTGCTTCATCAACTGCCAATGAATCTTTTTTTACACGTATGAATCACTTGAATCTACAAATTATCACATCTTATTCCTATAGTTTTTGAAATTTGTTTCGATAGTGCTCTAAGCGCCATGTCCCCCGTAGTCTAGGTATCCCTGGTGTCTAGATTCTTTTGTGCCATGCTCCCTGAAACGGATCTCTTCCAGTGATTGCTTTTTAACGTTTAGTTGTATTTGTTCAGTTTTTAAATCTCACATTCATGTTGAATATTTTTCCACCTCTGGTTTAAAGTTCAAATGACAACTCAAAGGAGCATTCCAGTCACAAAGATGATTTACACTAATGTTTGACGAACGTATCCTTGGTTTTTCAATAGGCGTTCTGTTTTCCGTTCGACGAGAAATGTTCGTTGAATAAAGTGTATTTATTATTGCCGAACTCATGATCAGGGTTTGCAGAAGAAAGAACCGAAAGACTTTTGCATAATGCTCGTTTGACCGCCTTTCAAACAAAAGTGAACTCTGTTTATTACAGTGTTTATTTCGGAACGATGTTCGAAAAATAAAAAATAAATAGCTAGCCTATTATGCCTTCTTCGGCCGCTTTTGAACTGCTCGAACAATAAGAAACAGACCTTCCAAATAAAGCACGCAGCAATGTCAAATAGTTTTTGTACACTACAACCATTATTACAGTTTATTTTGAGGACGTGTTGTGTGTTGTGACATGTATCCTCACCATGACTACATAGACAGGTCTAGAAGAATATTTTACCTCGCTCTCCGGAAACAACCTACAATTTCATTGTCATTTCTACAACTTATTTCATTTGAAATGTTTTTGTTCTTGTACCAACATGTTGTCCATTACAAAATAAGACTGATACGAAAGCTCTCTCAAGATTACATTAAATGTTGAAAGCAATAGCCAACATAAACCATATCGCATTGGAAATTCGAAAGTTCATTTCTAGAGATAGAGAATTAAGTTTCCAGCTGTATACAGCTCTGATATTACTTTGACTTCCCTGCATTAATCTAGTGTTTTTTTTTTTTTTTAGATTATTGCTGTTTCGAAAGATAATTGACTAGAAAAAGACCGGCTACATTCCTGAAGCTAACTCTGAGTCCTATCTCTTATATCTCTAAAACTGATTTCTACTAGTACGATATAGTCTATTGCTAATGTGACGTAATCTTCCCTTATATCAGCTCTTATAATCTTCACTTATTAGGCAGAATTCAAGCCAGGAGCTAAAGCAGCCGGGACAATGTCCCGGGACTCAAACTAGCAAAAAATATTTAAAAAATTATCATCAACTCTAAGGCAATAGGAACAAGTACTCACTTCTTGGCCCGGGGTCCTAGAGACTTAGCTATAAAGGCCTGCTTACATTTCTGTAGCATATGACACCGCAGCTACAGTCAGTTACAGATCACTAAATTAAAGTGACCAAGATCTTTTTAAACTAGAACCACTACAAAAGTGACAGGTATGTGTAATGCGTATGGAAGGGTGCCCTCAGGGTGGGGGGGGGGGGGTCTATGACGCAGACTGCGTCATTGAACTTCTTGAAGGGTTCCAAAAATTTTTTGGGGGGGGGGGTAAAGTTATTGAAACTGTGTTCAACGTGACGACATTCAAAAACATATTACGAAGTCACCAGATAGAATGTCATTCAATGACAATAGATTTATAATTATTATTATACTATTGAATATGAATTATCTAAAATAGTTGTCATTTAAATTTCAAAAAAATGTTACCTATGTAAAGAATTTCAAGAAATATGCATAAATTTTATATATTATCGACTGGGTTTGAATTTTTTCAAAAATCTTCTTTTAGCTTTAGAAATAATACGGGGGGCTTATTTTTTCGTATGTTTTTTTTTGAGGGTGCCAAATTTATGGGGGGAGCTGGTGCTAAATTTAGGGGGGGTGCGTCATGAGGCTTGGGGGGTTACCCCTCTGTATAGCTCCAGAAAATGGGATCACAGTCAATTCAGCAAGGATCTCAACTACAATTCTTTGTAAACTTTTCCACAAATTTCAATCACCTTGGTCGCCAGATCTGTGTTTAAAAAAATATATATTCTTGTCTCGGGTCATAGAAGATAAGCTTCAAACAATAAGTGAATCCAATGAACCAGGGATGCCATTTACGATTCATCACATTGAAAATGGAATTTCAGATGTTTCCTATTTTCAATTCCTGAGCAACCTTAATACACCACAAACTACATTTCCAACTTCTCCATGCTTGGCAGGGAGATTTCTGGTTGAGTCTTGAGTACATTGTTGAACGGGTGTAAAAAGAAAGGAATTTGATGTGTGAGAGTGTAAGGATAATGTTTAGATTCCATCTCAATATTTTTGTCGCAAAAATATGCCATTCAACTGAACCACACACTGTTTTCTTGCAAATGAAGCCCAAATGAGTTCAAGACTTGTGCTTGAGTAGTGAAGTAAATGGTGATACATTGATGTTATGAATGGTGAACCTACGTCATGTCATCGCAGCCGGTCACCTTTCCAAGCGCAGTACCGAGCTGAACGTAAGAATTGCACTGACACCACGCTAAGCAATTAGCATATTCCCACCCAACCAGTTTTCCCTTCCATGAAAATACAGTAATCCTATCAATGTAAATCCGTTATGCCAGTTAGTTCTGAATAACATCCTTACCAATAGATTACTCTAAAACAAGATTAGGCGGCTCGGATCTTAGAGGTGGGGTTGCAAGGTCATAAATCGATTAAAAAGAGTAGAGTAATGAAAGAAATTCAACAATGTGAACAGGGGAATATCGATTGTTTGAAACAGAATCTGCTACAAGAAAACTGGAGTAGGGTCTACAATAGCAATAGTTTAAATAACAAGTATGATAGTTTCATTAATATTAATTTAAGGTTTCATAATTCTATGAGTTGGTTTCATAAGTTTTCATAGTTACAGTTAAAAATTCCCCTGTGAAAAACAAATTGGACAAAATTGAAGAGTGGATAACTGATAATATCATTGCAGAAAGAAATACGGTTAAAGATGCATATAATGAATTCAAATTATCTAGAAATATGTTAAGTGAAGGTAATTACAAAGCTCTAAAGAAAAACTATACGAAAGAAGTGAAAAGAGCCAAATGTAAGAAAACAGCAAAAATTTTGAATAATAGTGTGTACTCTAACACAGCAGTGTAGGATGTAAGAAACAAAAATAGGCAAGTAGCTCATGTAGATGTTTATACTAGTGTCCCCAGAATAATTAACGAAAATAACAAATATATTGATGATAGTGTAGACATTTTTAATTTCTTCAACAGATATTATCAACTGGTTGCTAAGAATTTTCAAAAATCTCTTAATACAGGTATTAGTGATTCAAACATGTGGAATACTGAGGGGATTCAGAATGAATTAAAATTCCATCCAGTATCCCAAGACAAGCTGTCAAATATCATTGATAGTTTGAATGATAAAAAAACTGTAGGAATGGATGGGGTATCCAGAAAAATTCTGAAAGATTATAAAGATCAATTATTGTTAGTCCCTTCGATTCATCTAATCAATCATTCATTAGAACAAGGTGTTTTTCCAGATAATTTGAAACAGGGGAAGATCATGCCAATCTTCAAAAATGATGATAGAGAAAAGGCGGCAAACTATAGGCCCATTAGTATATTAAATGTCATGAGTAAAATTTTTGAAAGAGTAGTTCTAAATCGGTTATTTCTGCACCTTCAAGAAGCTAACTTTATCTGTGATGAACAGCATGGCTTCCAGAAAGGGAGATCAACAAAGACAGCCATAGTTTCTCTAGTTGAGAAACTAATAGATATTGTTACAGGTTCTATGTCTAAAATAACGCTGGCAACACTTAAGTTATCACTCGCACTTTATTTACACGAATAATCACAACACTCACTGTTCAGTAATGTCTTACAGAAAAATAAGCAATTAAAAACAGATAACACGATATTGTTCAACTGATAATGAGTTTTTAATAAACTGTACAAAAATCAATCACTAAATGTCAAAAGGCCGATCTAATATTAAATAATAACTGTACAAGAAACTGTCCAATAATATTCAAAAAGAAACGTCGAAAAAGAACACTTACGTAGCACTAGTCCGTAATACAATAAAAACTATTTAGTAGCTCACTGGTATGAATTAAACAGGAAAAAGAATTATCACTGTATATAGACACGATATAGAACTGACACAACTTGTTTATCACGACGATTTCGAACAAGACTGAACTCATTTACAAGAGACTTCCTCTATTTATATACTTTATCATAATTGAGATATCTCTCGAATTTTCTGTCAACTTCTAAATAAATAAATCAAGGAAACTGGAACTTTCTACTATATTCGATAAGACTCCATTAATTTCTAATCAAACAAATAGAACATTCTTCTAATTACCAAGTAAACACTATAAAAGTGTCAAAAGCAGAGTAATTAATGGCTTCAAAGTAAACATTTACATAGCAGATAACACCGAGAACCAATGTTTCTTCTTCTTTCAATTCTCTCCAATTTCATATCCGCTACACTATAATAGATTCAGGTGATAAAGCTACTGCAATCTTCTTAGATCTATCAAACGCATTTGATTGTGTTGATCATAGAACTTTATTGGAATTACTGCAAAATGTAGGCGTAAATGGGGTTGAGCTGAAATGGTTTGAATCATATCTTATTGGGAGAACTGACTACAGTAGTTGGGAGTACTATAGTAAAGAATAAATCTAATAAATTGGAGGTCCAAGCTGGAGTCCCTCAGGGGTCAATACTATGTCCATTGCTTCTTTTGTTATATGTCAACCGTTTATCTAAATAATTAATTAGTGGTAGAGCCCTCTTATTTGCAGACAATACATCACTCATTTTCATCAATTCCATTCTAGATAATTTTGAAATAAACGCCCATACAGGTTTGCAGTCCATTGTCCAATTCTAAAATCAGTTGAAATTAACAATAAATAGTAAAAAATGCCAATACCTTCAACTCAAAAACAAACATAATTCAAATGAAGATAGGGCTATAAACGTGTTTGTAAACAATAATCAACTAGACCAGGGGCCCGTTTCACGAAAGTCACAAGTTACATATTCACCGGTGAATTTCGGTGAACTTGTTACTATTCTGAGTTACAAGTGTTTCACGAACGAAATTCACCAGTCTTTTAGTCACAAGTGAAAATTCACCTATTCACTAGTAAAAAGTCACAAGTTCACTATAGTGAATATTCATGTTTTCACAAGTAACAAGTAAACACTTGTGAATATTAGCCAAAAGTTTAACCTATCGTAATACATGGGTAACTTTTTTCACAAGTGCTTTTGTGGTTATGTAATTGAAAAAATAGTTTTGTCGTCAATGTCATTACCGTTCTTTCGAGGTTATTCGTCATTGAAGTTTTATTAGTTTTGTTATTGATTTAGCCTACAATACCAAAGGTTCCGTATTTGGAAAGGAAATTCTGTGAGGATAATATTTATTAAGGAGAATGAATAAAACAAACAACATTTCTGAATCAAGTGTGAATTTTAATATTTATTAGTTTAGAAGCAGTAAACTTGAATTGTCTTTTAGCCTTCACAAATTTAATTGAAGCCTACTCGAAAGTAATTGACACTGGCCTAAGATTATACGGTGGATCATGGACTATAAAAAATGTTTTATTTTTATTTATGTAAAGCATAAGTGTTTTATAAACAATTCTCTAACCGTTTAATTCCAAGAAAAGAGGTCTCTTGTTGAGTACAGTCTAGGTCTCCATAATGCAGCTTGTACAATATTTTTCTGAATTACAAAAATCTTCCTAAAATGTGAGTTCATAGGTCCATCCTAAGCCCTGATCCCATATTGCAAGACTGATTGAGTATAAGCGAAGTAGATCAGCCTGCAAATATTTGTATATTTTAAATATTCATATTTTTTTAAATATAGTTTATGGAATTTGAAAATGAAATAAGTTATTTCAGCCTTTGACACAATCATGTTATTGTCAAATCTCTGTCTCTTTTTTTGCTTAATGTATCAGAGAAGGCCCCAAACAATATTTCTCTATTTTCTAAAATTGCTTTTAGCACTGTTGTTTTGCCCTCGCGTTTTTTTTTGAATAATACTGACCTAACCAAAATTCAGGAATAGACCTAACCTATATTAAGAATAGATTCCGATTACAAATCGGGGAGAGAAAGAAGAAGAAGAAGATTACAACATTTTCTTGTAACAGATGATCTAAAAAGTAACAAGTAAACGCTTGTACTAGTGAAATTGTTACTTTGTAACTTGTGACTTTTGAGAAACGCCTGTACTTGTGAAATTGTACTTACAAGTGCGATAGTAGGTGAACTTGTTACTTTGTAACTTGTGACTTTCGTGAAACGGGCCCCAGGAAGAAAACATTGCATTTCAAGGAGTTTTGTTGGATAGACGATTGACCTAGGCTCCATAAATTGAAAAAATATGTTGTAAAATTTCATCTGGGGTATTTGTCCTGCGACAGCTCGCTAGATTGAATGACAAAAAGTTACTTTTTATCGCTTACCATGGGCTCTTACTGTCACATATTAGGTATGATATCTTAGAATGGGGTAATTCATCAAAACAAAATCTTGATATGGTGTTTAAGATCCAAAAGAAAGCGGTTAGGTGTATAGAAAGAGTAGATAGATTAGATTCATGTAGGCCGTTGTTCAAGAGACTTGGTCTCCTAACTGTACCCTGCTTATATGTGTATGAAGCTACTTTGTATGTAATAAAACATATTTTAAAACAAAAAAAGAAACCGACTTCAGTAAAATGATAAAATACTCACGTACTAAAAAGTTTAAAATAAAGTATTTACTTTAAACTGAGAAAATTTTAAATTTCATACAAGTAATCTTTTGAAGTCGGCGCCAAATATTTTATAAAGATGATAAGAAATTCTATCTAATATCAAAACTAACACTGTATTTCAATTAAATATGTGATTTACACTCACTTTTACTGAAATACAGTCATTGATAAGAAATTCTATCTAATATCAAAACTAACACTGTATTTCAATTAAATGTGATTTACACTCACTTTTACTGAAATACAGTGTCAGTTTTGATATTAGATTGTTCAATTATTTCGTCATGGAAAACATCACAGATAGAGTAATTCTGTTATATTTTAGAAGGTTATGGGAAATTTGGCGCCGACTTCAAAAGATTACTTGTATGAAATTTAAAATTTTCTCAGTTTAAAGTAAATACTTTATTTTAAACTTTTTAGTACGTGAGTATTTTATCATTTTACTGAAGTCGGTTTCTTTTTTTGTTTTAAAATATGTTTTATTTTAAGCTTTTTAGTTGAATTTTCAAACTTTGAAAACATAAGAAATTTCTTAAAGCCTACATTATGAAATATTTATCAAATTAGCAAGCCAATAATTAATTTATAACATCGAAAGTTGAGTAACTAAAAATCCACTTATATGAAAAGATAAACTAAGGAAAATTCTACAACGTTTTATTTAATGTGGAATAGGTATTTATTGAGTATCCGAACTTTTCGAATTTTTCAACAATTTTTTCCCCACACACTCAAAACACACTAGTAAGTAATAATACACTGATATTTTGCGGGGGCAACGCTTATTTGGCATTTAAATTAGAGTTTTCTGATGGAACTATTTTTCTTCCGCGTATGAATACTTCCATCACACTGTAACACTGCCAGACTAGGCAAGGTTAGGTTAGGTTTGGTCAGGTGAAATCATCTAGAGCTGAGCAACGGAAAGGTCGGTCAAGTAACCAATCAATCTAAAAATATAATAGTTTGAAAACATATGTTTTCTTTGAAATGCTATAATTTTGTGTTTGGTCAGATCGACAATTATTGTTAGATCACATGGAAAATATTTTCCAATAGCTGATTGTTTTAATTTATTCATTACGTGAAATGTGTGATACAGAGTGCAGCCTCAAATTTTTAGAATCTGTACGCCTTAGCGAAAAGTAGGTGATTGAATTTTTATTCAGGCATGGTATTTTTAAAGAGATTACGGTGTGTTTGAAGTGTGGTGCGGAATTAGTTGTCAATAAGTAAAATCACCCCGACAAACATTTATTTGTGAAGAGCTGGGAATTTCGACAACAACAGTGGTTGACTGGTATTCATTTTGCTTTGTGGACCCAGAAACCCAAGCTCACACGAATACGGTTGAGAGGAGTTGGCGCGAAGTGCGCTGTACGATTCCAAAGTTTGGAGTCAAAAAAGCGCATTTCGCCGGCTACCTTGCTGAGTTTCAGTTTAAGCGCCGATAACAGCGGGAGGAGCGTCTACATTATATTTTTAAAGCGGCTGCGGAGTTGTATCCCCCGAAGTATTGAAAGGTTAGTAAGCTTAGTTTTCTTCAGATACGTGATTATTAATTTGATTTATATCGTTTTATGGTTTGGAGTTCATAATATGTTTGCAAATTATGAATTTTTTAAATGAAAAATAAAATTTTCATCAAAAAATTTTTGTGTGAAAAAGACGCGACCCCCAAAAAATTTCAACGGATTATTGCTTCATGGGGTGTGTAGATGTCACAAAAAAAAAAATTGTTGGAAAAATCGAAAAGTTCGGATACTCAATAATTACCGTGGAATATTGTATTTAGGAGAATTATAATAGCGAAAGGCTTCTTAAAAGTGAAATGGCTTTTGATTCATTTTGATGTGGTCCCTTTCAGAATATACCTACACTGAAATAGTAGGCCTATATTACGTTACAAGTGTGGAAAATATTGTGCTTACTGAAAATATGATAAGTAAACGCAGGAGATGAAGTTGAGTGCGGTATTATCATACGAGTATGGTAAACATCTTCCCGGACGAGTTATATACGATATTTTTTGTGTTATGATTGCAACTAAATAACCTTATTCCTATGACTCAATAACATCAACTAAATTATTTACAATTTTCATATGAACATATGGACAGAAATATTATATTCTTCTTATTCTCAATTCAAATTAAGTTCATGTGATTGGTCAAAACGGGACATTAAAGACTTCTTTCACACTGAACCAGCTTTGGGTAACCGATGTCGTTTACCCGGCATAATTGCATTGCATCATATGATTTCGAAAACCGTCTAGATGTAAAGCGCTCCATATGATACAATGATCAGCCTGGTAAACGACACCGGTTATCCGATTGGCGGTTATGTGTGGAACTATCCTATTCAAACTTGATTGAAATGAAGACATCGAAGAATGCTCCTTTTTGTTTAATATTGGGCTAAGTATTGGGCCGATCCTTGCGAAACTTGTATGGGACCACCGCTGAGCGATGCTCTTTCATTTAAAAAAAAATTCATCGAAATCGGTCCAATATTGTTCAAATGATTGATGTACAAACATAAAAAAAAAAAAAACAGGTCGAATATAGTAACCTTGTTGTTTTTGGAAGTCGGTTAAAAACGAATGATATTAACCAAAATGTTGAAATACACGATTATAATACAAGAAGCCGAGGAGATTATCACTTGGTGAGTCACAATAATAGCTTATTCAAACAAAAACCTAGTTACATTGGTAGGAAACTATACAACAAGCTACCGCAGTTTTCAAAGTCTTGAAAATATAAAAATATTTAAAAAACAATTGAAAAAATATTTAGTTGTTAAAGCTTTTTATAGTGTACAAGAGTTCCTTTCACATCAAAATTAAGCCTTGCCACAACTAATTGATATAGTAATTATGGTATCTAGTGTATAATTGTTGATCTGATGACTTCTCTTATACTCCTCAACTGGAGTCTCCAAGACGTAATCTACAAAAAAATTGACACAAACTGATTGAACAGATACCAGCTACGGCTCGCAGCTATCACTTCCCTAAATTCAATTCCCAACTAAATTTGAAAATGATATAAGAACCAAAAATAGCTGAAAATTGAGATGTTGACAGCAATATCCGTTCTCATTCACCGAACGTGAATATGTTTTCTCAAGAAACCCTCGAAGATAATTCTTGTTTGAACCAAATTGGTTTGCATTGAGACTTGGGAGATCCCACATCATCGCCCAGAAAAATATTACACCTCACTCTTATTTTTATTCTTCTTGTATGAAACAATTATAACCTGCAATCGCTGTCCGCATGTCATCCAAACAAAGGCAATCATGAGAGGAAATTACTGCTATGCAAATTCGAGAGCCGGGTCATAAATTAAGTTCCGACGTTTCACAACCGTAGGTGTACGTACGGAGAAGAAATTGAAAATAAATCAATGGCTAAACGTTGAGAGATGCGCTGTGATGGTTTTATTTCATCGCGACTACTAAATTGCTGCCTGTATGAGAGAGTCTAGGAGCTTTGGTGGGAAATAGTTTTGAGGATTGTTGTTGGAATGGGATTTGGATCGCATGTCTGTCCGCTAAAAGCGTTTGTGAGAACAATTTATCAGCGCGTATCTGATTGCGCTCGGAACCGGCGCCTACGGGGAGCTAGGTGGGTGTAAGTGATAAATACGAGTAAAGTACGAACGTGAACGATATGAGAGCGCGAGCACAGTTCCCTTGGGAGAGCGACGGCCGGGTCCAGGGAGCTGCTGCAGTCCAGTCGGGGTCCAGGGAGTCGGGACGGTAGGAGTGCACCTTCGAGAAGACGCCGACCAATCAGAGACGTTGTTCTGAGATGCCGCCTGAGGCCGGCCCGTGACCGTGGGAATCCGGCGCTTAATTGTGCGCGGGGATAATCGTGTGATTAGAACGCCGGTCGGTCGGCCGCAGCTCAACCGGCAACGGCATCCCGACCATCAGCTAGCTCTCCCTCCGTTCCGTGCACGGCTCAAATATATTACAGCGTTACAGCAGCGCAGCTGCCCCCCCCCCCCCCCTCACAAATAAATAAAAATTATATAATAGTGGGAGCGCGCAAACGAGGAAGATGGAAAATCATAAGCGAAAGAAAAGCGGAAAGAACGAAGAGAAGCGATCGGAAAGTATCATAGCTGTCCGCCTGTCTACCGTTGCCTACACTCGATGCAGCTCCGCACCGTTCCCGTTCGTTCTTCCCACACACATTTGAGAAATGGCCTGACCAGTCGTTCTTTTTTGAAGCTCTCATAGGCCTAACCAAATAATTCCACCAACAGAATGTATTTTGGTAGAATTCAAATTTTTCATTCGAGCCAAGTACTGTATGTAGTGATAATAAGAAATAATTTACATTCTCATTAAATTAAACAACGAAAAATCAAGATAATTCTCTATTCGGCTAATTCTAATAATAAACAGCTAATTTATTATTTATTGACAAGCGCTGTCTGGTGTATTGGAAATCACTATTCATTCACAAGTAGTAAAGTTGTGCTATGGTAGCTGGAAAAACATCTGTTCCTAGCTACCAAGAATACCTTTTTGGTTTGTGACCAATAACTAGCCGTCTCCGTATCAGTAGCGTGTCGTAGTGTCTTACTGCCAAGTTTTTTCATTTTTTGAGTTCTGGAAAAATGGTGGGGGTATGACGTATTTCAGTTCAGTAGCATTGAATATGAGTAACCCATACAGCCGATTCTAAATCTTCTCTTCTTCATACATTCATGGTTTACGTTCTTGCCTGTTCCGACTCACTTACATTCCATGTAATAAATTAATAACTAGTGAAACTCATTTCTAGCTTATCCTAGGGGAAGGCAGTGGCGTACTGACATAGTTGGGGGCCTGGGGTGGCTATAGATGAGGGGGCCCTATATATATATAGTAGCGTAGCGAAAATCTTTTCATGGGGAGGGAGGGGGTTATCGGAGACTTGGGGCCCCCCGGGGGGTCTGGAGGGTGTGGAATACCCCCTGGACAAAGGGGGTCCGGGGGGCCTCCCTTGGGAAAATGTTGATAAATAGTCCCTCTAAAATCGTATTCCAAGAGATTCTAGACTCATGTCTAGAAAAGCTTAAATCCAGTGGCATAACGTACACCCCCGCAGACCCCGCGGCGCGGGGGGCCCGGGCTATAAGGGGGCCCGCCGGCCCGGACTGAAAATATAATTTTTTAATAAATGGCCCATACCCAGACTGATTTATATATTTTTTTCTAAAGAAATAAAATTAAAACTGAAACACTAAAGAGAGAAAGAAAGCATGAGTAGGCTAAATAATGTCAGGTCATTGATTATTGTTTACTTTCTCAATTCGTAAATAGCTTATTAGTGGAGGAATTCAGAAGCAGGATGTTGTGACTTCAGGAAATTAAATGAAGAGATAATGAGGACAAAACACTCTTCAAACAAACTTATCTAAACTGTAATATAAACTAAAAAAACACTTTTAAATGGAAATTAACTCACGTTATGGCGTGACGGCCGTTTCGCTCTGTTGTCTAGAGCATCGTCAGACGACCCACAGTACACTGACTTAAGGTATGAGTATGAGGGTTATGTATGTTGGAATGGTGATGGGGTGGGGGGATGAGTAGGCGGGAGGTTTGAAATTGGGATTATTTTGTCAAATAGAGTATGTGAGAAGAAGTTAAGTTGATCATTTAAAATGTTGTCAGGTTGCTGCTTTGCATGTTTGTAAATCTCATATTGTTCTAAAACATTGAGTTTCTGGCTTTTGTGAGTGAAGTGTAGTGTGTCTAAATTAGTGTCAAAGTCTGTATAACTGTGGCCTGTTGAAATGATGTGTTCAGCAAAAGTGGAATGTGTGTTTGGGTGTGAGATGGCTCTTGTGTGTTCTTTGAATCTAGTGGTGAATGTCCTGCCAGTTTGTCCTATATAGAACTTGTTGCAGTCATCACATTTCAATTTGTAAATTCCAGATCTGTTGTACTTGTTTTGAGATGTTGTCTGAGAATGCAGGTGTTTTTTGAGTGAATTAGTTGTTCTGTAAGCTATTTTATATTTGAGTTTCCTGAATGAAGCTGCTATTTTATGAGTTTTGTTGTTGAGGTAGGTAAGTGTGATGAATGTATGGGGGTTGTCATTCTGTTTGTTGCTGGTGTGAGTGATTGGTTTTGTTGATATTCTGTGCAGTAGTTTGTCTATTAGTGTGTGTTTGTAACCATTCTGTTGTGCTATGTATTTTATAGTATTCAATTCTATATTGTAATCTTCTTGTGACATAGGAATGTTTGTTAGTCGGTGGAGCATGTGATTGAAAGCGGCATGTTTATGTTGGGTTGGGTGATTTGATGTGTTATGTATTACTGTATCAGTTGTTGTGGGTTTCCTGTAAATTCTAAATGTTTTGAATGCTTGTTCCTGCTTTGTTATAGTGATGTCCAAGAAGTTGATACTATTATTGTGTTCAAGTTCTAAGGTGAATTTTAAATTGGGATGGATTTTATTGAGATTGGTGTGGAATATTTCAGTTTGTCTTTTATTGCCTTTGTATAGAATTAGAATGTCATCAACATATCGGTGCCAGCTGATGATTTTGTCTGTATTGTGTAGGATATGTTTTTGTTCTATATTGTGGACAAAGATTTCAGCTAGGATGCAAGAAATTGGGGAACCCATAGGAAGGCCATGAGGTTGTGAATAGAATTTATTATTGTATGTGAAGTAATTTTGTGAGGTAACTAGTGTTGTGAGGTCTAAAATTTCTTGGAGCTGTTCAGGTGGTGTGTTGTTTTGGATGAGCATTTGTTTAAGGTGAAGAAGTGTTTCATGTATGGGTACATTGGTGTAAAGATTTGTAATGTCAAGAGAAGATAGTGTGGAATTGTGTGGTATATGGATTTTTTGTAGTTTGTCTATCAGGTCTATGTTATTTTTTTTACTGCTGTGTGCTGATGGAATGTTATGTTCTGTCTTATTGTTTTATCTAGGAGTTTTGCTAATTTGTGAGCAGGTGCATGTGTGTGATTTATGAGAGGTCTGATGGGAATATCTGCTTTGTGAATTTTTGGTAAGGCATTTAGTTTTGGTGCTGATGGGTTTATGTGCTTGAGGTGCTTTTTGTGGCTGTGAGGAATGATGTGTTGAGTACGATTGACAGCATCTTTTATTTATGTTTGATACTTGGGAGTGGGATCATTCTTTAGTTCCATGATTTTATTATTAGTAATGAATTGTTGTACTTTTGTGTCTATTTCTGTTTTATTTATAATGACTGTGATGTTGCCTTTGTCAGCTGTGGTTATGATCAGGTTATGTTCTTTCTGTTTTCTCCTAATATTTTTCATGGTTATAAAATCTGGGTTGGTTTTGGATTGGACTTTGAAAGTGTTTTTATTGCGTGATATGTCCTGCCTCAGGTATTCATGTACATGGATATTAGTATTTTGTATAGCAGTTTCTGTGTCTATTATAGTTTCAGTCAATTGTTTTTGTGAGAGGTCATGTTGTGTGTTAATGTTGTGTTTTAGTCCCTTATCAAGTAGTTCAATTTCAGATCTATTGAAGTCAATCTGTGTGGTATTCATTGTTCTTTTATGAAATTTCTGTTCTGAGGTAATTAATGGGGTCTGTGCATTTTGAAGTTGTGCAATTTTTTGGTTATGTTTGGTTTTTAATTTTTTGCTCATGATACTGACTATGCTATTTGTATATGTGATTATTTCTTGTAGTTCAGTGTAGTGAAGAATAGAGCTGAGTTTTAAATGTAAATAATATGCTTTCTTGTTGAGTTCATTCTTTTGTCTGTGTAGAAGTTGTATGCTGTTTTTGATGAATATTCCCCCCACCCCATCACCATTCCAACATACATAACCCTCATACTCATACCTTAAGTCAGTGTACTGTGGGTCGTCTGACGATGCTCTAGACAACAGAGCGAAACGGCCGTCACGCCATAACGTGAGTTAATTTCCATTTAAAAGTGTTTTTTTAGTTTATATTACATATTAGTGGAAACAAGATGGATCTACAACATCATAATTATCTAAACTGTTATAAATCATGAATAAAATAAGGCTAAGTCACCACTGTGCAAATATTGGAGAAAATTAATTATTTTCCCATTGAATTCCTTAATGTTTATTAGCACATGAAGAAATGGAAAGTGGGGGGCTGTGTAAAAATCAGTCAACATTTTTCTTTATTAAAAATAATTCATTATAATAAAACCAACTCTCAACCATTTCCATCTTTTAGGAACCCGTAGGCTAGAGCCAAAATTATTAGACTAGTCCCCCCTTGAAACATTATTGAATTTTAAAATTTAATAGAGTAAAGGCATTTAGTTCTTACATAATTATGATAACTGCCCACAAAATATGCAAGTTTTTCAGGGAGAGGTGGCAAGGGTGAGGGGCGATATTTATATGATTTTGAGGAGTGTGGCACGGAAAATCGGTTGCGGGGGGGCCAATTGGAAAACGTTACGCCACTGCTTAAATCCATTCATTTTAGTCCACATTATGGGAAAATTTTGAATTTTTGATGTTGAGAGCTTGATTCAAGGCTTAAAAACAGTAATTTTGTACGAGTATTTATTAAAATGAAGTTTATAAATTGGGTAAAGTGAAAGCTTAATTCAATAAATCTTTGCTTTTATGAATCGTTTGCCTAAGAACTTGAAACCACTTTTCATATATCGTTAGTTCAGTAATTAGCTCTGAACAAATTTTAATGTATAAAATTGAAAAGAAATACTACTTTTATAAAGCCAATTTAACAAGTTACAGTGGTTTCAAATTATTATTTTATTCAGGGCCATCCAGAGAAATTTTAGTGTCGGCCCGGGGCAGAGTTGTGGCTGGAGGCTCTCTCTTACACGAAAGTTACACCTTCACCCTAAACACCAAATGACTCGATTTCCTAACTGGAATTCAGTCTTCCAGCTATGCCTAGTTACCTACTGTACTCAAAAGAATCTTTTGAGTAACTAATTTGAATTATTGTTTTTTCAATTTCAAGATGAAATTTGAGTGTAGGCCAAATGACAACAATTCCATAAAATAGCTGTGTAAGCTAGGGAAAATGGCAATGAGTGGCACCAGAGAGAGCAATAAACTTCTCTTCTATTTTTGTGTAATCTCTCGAACTCAGTTATTGAAAGTATTTTCAGTATAGTATCCAGTGTATAGGATAATAATTATCCATGGCATTGAAGAGGATGCAAGGTATTGAAATATTACTGTAAGCACTTATTTCTGTTATTATAAATTAAACTTATAATTACTGAAAACGTTGTATACATAAAAATGAAACTTTGTAAATAAAGCACTATAATAGTTAATAGGCTAACATTGAAAGAATAACAGCAAATAACTATAGAAGAAAATTAAATCGTTAAACCACTTGAAAAGCATGGAGTGCTTAGTTTTATTTTTATTCTACTTAAATTCTCCTGCTAATTCAAAGAGAAAGGAGAAAAAAGTTAGAAATATAAATTCAAGATAAGATCTTTATCTACAATTTTCCCACTTTCAAAACTTTCCTACCAAGAAAATGGAAAAAATTCTCAATTAGAGTTTGTTTTCAGGTCACAAATTTTTTTTTTAAATATTGTTGAATAAATTCCCTTAAAAAAGCTGAACGAGTGCTTCAAATTGATGTTTTTTTGCATTGTTGGAATCACGTGATTTGTCAAGTGCACGAAGTTTCATTTTTTTTATTGGTGATTACAGCCTATTGGTTCTATTTTAGTCAGTAGCTGACTGTACCAGCCTGGCAGCTATGGAACTTAGTCGATTTGAAATATAGAGGAAGTGAGACACTAGATGATATGTAAACTAGACGATCTGAGACGATCAGCGCATGATACTTCCAGCCGTCTCACATACTCCAGATTCGTTTTAAAATAGCACCTAGACGGTCTGAAATCTAGACGATGTGAGACACTCCCAATATGATCAATGCAAGAACTGCTTCGAGTAGAGACCCTAGTAGGTTTATTTATATAAGATATATAACCATTTAGATGGAGGGTACTCAAATATTCATTTGCAAATCTGCTGTTCTCTAGAATGTTCAAATTCATATCTCCTACAATAATGACGTTTGTGTCCTTTTCCAAGTTATTTAGACACAACTCCAGACTATTAGTGAAAACGCTTATATTACGATTCGGTGAACGATATATGGATATTAATTTGTATTTTTTATTATCAACTTCAAACGCAATAGCTATAGAGTTTGCTTCGTCAATTGTTATATCCAAAATACCAGATTGAATACTTTCATCTATCAATAAATATAACCCATCGCATTTGGAGTAGAGGCCCTCCATCTGTTATCCATGTTTCAGTCAAGCAAATTATTTGGTATTTGATTTTGCTATTACTTACATCGTGTGCCAATTCATCGAAATTTTTATTTAAACTCCTTATATTCAAATGAAGTATATTGAAAATAATATAATTTTTATCATTCATGTGTAGCTGAGGTTCAAAGCTAAAAAAATAATCCACTTCAACTGTATTGTAGTAGCCAATTGACCCCTCAAAATTCTGCAAATTTATCATTAAAAGAAAACAATGAACTAATTACAGCAAAAAAAAGGGGGGGGGAAATAGTAGTAGAACTAATATTACGACAAAAAAAAAACAAATTCAAAGTTCCACTTAACAGCTCCATCCAATAATTAATTTTGATATATAAAATGGATTAATTGTTCAACAGTGGTACAGAAAAACATTTCACACAAAGCAATGCAAACGCATAAATACTCATAGAAACAAAATTTTACACGAACGTAACGTATCAGTAGATGTGTACTCTGATGAATTTAAATAAATAATAAAATAACTATATATTATGCATATACATTTTATAATCCATGAAATAAATTCATCAAAAAAGGATATTGGCCACTCAAAGGAACGGTGATTCAACACCCATAATCACATTAATGCAAAATATAAGAAAAAATTAATGACATTTTTTAAAAATTAATTTGAAATACCTATCTAAGGATTACTAATTCTTATTTATGCCGGCCAAATAAATAAAAACTTTAAGATAGAACAATAAGATAAATAAAAACTTTACTAATACCATTTTTACTAAAGATGTTAAAAAAAACACGTATGCCACAAAACCATTTCAATGAGTAGGCCTTTAAATTAGCACCTTCGCACCTCTGTGCACATTCATATAGCTCTACATTTATACTATAAAATCATTTCATTCATAGAGCGAGAAAACAAAAAGAAAAAAATTTATATACATTCTTCAGTAGATAGTAATCTAGTCTGATTCAAAAATGTTTAATTGATCCATGTGTACTATTCTCAATATGGCGAGTCCACTGTCTTCCTAATCAGCACCTTGCCCTCTTTTATCCAGACAAAAGCAATTTTGTTCTTTTTCTTTAGTACTCTTGCTGCACTTAATATGGATTTATTTAAAGTTGTTAAGTGTTCATTTATATAAATATTAACATCTGGAAAATTTGCTCGCAGTGCCGATGACCGTAATGTTTGTTTTTTCTTTGCCGCTATGAGCCAGTTGAGTTTAGATTGTCTGGATATAAATTTGTATCGGATTTGTAGCTTGTTTCCTACTTGGGACCCTGTGTGCAATAGATATCTCACTGCGATCCAAAGGCAAGTCCAAGGCCCTAGCAATGTCTTTTAGAATCGTATAAATATCTTCGTTTTTAGATTCAGGGATAATTTCAAGACTGTCTTTTCTGGTATACTGTTGTAATTCGTTTAGGTCTATTCTAAGTTGAATATTTTCAGATGCAAGCTTTTTATTGTTACCCTTGAGTTCATCATTCTCAGTTTTCAATTTAATCAAGTCTTTACCTATATCACCAACCGTAGTCAATAGTCCGCCTAACTGCGAACTAAAAACCTCAAATTTAGTATCCAAGACCTCCTTTAGTGAATTCAGCATATCTTCCTTGAGAGATTGAATTCTTTCTTCAAATACTTCAAAACTTAAAAGATCAGGAATATCAGTTTCTAATGATGACTCTGGGCTGCAGTTAATCACACAAGTATCACATTTCCACGAACCTTTACGTGCACCTAACTTTCGAAAGTTTTTATCTGTTTTAATTCGTGTACATGTAGGATGGAAAGAGTTTTTACATACCATACAGATGATCTTATTAGAGGATAGTTCCACGTTGCACACTTTACATAGATCCATCACGAAGAGGTTATATCAACCAACTGGTAACCTTGCGAAAACAGCCAGAACTTTCACAGTAAAAAAACGAGTGAATGTTTGAGCCTCTAGCTAATTAGGTATAACTGGTTTACCGCAATAATTATTTATATTTAAAGAAATGCTTTAATTTATATTAATAAACTGTGCTAAAACAATTATCCATCTATTAATGCCTTGACAGAATGGAGCCGGCAAGCGATAACGTCGGAGCGTCGGAGCTTATCTCATTACGAACCGAACTCACCGAGCATCTGAACTGAACTCTGAATTCACTTTATCCTTTACGAGCAGTTGTAGGAAAAATCCATTAATGCACTGAAAAAGGATGCAGTAATGAAAATCAGCTGTTCTTTCTGTAAATAGACGTTTACCAGTTCGATTCAATGCTCGGTAAAGTGGTGAATATGTACGAGTATGACAAAAATAGCTATTTGTGTAAATAGAGTGCAAAATGGGGTTTCTCTGCACCAGGAGAAACAGGTTTTTCATGAGGCATAGGCGAGTGATAACGTCCCCTCAGCTGGAATTTGAGTGCGGTAAAGTACTTTATGCTTGCCAGCTATTTCTTTACACTTCTGTTTTGATTTTGATGTCTTCTCATTGGTGGATCTCAGAATCCATGAAATTCTCATAACCATAACAATGGCGCACGCTAACCAAATCCGCACATGGTCTGTAATGCTGCAAATTACAAGCTTTTATTGAGTTGGAATCCAGAACTGCAGTTGTAGGAAAAATATTGTATGTAATTTGTGTGTGAAGCTTCTTTATTGCTCTCACAAAATTACTGCACTCCACTATGTGTCACGCAGTAACTCTTGGCTCAAGCAATAAAGTTGCGCTTCACGCTCTTACTACATAAATAACTAAGTTATTGGTGCACTGGAATTTACTTTCCCGCACTGGTGCAGGAATAGACTATTTTGCGTGCTACAGTTGGTGCAAAAATAGGCACACTTTTTAGGGACACTGTAGGAAATAATAATTTCTGTAACTAGTAAGCAAAGTGGCGGTTTTCTGCATCAAGAAAAACAGTTTTTTTCACAAGTGCAGAAACAATACTTAGCGCTCGAATTATACATTGAATTTTTCCTACAGTAACATATAAAGTAATTTAAACAGAACAAACCACTACATGCATAACCTGACAATTCCTCACATAACCTATCTTTGAATCAAATTGATTTCAACAACTACAGCTGACTATTTCGTAGCTGAATCAGAGTAGCCAACCTATTTTTGAATGCAGAATAAAGAACCTGCATGCTCACTATTTTGTGTTGTTAGGTTGAAAATCTGGAGTGTGGAAAAGTAATTTTCTTACAACTGCTCATAAAGTAGGCCTTTACATACTGAAAACTAATTGTAAAATGCCTCTTTACTGCTCTGCAAGCGGTAATAGTATATTACGTTACAAGTGCGGGAAATGGTGTTTAACATACGAGTATGATAAGTTAACGCACGAGACGAAGTCGAGTGCGGTATCATCATACGAGTATGGTAAACATCTTCCGGGACGAGTTACGTACGACATTTTTCGTCATACAAGTCTGAAAAAAATTTGATATGGAACAACAATCATTTATTTTACAGGAATTATTGAATAGACAAATACAAATGATGAACAATGAAATGTTTTTTATTATTTATGGAAAGTGAAATTGAAAGTGCAGTTAGTGTTATTTGATATATTTATTCCATTGATGGGGAGTGCGTTATTATTTACTAGCTGGCCCGACGCGCGTTGCTGCGTTCTCATAAAAATTCTCCTTGATTTTATTATTCGCCACCTCCCGCTGAGGTTACATTTCAAATTAGGAAAGAAGTTAGCCCTAGGGCTCTTCCAGCTGATCATAGAGGCTTCGTTGTTTTCTTAATCACCTCTGAATGAAGAAACATTAATTTCAAATTTAAACCTCCTACGACTATAAGGGTGGGAGCTAGGTTTTTAATTTTATTATTCGCCACCTCCCGCGGAGGCTGCATTTCAAATTTCTAGCTGCATTGGTTAACAGATGTCATCAACCCGGCATAATTACATTCCATCATACCCAGTCATATGTTTCCAACATACTGCAAGGCTCCGACTGCACGGTAGCCTACATGCAAAGTGCAAAGTCTTTTGCAGTTAAAAGACAGCGTAAATAACGCTGCTGAGGGGCCTGCCATATGATTAAAAACTGTTGACTTCTATCAGCTGTTCCTTTAAGCTGTTTGGCCGGCAAGTTCTGTAGGTAAGGTCTATAAAATGGATTAATTAATAATAATTA
Organism: Conomelus anceps; assembly: GCA_948455865.1. NCBI lineage: Eukaryota > Metazoa > Arthropoda > Insecta > Hemiptera > Delphacidae > Conomelus > Conomelus anceps. The sequence goes on along the minus strand of OX418217.1, from coordinate 62,571,076 downwards.
TTGGCTCCCCTATCAAAATTTATGGTCAGAAACCATCCCCAATATTCACACAACATATTCCCAAAGTTTCATGCCGATCTGTCAAGTAGTTTTGAAGTCTATAGGGAACATACATACATTCAGACAGACATTCATTTTTATACATATAGATTAGAACATGCAAAAAAATAATAAAATAATAGAATGGCGAATAATAAAATTAAAAACCTAGCTTCTACCCTTATAGTCGTAGGAGGTTTAAATTTGAAATGTTTCTTCATTCAGAGGTGATTAAGAAAACAACGAACCTCTATGATCAGCTGGAAGAGCCCTAGGGCTAACTTCTTTCCTAATTTGAAATGTAACCTCAGCGGGAGGTGGCGAATAATAAAATCAAGGAGAATTTTTATGAGAACGCAGCAACTCAGTATGGTGACTGAGAAACCACTGAATAGATTTTGATTAAATTTCCAGGTACCTGTAAAATCGAAAAACATTACTTGAAAACAATCCTGGTTGAAAATTTAATTTTCATTTATGAGTTCAAGTTAAGTTTGAAGTTTTAAAAATGTAAAATCAATATTTTAGTTCATCTTAAAAAGATCTACCGAATAGTAAAAAAAATTATTAAAAAAAGTATGACTCCCAAACCCCCCCCCCCCCCCCCACCTCACCACCCAGAAACAATGGGGCACTTTGAACTCCGAATTTTACAGGAACTATCTCAAGACTATACTGCATTGCACCTCAAATCTACATCAAAATCATTTTTTCCAAATTGTAATATTCATAATTTCACTTCTTTGACCCCCCCCCCCCCCCCCCGGTCCCATCACATAGGGGGTGAGGGGCACTTTGATTTCTCAAACTTCAGAAACTATCTGGGACTATTGTACCAGAAAAATATCAAAGGGAACAAAAGCAGTTAGATCACAAAAAATATCAAAGGGTAAGTAAGCAGCCCCTCCCCCCACTCGCGGAAAAAAATGGGGGAATTCGAACTCCCAAACTTCACAGGAACTATCTTGGGACTATTCTACATTGTGCCAGAAAATTTCATCGAAATCGCTTCAGCGGTTAGGACACAAAATATCAAAGTATAAGTATGCCCCCCTCCCCCCCGGAGAAAAAAATGGGGGGCTTTGAACTGCCAAACTTCACAGAAACTATCTTGGGACTATTCTACATTGTGCCAGAAAATTTCATCAAAATCGCTTCAGCGGTTAGGACACAAAATATCAAAGTATAAGTATGCCCCCCTCCCCCCCGGAGAAAAAAATGGGGGGCTTTGAACTGCCAAACTTCACAGAAACTATCTTGGGACTATTCTACATTGTGCCAGAAAATTTCATCAAAATCGCTTCAGCGGTTAGGACACAAAATATCAAAGTATAAGTATGCCCCCCCCTAACCCCCGGAGAAAAAAAATGAGGGGGCTTTGAACTCCCAAACTTCACAGGAACCATCTCAGAACTATTCTACATCGTCACTGAAAATTTCATTCAAATCGGTTCAGCGGATTCTGAGTTCAATTAAGACACATAAATATTAAGAGGTACAGTAGCCTACGTTTTGCCCCCCAGAAAAAAATGGGGGGCATCATGAACTCCCAAACTTCACAGGAACCATCTCAGGACTATTCTACATCGTCCCTGAAAATTTCATTCAAATCGGTTCAGCGGTTTCGGAGTTTACTGGGAACATACATACATACATACATACATACAAACATACATACACACATCGCCTTTTATATATACAGATTACTGAAGAAAAGTTTTCTTTGTTTGTATATGATGAAGTTGGAACTTTCTCAGTATTTGGCCTACTATCATCTTCAATTTGCTCTGAAATATCTGACATAGCACTGACGCTGGTAAATGTTGAGTTGAATAATTTTTTGGACACAGCAATTTTACCATTAACCATTTTACCTTCCAGGTATCCTTCAGCAACGTGAGATGACTTCCATCCACCATGTCTCTTCAAAGTAAGTAAGTCGCCTCCACCTTCTACTAGCATTGAAGCTGATGATCTTCTCAATGCGTGTCCAGTGTATTCATGAGGATCCTCTAAATCCTAAATGTAGATATCTTGCAACGTGTTTTGGTACTGCACCGATTGTGTTAATACCAACATTTTGGGTAATACATTTTCCTTGGCGGTACCCTATGAACAGCTTCTTCGTTTATATATTGGAAGGTCGTATAGCAGCATATTTTCGGTACAAAACACATGGCTCAAATGAATTTCCCTCATCAATAATCATAAAAGACCAGGATGTGTGGGTTTTACCATCACGAAGGTGTACAAACAAAAACTTACCATGGTCTTCCACGTCATCAACAGTTAATCTAAAAAGATCATCCCTGCGGCAAGCCCCAAAAATACCAAAAATTAAAATTACCTTATTCAATAGATGAATATTATCTGGAGCTTCAAGCACGAACTGCATTACTTGGTCTTTAGTCAACACTTTGGACTTTTTGGGCTTATATCCTGTAGAGAACCGTTTGAGAAAAGCAATTGTCTTGGAAAATTTCCCACAGTCAATATCTTCTTTTATCGCTAAACAGTTTTTTAACATGGAGAATTTAGCCCAAAGGGATGAAGGTTTCATCAATTTTGATAATCTTGATATGTATACAAGCATAATATTGTCACTCACTGTTTGAATATTGTTCTTTTTGCGCCATTCATCAAAGTCTTTAAATTGTCTTTCATATCTAGTCTTTGATTTAGAAGGTAATAAATTTAATGACACTTCTTCAGCTTCCAATAAAATATCCATGTTTTCATGTTCCATTTTGTGTATCTTGTGAAGTATTAATATTGCGTATTGGAGTAGAGTGATCTTGAACTTCCTTGCATTGTTGTGATTCAGAGTTTTGTGATATAGGTTAGGTTACATTTTCAGGTTAGTCAAGTTAATAAGATTACTTATTAAATAGAATATACAAAGAATCAACTTCAGATAATTTTGAATTTTTTTATTTGTCTTTTTCTTATCAAATAATAATGCAATCAACTTTTTTTTAAATATTTCTTTTTTGAATCACAGACAGGCGTTGATTAGGAGAATTTGCAAAATGATCACACAATATAAATTGATTTACTCCATAATTATTACATCCATTATGGGAAAAAATTGAATAACTTCAAGAATTAACGATTTGATGTATGTTACTTTTTTGTTTTGTAGTTGGTTTGATATTTTTCAAGTAAATCAATTTCTTCCGTGTGATCATTCTGCAAATTCTCCCATCGGCTCTGTTCATGAAATGTCAACAGGAGAATTCGCAAAACGATCACATAGAATATATTGAATTATTTGATATTACTTCATGTTTCATAGTTGATATGATATTTTTTGAGTATTCAATTTATTCCATGTGATCGTTTTGCAAATTCTCCCTCAGCTGGAATTTGAGTGCGGTAAAGTACTTTATGCTTGCCAGCTATTTCTTTACACTTCTGTTTTGATTTTGATGTCTTCTCATTGGTGGATCTCAGAATCCATGAAATTCTCATAACCATAACAATGGCGCACGCTAACCAAATCCGCACATGGTCTGTAATGCTGCAAATTACAAGCTTTTATTGAGTTGGAATCCAGAACTGCAGTTGTAGGAAAAATATTGTATGTAATTTGTGTGTGAAGCTTCTTTATTGCTCTCACAAAATTACTGCACTCCACTATGTGTCACGCAGTAACTCTTGGCTCAAGCAATAAAGTTGCGCTTCACGCTCTTACTACATAAATAACTAAGTTATTGGTGCACTGGAATTTACTTTCCCGCACTGGTGCAGGAATAGACTATTTTGCGTGCTACAGTTGGTGCAAAAATAGGCACACTTTTTAGGGACACTGTAGGAAATAATAATTTCTGTAACTAGTAAGCAAAGTGGCGGTTTTCTGCATCAAGAAAAACAGTTTTTTTCACAAGTGCAGAAACAATACTTAGCGCTCGAATTACACATTGAATTTTTCCTACAGTAACATATAAAGTAATTTAAACAGAACAAACCACTACATGTATAACCTGACAATTCCTCACATAACCTATCTTTGAATAAAATTGATTTCAACAACTACAACTATTTCGTTGCTGAAGCAGAGTAGCCAACGCCAACCTATTTTTGAATAAAGAATAGGGAACCTGTGTATTACATGCTCACTATTTTGTGTTGTCAGGTTGAAAATCTGGAGTGCGGAAAAGTACTTTGTCACACTGGAATTTACTTTCCCGCACTGGTACAGGAATAGACTATTTACAGTATATTTGCTACAGTTAGTGCAAAAATAGGCACATTTTCAAGTCTCTGTAAGAAAATTTATTGAACACATAAAAACAGCTGTTTATACATCCATATATTAGGGCAATGAAATTAGTATATCAGCTGATAGAGATTCTATAAAAAGCCTGATCGCATTTATTCACCTACAGCTGATGACAACTCAAAATATATTTTGAAATCTAATGCAAACTCCATATTTATTTTTATTTAGTTATAAAACAAAACATTCATATAAAAGTCATGCAGAAAATGAAAAATATTAAAATAAAATAACTGAAATCGAAAATTATACAAAAGTAAAATCTATAAACTATTTTAAAATATATACTAATATATGCAGTGACGTACCAATGGGTGGCGGCGGGGGTTTGTCCGCCCCAGGCCCCGCACCAGAAAAAAATGGCCAAAAAAATACAAATGTATTTAAAAAAATAAAAATAACTTATCAGGCCCCATGACGGCGAAGGCCATCATAAGTCAATTAATTTTTTTTAATTGTGATTATTTATATTTTGCATGGTTTGCAAAAAAGTTTTTTAATGTTTCTTGTTTTTACTTTTTTTGAAATATTGTTTTCTCTCAATACTGTACAACATAGTATTATGTAATTTTATAATAAAATATCATTATAAACATATTTATATCTGTTGTCTGTTACCTTCATTGTTCTTGGTAGTAATTTATACTTGTTATCAAAATAACTGTTGGAGTGACAGCGGAAATACTTATATTAGTGTTACTATGTGAAGTGTTCATCACGATGCATTAAAACAAAACTTAAAATGTTAAAGTTTAAAGTAAAAGTTTTGCATCATTATATATATGGCCCTCTTCTCTATAGCCGCCACAGGCACGGCACCCAACTATGTCAGTACGCCACTGACTATATGTGGAGATGGAAACCCCTTCTAACTATGGTTGCCCACGTACTAGGGAGGGGTTCTCATAATATTACGGTAGGAGAAAGAAGGAGAAGAAAGGAAAGGTTAAAGAATTTAATGAGTGGAAAGGAAAATTGAAACTGCTATTTTTCCAAAATCAAAGAACAGAAAAAATGTAGTTGCTCTTGATCCAATTGCTATCATTTTTCATTTTCTTGTTTATTTTACTATTGTTGAGGCATTGATTGGGAATGTTGTTTATGATTTTAGTGCTTATGTATATCAGCTGTCTCCTAATTGATTCAATATTGGTTTTATAGATCTAATATTTACTTGAACTTTGTCTCAAACTGTATTGGCTGCTGACAATTTTATTGGCATAAGAGAAATTAGTTTTGTTCTTAATTATATATTTTACTACAGTACATTCATAATGTACAGCTGTCGGAGTCATTACCTGAAATTCTGTGAATATTATGTTAGTTGGATATAGTCTAGAGGTTTATTCAAAATTGTTTTAATTATTAATTTCTGTATTACGAAGAGTTCCTCAAGATGACAATTATTGCGAAAGAGCGTAATATAACAGCTTAAGGTGGTTAGTATTTAAAATTTGTTCTAGCTTCATAGAATTTAAAAGATAGGTATTTCATTCTCCTGCAAATTAATGTTACATGATTGTCCCATTTCATATGTTCATCTATTAAAACACCTGGATATTTAATACTTGTAACTTTCTTCATATTTGGACAGGTGCAGTTATTGTTTGAGTCTAGGTTGCATTTGAAGTGGAGCTTAAGAATTAAATTGTCATCAGGTCTCACTATTTTAAGAGAAAGTAATATAATTAGTGTTTAAGCTTAATGTATTCCTATCTAACCAATATTTTATTTTTAGGATATTCTGTTCAGCAATTGAATGTACCTCATTCCAAGATTCACCTGAGAAAATTACCGCTGTGTAATCAGCAAAAAGGATATTATTGTAGAATTAGTTGTTCTTAATTTAAAATGTCATTCACATATAAAATGAGAAGGATCAGAGAAAGAACAGTCCCTTGAGGTAGACCATAGGATGTTAGTTTGGAGGTGTTAGTGTCACCATTGACTGACACATTTGTGTCACTATTAATTTATCAACAAGTGTATCTATAATTATCATTAGCTCTGAACATGATAGCCCAGTTTTCATTTTCTAATAAGTAATAATTAATTAGAGTTTTTGAACTATGTCGGTTTCTACTTGCAGTATGTTCAGGACTACAGTAAATACCCAAATGGAGTGATACCGGTACTGAATAATGATCAGTTATACAGTTAAGTATTGAGTTCTATCCTGAAGGTAGCTCTTTATAAGGTTAAGGAAGACTCCTCTAAAGCCATAAGCCTCAAGCTCTTGAAAAGGAATTCATGTGGGATTGTGTTGAAAGCTTTCCGGATATCTAAGAAAACAGCAAGTGATTTTTTACTAGAATTAAGATTCTGAGAAACAGTATTTGTAAATTTTATCGAGGCCTCTTATTCAGTAGGCTACTCTTTTTGTTTAGAAAGCCGTATTGGTTGCTATTTATGTCTTAATGTTTGTTTAAAAATAATATTAGCTTTTTTATTATGTTTTCCATAATTCTCGCTAGGTTACTTATATGAGACTGATTGGTCTATAATTACTTGATTGGATGGATCACCTTGTTTAAACAGAGGTTTTATTTTAGCAGATTTGAAATGTTTAGGATAATATCCTTGTTCAAAACGTAAGTTGAAAATTATAGCAAGTGGTTTCGAAATTGTATGGGCTATGCGTATAAATATTTTGTTACTTAGATTGTCCATTCCTGAGCTGCAGTTGTTCTTAAGTTCCTTGATTGTTGCTTCAACTTCGAGGGAAGAGTAGGTCTCATAAAAAAATTACATAATTCCATTAGAATATTATCGTTAAGTGTTCAGTTTCTCAAGTTATTGTTAACAGCAGCCTAAGGTCTGCATTTTTCCAACATTTGTAGAAAACTCATTCAATTTATGTGCACTTATTCCAATGTTAGAGTACTCTCCTCTCTGCTATTACCAATATCATCATTAATACATCTCCAGAGTTTCATACTATTATTAATACACTCTTCAATTTTAGTTTTATAATACATTTCCTTAATTCTATTTAGTGGGTTTCGATATGTTCTATAAGTGTTTCTTGAATCAACATTAGTAGGATCTTTTATTAAGTTAACATGCATTTTGCCGCGTATAATGATCGACCTCATTATTCCTTCAGTTATCCAAGGTTTAAGTGGGCAACGGTTTTGTGGAATTCTTTTCAGTTTTATTCAATCCTATTAAAGTTGTTAGTCGATCTATTAATCTATCAACAAATGTATCTCTATTATCATTAGTTCTGAACATGATAGACCAGTTTTCCTTTTCTAATTGACTTAATATATAATAACTAATAATTAATTAGAGTTTTTTTTAACTATGTTGGTTTCTACTTACAGTATGTTCAGGACTACTGTCAATACCCAAATGGAGTGATACTGAATAATGATCAGTTATACAGTTAGTTGTTTTCAAAATATTACCAATTAGATAATCAAAATTGTTGACATTTTTGAAAAACATAATGATCTAGACACGTTTCAGATGTGACTGTGACTCTAGTACTCCCATTTACATAAGATCTGTAGCCTTTGCTTTGTAGAATATGCATGTATTCCTGTACTGGAATAATCGTTGATAGAATACTGGTGATTAATATCACCAGTAATATAAACACTCATTTCATTTGGAACTTTATCAATATATTCGCTCAAGCTCTTTATGAATGTTTCAATGTTAGGATTATTAGTGACCTGTAGATAACAATAATTTTAAAATTTTACCATTAGGTAAAGCCAAATCAATACACAAGGAATTTTCTTCAGAAGTTTCACAAGACGCTTGGAGTATTTCAGTATACCCGGGAATATGGTAAAGGAAAGGCATATTTTCAGTTAGGACGATTACATGGATATCTGTTTTGAAGCTCTTTAACCAACATAAAAACTGATTAAAGTTAGCATGGATACTGCGAATATAAACAGAGAGAATATTTATGAAGTCAACATTTTTACTATCAATGTGAGGAGTATAACTTAAATAATCAGCAATAACAGGGGTTAAATTTTCGACTTCCAATGTATCAAGTAATTTATTAATGTCAGCCATCATTAAAAAAACTTTTGATATTTGCTATTTGCAATTTCTCTCACTGTTCCACTTTTCTAGATCTTTGTGGTCAGTTAAATTTAGCTAATCGATCAATTTTAACTTTCCTATTCCTATTTCAGTCGTTGCCCTCATTGTTATTGAAATTTGATTACTGTTTACTGAGTGTAATATTAATAGATAGTTTTATATAGCAATTTTTTTTTTAGTCAACCTGATACAATCATTTATTTTGAATAAATTATAAATAAATTTGTCCTCAATTAATTTAAGGTAGGGGAGATCCTTGTACCTTGGGTCACAATGTACCTTGGGCCACCAGTAATATTTAAAAAATACTGCATGGGAAAAATGTGTTTGTACCATAATCAGATTGGTAACACTGCTAGAGAAGTTTACAGCTGGAATTGAAGGTTACTAGCCACCATACTTTTGTGTTTTTGGATGTTGTTTGTTGACCACACGAGAATGAAAATTTTCTGACAATCTGTTTTTTGTTTTTTGTGATCAAGGTATGTATTTATCCTAAAAATTGATAGTTGTTTCGTATTCCTCGTTAAATTCTGCTTATAATGATCTTACATTCTAAATTCAATAGCTTTTGTTTACTTGGGAAACTTAACCTAAGATTGGCAAGACACAACCTTGTACCATGGGCCACAGATGATAATTGTACCTTGGGCCGGCCCAAGGTACAATTAATTCTATTCTCATTGATCATAAACTACATATTTGATTGTTTTATGTTAATTATAGATGCCAAGAAGCAAGACTGGTGAGAAGAGGATTAAAGTTTCGGAGGAGAATTTGTCCCTTGCTGTGAAATCAGTGATATCAGATGGACTTTCAGTTAGGGCAGCAGCCAAACAGCATCATGTATCTCGCACCACTCTACAATGACACATAGACTCACACAAAAAGACCGAGGATGAAGTTTTTCAGTATAAAAACAACTGCTCTTTGTGGCAAGTGTTCACCAAAGATGAAGAAGCAGAGTTAACAAAATATTTAATAAGTGCGAGTGCCATGCATTATGGTCTCTCTAAAGAGGATGTCAAAAAGTTAGCATTTCAATATGCCAAGGCAAATGAAAAACAATATCCACCATCATGGGACACAAATCAACAAGCAGGGGAACAATGGCTCACCGACTTCAGAAAAAGAAATTCAGAAATTTCATTGAGGACTCCTCGACCAACCAGTATTAGTCGTTCAATCGGTTTCAACAAACCAATTGTTGAGAATTTTTTTAAAAAGTATTCAAGTGTATTGGAGAAACACAAATTCACCCCAGAGAGAATTTATAATGTAGATGAGACAGGAGTCTCATCTGTTCACACTCCACCAAAAGTGATGGCTTCAAAAACACAAAAACAAATTGGAGGAATAACTTCAACTGAAAGGGGCTTCAACACCACACTAATTGGGTGCATAAATGCAATAGGGAATTCAGTTCCACCTTTTTATGTTTTCCCCCGAGTCAATTTCCAAGACAATATGTTGCATGGTGCTCCTCCAGGGAGTTCTGGGGCTTGTAATCCTTCTGGGTGGTCTACTGGGGATATTTTTCTAAAGTTTCTGGACCATTTTATTAATCATGTAAAACCTGACCCCAACAATAAAGTTTTATTGATCATGGACAACCATGAGAGTCATATAAGCATAGAAGCAATAAATTGTGCAAAAGAGAATGGTATTGTGCTGCTGACGATTCCACCACACACCAGTCATAAGTTGCAGCCCCTTGATAGAGGTGTGTATGGCCCTTTCAAAAACTATTTGAATACCTCATTCAAGAATTGGCACTTAACTAATCCTGGAAAACCTGTAAAATTATATGACATAGCAACAATAAGTGGAAAAGCTTACCCTTTAGCATTCACCCCCTCTAATATTATGTCAGGGTTCTCATCATCAGGATTGTGGCCCATTAATCCTGATGTATTTTCAGAAAATGAATATTGTCCAAGCTCTGTCAGTGACAAACCACATCCATGCCCTGCTTCCGAAGGGGGTTCAACAGAATCTACAAAAGTGGACACACCAACCAAATTTTCTGCAGGTCCTTCCTCCTCTTATTCTCCAACTGAAGCATCTGTAGGTAGTTCAAGTAAGACTTTGGAAGAAATAAGACCCTTTCCTAAAGCTGATGACAGAAAAGGTAGTAGGAAAGGCAGGAAACCTGGAAAATCAAGGATTCTAACTGACACACCAGAGAAAAAAGCAATTGAAGGAGAAATGGAAAAGAAAAAATCAAAGAAAAATATAAATGTGCAGCTATTTAATAAATCTAGATCTGGTAATGGTGAGAAGAAAAAATCCTCTCAAAAAAGAAGGAGGTCAGAGTCTGAGTCTGATTCTTCCTTTGCTTCAATAATTTCAAATGAGAGTGATATCAATATTGAAGATTTTATTAGAAATGAAGAGGAGCTGATGGAGGCTGAAGCAAAAGAAGATACATCAGCTGCCTTAGAGGTAAATAAATGGGTCCTAGTGAAGTTCCCAACAAAAAGAACTTTGAAACACTACATTGGCCAGATTATGGAAGTGAAAGATGATATTCCCACAGTTAAATTTGCCAGGAGGGTGAAGAAGACCTCAACTTTTGTGTGGCCTCGAGAATCTGATGTGAGTGAAGTTCAAGATGGAGATATTGTGGTTTTCCTGCCTAATCCAGAGATTGGGAGAAGAGGTGGCATGACATTCCCTGTATCTTTTTCAGGATTTGATGTCTTTTAAGAAATATTTAATTCAAATTGAAAAAATCTCCTTATTCTTATATATTTTATTTTCCACAAATTTTTTACTTTTTCAAACAATATAATTATTATCTCTAATAAACATTTTCACTTTGTCTTGATGTATTCCAGCTGTAATTATTCCTCCTTACCCTTAATTTAGTCAGTTATTAATTTTTACATCATGTGGCCCAAGGTACAATGAGAGGTGGCTCAAGGTACAATGAATGCATTGTACCTTGGGCCATTTTTTAAATTTTTAAATTTCTTTATAGATTGCTTATAATGACTTGTAAAAATTGTTTTTCAATTTCAAAAGTTGGATAAAAGCATGACAAAGTTGACAGTACCCTCAAACTAGAAATATCAGAACGTTTTTGCAAACAATGGTATTTTAAAGAAATGTGACCCAAGGTACAAGGATCTCCCCTAGTCTTTTCTAATGGCCATAATCCGTTCTATCTATCCACGTTTGAATTGCTTTAATATAACTTACGTGGGGCAGTTTGTATCATTTACTTCATGTTTATGCTCCTTTTTATGTTTTGCAATTTACACACATGTAGGTTGCTGCAATTTGTTCGGGCAGATTTTAAAATCACGACCCTCCATAGCACAATGACCACAAATTGTTGATTTTCCTTTATAAAATTTGGAAACATGACCTACAGGCCCCTAGCCTGACATTTAAAACAACGAGAGATCGCAACATAGTCTTTCAATCGACAAGAGATCCAATCTACATAAATACGTGCTTTATTTATGATTTAATTAAATGTACCTCATTCCAAGATTCACCTGAGAAAATTACCGCTGTGTCATCAGCAAAGGATATTATTGTAGAATTAGTTGGTTCTAAATTTAAAATGTTATTCAGAGAAAGAACAGTCCTTGAGGTAGACCAGAGGATGTTAGTTAGGAGGTGTTTGTGTCACCATTGACTGACACATTTGTGTCACTATTAATTTATCAACAAGTGTATGTATCTATATTATCATTAGCTCTGAACATGTTAGCCCAGTTTTCATTTTCTAATTGACTTAAGGCTGTGCACAGGGTTTTTGGTCATAATTTTTTTTCGAAGTTCATTGAATTGGATATTATTAAGGTACAAAATTGTTTTTCTTGACGACTTTCTGCAATACTTGTTGTCCCTTCTCAGGCTGCTTCGACCCATTTATTTTTGTTGAGAGTTGTCTTCTTCCTCGAATTCTCCAACCAGAGAAGTTGGTAACTTAACCAGCTTATCCATACTTTTGAACAGTTTTCGTAATTCAGGTTCCTATATTATTTTTCATAACTAGTTTCACTCGAATTGGAAACACAAAATACAGAAGACGTGATATTTCTGATTGCTCGAATACTGTGAACTACTTTTCTACAACTACGAGCTACAGGTACTACGATGTTTTACTCTACCGCGTTCGGCTGAATATGGTGAAAACAACTATTTTCTATATATAGTAATATATAGATATATTAATGAAGGGCTGAGACCCTATCCTTTTGTTTCGCCTCAAAAAGGATGAACGAGTGGGTCAATTTCAATGACAAACGAACTTGATCTGTATTAAGATTCCAAGAATATGTGTTTAAAATTTGAAGTTGATTGGTCAAAGCTCGAAAGTTATCGTCGAACATACAGAAAAAGCCGCGAGCCTCCAGTCACAAGTCAAAACTAAGAACTCGCTACGCTCGTTCAAAAATTAAATTTTCTATTATAGTTATTGCCATCCCTTCAGAGGCCTACCAACTGGTTTTTCCTATTGGGTGGTAGTTCAGAATCTGAACAGATCAAGATATAGATTCAAATCTAATATAATGCACAAAATTTCATTTTCCTAGTGAAAATGTGTACAAATAGAGCTGAAATTTGCAAGTTGAGGGTGATTCTGAACCGAGTGACGTCATGACTTCTATTTTGCTAATTTAAGCGTGTTATGGAACAACCTTGTTTCTATTAAGCCTTACTGACACTCGCGGATAATATTCCCGTTCCACGTTCCAGCCTGGCATTTTTGTATCATCATTGTACATTCATAACATCATTTATGTACAAGTAGCCTACTCTTAAAGGTTAATCATTCATTAGGTAGAATAAAAATCCAGTCATTCAAACATAATTATAGTTGTAACAGATTTACCAAGTAATAATTAATAATACAATACCAGTATTATGAACTAACCCACAAATAGATAATAAAACAAATAGAAAGTACCTATGGTAAATGATGTAAAAGAGTAGTGAATAAACAATTACACTGTGAATGATCGACAGAAAAACTACTCCACATGAAAATATACATAAATAGAATAAATTATAAAATATTTTCCCAAAATCGTTATGAATAATGTCTATTTATTGAATAATGAGTGTAGATGGAGACTATTCAATATCCTTTCATAAATTCACTAAATAAAGCTTAGAAAAAATGTGTAATGAAGTATAAACAACAATAATAATAACCGATCTTATTAATAAATTATGAATACCATGAATTTGAAAAAAAGCAATAAGGTTTTAATAAGAAATAATGAGTATGACTCAACTACTGAGTTGATTCAGTGTCTGAATGCTGACTAGACAATATAGTAATGAGATACAAGCATGCTTTAGTGGAACATAATTGTTATATTCGAGGACAATAGAATGTACCAATGATTAGTAGTAACTAAAAAATGTCGAACGATCCAAGTAATATTTAAAAGCAAGTTTTCCCTAAAACTATGGCAAACTGAATTTCTTTTGAATACTATCAAATGATTTCACGATAGTATGAGCACTGTTGTTGATGTGTCAATCACTTGAAGTAAAGTGTAAGACGTTTTCTAAGACCCCTAAGGATTTTTTACTTGTTATGTTTTATTGTTCTGCCAACTAAATGTAGGATGATGACTTTTGAAATGTAGGTGAGAAGGTGAGATGTGTACTTATACGCAGAGAGCAGACCGACATAGATCTAAATAATAGTTGTTGATAATAACAACGATTGAAATTGGATAAGCAAAAATAGATGCAGTGAGAATGGAAGTTCTTCGAATAAGTTAAGAAGCTCTTCGAGTAAGTCATAGAGTATCTTTATAGTACTGGATAAGGAATGTGAATGTTAGAACCAATATTTAAAAAAACCTTTTGATGAGGAGAATTGTGTAAACAAGCCTTGTGTGCTCCAGATTTACAATGATGACAGGAATATGGATTGATTTGCAATCCAACGCTCAAAAGCGTGGAAAATCACATAAGAGTGAAAAAAAAGGGAAAAGATGAAGAAATTAATAAATAATATTATACAGCCAAAAACCTAGGAAATTACAATTGGAAAATTGTCTGAAGAGCGGGGCAACTGGGATTCGTAAGACATCCAACTTACAGCTTTGATGTTCGCAGCTGGAACTGTAAATAGCCAAGATTAATGAAGAAAACTCTACTAACCTTGTAAATTGCTTGCTTTAAATAGAAAAACATTTTAAATACAGGGTTTTTACGCCTGTGAAGTCCATTTTTATCTTCTTTTGATTCCATCCTTTGTGAACATCCTTATTTATTTCATTCATAGAATTTTAATTCTATGATCGAACTTGGAGGTCTGACATTTTTCATGTTTCTGTTATAATTATCTGTTCAAACTGTAATAATTTTCAACTAAGAACACCGTGTGTATACAGATCTCATCAGAAGAAATTTTAACAACCACAATGAGAGTAAAATAGAATGAAAATCATCATTCACTAGAAATTTATATAATAAATCAAAACAATCAAGTATTTGAAAATTAAAACAGAACAGAAGTTTTTAAATTTCACAAAACTAACAATTTGAGTCACAGGACCATGGTTTTACTAACACATCTTCGCTGTATTTTCCTGTATTTTAATCTAGTATTTTGGTGTTGACATCCTACAGTACAACCTACAAAGTGTTTTTATATAAATGCAATACATATCTCGCCTGATAAGATTCATTGTGTGAATAAATATTGATGAATAATGATTGTGATATTATATGAAACAAAATTGAGATGACTATATAATCCACTAAGGGAGTAAATTCGTTGGATGCATAATTAGAAAATTTTATTCTATGCCTATCTAGAAATGTTTGATACACAAGCTTATAAATAATAGTCCTTGGCAATGAATGAAAAAGTACGACTCCATTCATAGAAAATGTTCTAGTCATAAATTAATTCACGACCAGGTTCACTTCCATGCCTGTTTCAATGCTTTTCTTTGAGCAAGTCGTTTTGTAGCATAAGCTGCCACGCTCAGTCCAACTAGTACGGCAGTGATGAGAAGATAATCAAAATCTTCTTTTAACACATCAAATGTTTTTGATGGCGCAACTCTTGTGTAGAATAAATCTGAAAATATAATTTTCATGAAAGAATCAAAACAGTTTGATTTCATAATAAATGTGACATCAACAATGCTAGTAGGCTAGAAGAAGTGAATAATAAAATTAAAGAAGAAGTAAATAATTAAAGAATAAGAAGAAAAAATCTAGTAATAAGGGGACACCTTGAGGTGATACTGAAAATTGAAATAGAGAGCAGTGAAATTTAAAATGCTGTGGGTATGGAATGATTGAGGAACTGCAGTTTACTGCAGTAATGAAGATGATTTTTTTGGACCAGAAGCTAGCTGCCTACTTGGAGCCGAAAGGTTCGAAATGTTGCGATGTTGAATTATCCGTATTTACACAAATGACACAAACATATCAGTTAGTTGAGGATCTCATCCACTGTTCCCTTATAATTCGTCTGTTTTCAAAAACAATTACTGGTAGGCATTTGTACAGAAGGTATTCTGACGAAATTGTAGTTTCGACTATGTAAATGGCTGGCCTTAATGGTGTAGTTTATTTGATTTATTCAACACACATTTTAAAACTACTTATTCAGCTATAATACTCTACCAAACAAAACGTTTCCCAATAATTCGATACCCATAAAATTTCCAAGTTCATGAATTATTAATAAATAACGAAAAATTAAATTACAGACCGTATTTTTATGTGTATATTTAACAATCTAATATCAAAACTGACACTGACTATATTTAATATATCAATATACAGTACAGAGTTATTCAAAATGATGGGCCCGATTTCAATAATTTTTATTTCAGGAATTATATGAAATATTAATATACAGTAAGCTTAATTATATATTTGAATATTAACTATCTCATATCGAAATAGTTGAAAGGCTCATCATTTTGTATACTAGCACTCAAATGGTGTACATAGTTTTTCCTCCATTGAGCATGGAGTTTGCTCCGATATTGTAAGACAGCCAGACCCAAGCCTCTTTTTAAAAAAGGGGATGAGACAGACATGATCAACCCTCTCTTACCAGTTATTTCTAAATTGTTGGAGAAAGCTATTTGTGATAGGTTACCTGGAAGGAAATGACATTTTATTTAATAAGCAGTATGGTTTTCACCGGACAAAGTCTACCAAATTGCTCCTAATAGATTTTCTTAATCACTGCATTGATGCAATGGAGTCTGGAGAGTCAGTTATTACATGCTTTGCCGACCTCTCTAAGGCATTTGACTACGAGGATGTGGAGTTATTACTTAGCAAACTCAATTCCTCTTGTTGGGGGTGGGCACTGCATTGAAGTGGGTGAGATCTTGCTTGACAAATAAGATATAAAATTACGGAAATACAGCATGAGACAAAATACAAAACTGAATCAAGATCCAAACCAAAACTAATCACTTCAGGGGTAACCCCAGGAATCCATCCTGGGTCCCCTCTTATTCTTGATATACATTAATGAAATCACACGATCAGTCCCTGAAGAAAACCTTCACCTTTTTCCAGATGACAGTACGTTAGCAACAAAGAGCAGAGACTTGAAACCCCTTGAAATAGAATATTTTATTAAAATGAGTAGACTTTGGATGTTTGGAATTGATGTACAACCCACTCGTATGTGCATGCAAACCTACCAAAAACTGAGAACAAGGCAAACAGAAAACTCTAAATTGTTCATTGGAGAGTCAGAATTAATTGACTCACACTTGGTGGACTTCTTGGAGGTGAAACTTGAGGAAGGACTTGGTTGGGGAGGACAATTATATACGATAGAGAGTAAATTAGCAAACGTGGTTTTTGTGATGAAACATTTGATTGAGTTGGGGAATAAGATCTATTGAAGTATGTTTATCACTGTCTGGTAGAGTATCATATTACATATTCGGTTGCCATCTGAGGAGTTAGGGAGGGTAACCTAAAATGAGTTTTCATTAGTCAAAAAAAGGCCCTTTTCACTATGCTGAGCTTGCACCCTCAAACCCACTGTAAAGATTACTTTGTTAGCATGAGAATATTCGGTATGCCCTGTTTTTTTACATAATTGAAATGTGTTTGTATATAAGACAATTTCCACTGGAGTCGGCGTAGCCGAGTTGGCTTATCGCTGGTCTGATAAGCCAAAGGTCCTGGGTTCGATCCCAGTTGAGTACAAGATATTTTTCTCCAGCCAATCCCGTGTTTCGGAGGACACGTTAAGCCGTCGGTCCCGGTTGCATATAAAAAAAAGCAGTCGTTAAAAAAGCGGCGAGGTGGAACTACCCGTAAGGGTCTCCTCACCACGAAAAGCCATACGAATTTACTTTTTTTTTACAATTTCCACTTGTTTTGATGGATAAGAAACACGCATATGAGAAATGGCACAAGAACGTATTTTCGCAATACCATAGGCTGACTTTGTTCAAGAAACCCCCAACTTTATTGGTAGAAAAATTTACCAAGCACAGCCAATGGATTTGAAGGAGACAACTGGGAGCCAGAATCAAATGGGGTCATCTGCTGCAACATTACCCAAATTAATTCAACAATTTTATTGTTGGATTAGATAAAAATAACCTTCTTTCATCAGTATGACATTATCTCTGCGACACAAGGTAAGCAAGTGCCAATTTTACAGAGGCATTCACTTTGTTAAAACCCATGGATAATATGATTTCCCTGTTCGGCAGTTGAATGCCGAATAGGATGTGAAATGTGAAATGCCCGCTGCACTGTAATTGTTGACGAGAATTTACCAAACTGGTGAACGCAGAACAACTTTTGCTGTTTTGTAAAAATCTCCAGGTCCACACGAAAGACATTGTAAAACGGAGGAAACAGAAAGCCATTTTATTCAACTGACCATAACGCAAAATATATTGGTGTTCCCTAAGAGCTTTATTATACAGAGCCACTGCAGTCGCATTCGTGCGCCACAAGGCTGTGACCAAGGCTGGCCACAGTAGTTGCACATGCAGGTCGCTGCAGTCACGCATTGCTCGGTATTCAAAATGTCGTTAATTTAATAAAAGATGCAACATCTCCTTAAAATTCGAAGGTGATCTATAACAACTGTAATTTATAATCTGAAATTAATCAAATATTGTAACAACATTAACTTCTATATAAACATAACCTCCAAATGAATAGCTTGTATGGAACTGTCATGGTCGACTGGCATGAAACTGTGGCTCTTGCTCATTATAATAAGCGTCATAACCAAAATCATTTGCTGCCAAGACGACAGTCGCATGGGGACACCACTAGAAGCGAGGATAGGCGACTTGAGAGGTCAATGGGTGCGACTAGAGGGGTGGCGTGGCCTGTAGTTCACACCACCAATTTTGATCTGTTCTCTTTTATTTTTTATCTCTTTCTTTAGATTTTATTTGGTTCCTCCAGTAACTTTTCAAATGTAATTTGTTCTTCTCTTGAATATTAATTCCTGAGCTATAATTTTTTTACAAGCAAGGTGCTTAGAAGTGAAATTGAAAATAAAGTTAATCTCACACTAAAACGAGCTTTGCTACATTTTTTTGACCTGCCTACATAACTTCTCATTTGATCTGGTCTCCCCTTGAAAAGTTTGTCCTCGTCTGCGCTCTGTTATACTATTGAGTTTGCCTATAACAACCGTTTGTAGTCTTATCAGACCATGTCACTCATTAGCTACTAGAAATATTAGTAGAATTAGAAAAAGCAAGTCTTCAACAGATATATTGAGAAAACTTATTATTCAAATCTGAATAATATCAAGGCATGCTTATTCGTAATTTATTGATTGAAATATTTAAATAAACTACTGTAGTAGGTTTTATTGGGGGTGGGGAATTAAATGAAGTTGATGTTAGTTCATCATATAAATATGATGGGATGAAGGAGAGAACAATGCATAGTGGACTCCCTCAAAGGATTTTTGGATACGCCTATGAAGCCCACTAACTAGGCTCTGGCTACATTGGTGATTGGGTATAGACAACAACAATCTTTCACACCTCTGGGTTACTTTCTACATTCAGGCCTCTATGTGGCTGGCCCATAATAAAGATTAAAATAAATAGATTCAAGCATTTCTAGACCTGAGCCGAAAATCACTTGGTATGCGATTTTAGAGGGATTGTATTCCAATATTTTCTACCTAGTTGTGATTAGCCCCCTTCCCCCCCCCCCACCCTTTCGATTACACTGGATACGCCTATGACTTCAGATGAAGTAAACATGGGTAGATCCAACAGTATGTTATGAAAATTAGAAAATAACAAATATTAGACTGGCAAGTTATTTCTGAGATTACTTCAGTGAGAGAGTACAGAAGAAGTACCGTAACAGTGTAAACTGATCAAAAGAATTCGATTGACTGAAATTAAAAATGAAACTAAGAAATTTAAAGATAAAGTGAACATAAGAAGGCATGACTATGACTGGCTGTGAAGAGCAGAAACAAAGAAAAATTATGAGTTTGCAATTTGAATAACCGGAACTAATTTTCAAATATAGATACTCCAAACTGAATACAAATGAGAAGAATGAGAGCTGAAATGGAAAGAATATTACAGAATAGAGAGACCCTATCAAATGCTATCTACTTACTTACAGCTGGTTGAATGAAAAATAAATTGAAACGTTATTACAAACCTAGTCCATAAATGAAGATCAAACAAGTAGACTCAAGTCCGCTGGGAGCAGTGTGGATGGCTCTCACTCTATGTAGAGTCTGATTGTAGTTGATAATTGATTCTGCAGGTAATGGTAACTCGGGCATGTAAGGTATAACACCTTCCTCTCTAATATCACCTAACGGCCGTCTCGGGTCCAAAAACATCCATGGAATCTCGAGAATGCCTCCACTGTTCAAGCCCACTGGAAAAATAGAGTTATTGAAGTTGAGTATTTATAAAAATCTAGATCTGAAATCTAATTCATGTAGCTGATTTTTTGCAGAATTTTTCAGCCCTTATGAATTGCTTTGTTGGCTACAAGACTGCTGAGTTGATAGCGATCTCCTGTAAAAGAGACCCTTTTAAGTAAGGAGCATCTGTTCTCATCTCTATGGTGTTTGAGATAAGTCAATATATAAGCCTTATTGGTCATTGCATTGGAATATCTAATTAGATACGGTACGTAAATGAAATTTTGTCAAAAAATAAAATATCTTGGGACGACAAATCACAACAAAATACGAGATTGAAACATAAAAATTGAAGAATATCAAATCTAACCAGAAATCATTCATTAATTGAGAAAAGACGAGCTTTGGTAATTTGAAAGATGAGACAATTTTATCAAAATGGGTACTTGTGAACATTTAGCAATTTGATGAAATTGTAAAATCTTCAAAATAACTCGAAGTTGATTGTACTGCACTGGCTGGTATGACCAGATCTCAAATGAATGCTACCTTCACACAGGTTTTCAGTGTGGTCTAGTGGTTACAACGCATGACCGGACACT
This sequence comes from Conomelus anceps, assembly GCA_948455865.1. Lineage (NCBI taxonomy): Eukaryota > Metazoa > Arthropoda > Insecta > Hemiptera > Delphacidae > Conomelus > Conomelus anceps. Next base: position 62,550,234 of record OX418217.1, on the reverse strand, counting down.
GGGAGATCTGTGGTTCGATTCCCGGTGCTGACTGAATATTATTGTGTTGTGGTATTCATTAACTTCCATTACCTATTTATTACAGTTGTCAATGTCCACAGTCGTGTAAGTCTTCGGCATGAATTTTATCATTAAAATGTAGATAGCAATTAATTATTTTGTAAACATGAAGGCATGTATGAGTAAGTATGCTGCCAAATTAATAAATAGAAACGATACCTAAAATATGTTTGCTAGTAATTCCTTTTTCGGTTATTGTTTCTTTCATGGCTTCTATACCAGCTGGAAGAATAAATGCTTGCCGCTCCACAATTGGGCTATCGAAGCTTGCCACGGAGGAGAAAGCTGAAATCAATCACAACAAAAATCTTATAGAAATTGAAATTAATAAAATTCCGTAACTATACACAATACACAAGGCATGCGTATATTGATCAAGGCAAGGCTAAGACAAGGAAACAGTTTAGTGATGCAATGAGTACAATGATTAAGTCCATGGAACTCACTACATTTCATTTAAAATGAGAGATTATATAATATTTTGAGAGGAGTTTTATCTGGTATGATGAGCAGGCTACTAAAAATCCAGGAATTTTATGAGCTTTACTCAATTTTCCTTCAACCTTAAATTCTGAGTTCAGTGAGCATTTCAATGTGTTTGTACCATTTATTTAATTCATATCAAAATATTAATTCCGTACTACTCTATTTCATCCTTGCTCACACTATGATTTCTACAGAGGTGCCCACCCCCCCCTAAGCCTCATGAAGCACCCCCCTAAATTTAGCACCACCCCCCCCCCTAAAATAAGCCCCCCCCAAATGCGAAAAAAGCCCCCCCGTATTCTTTCTACAACTATAGAAGATTTTTATAACTACTGAAAAAATTCAAACCCAGTCGATAATATACAAAATGTATGTATATTTCTTGAGATTCTTTACATAGGTAACATTTTTTTGTAAAGGTAAACAAGAAATATCAATGAAATTAATATATGAACTTCTGCTCAATAAACTTAATTGCAAAATAGCTAAATAAGAATTTGAACCTAAATGGTTTTTAAACAATAAAATATTATTACAAATACACAATGTTCAATAAAAATGAAATACCTATAAGTTTATGTTCGGTATACCAATTACATTAAGGTTAAATAATTCTACAAAGTTGTTCCTTTAAAGGAAGTGAAAACAATGAGTTAATATCTTCATTTGTAAAACACAAAAATTCAAAATACTAAGTAATTTATTGGACAGTAGTTAAACAACAGGTTATTTACTTAGTGTAGTATCTTGGGAGAATTTATGTATGGATGAAGTACATAAAAGGCACACATTTCATGTATAGTTATTTACAACACACAATCGAAAGAAGTGTCTTTCAAAAACAGAATAAAGACATAGTTATGAAAAATTACTGCATTTTTAGTATTTAGTAAGTTTTTCAAAAGCAGTTCTTACTTATTAGTAAGTAGTAGTTATCGTAAAATACATGAAAAACATCAACAGTTTGAAGTCAAACATTTTAAATTTGTAGGCTGTGACCATCTACAAGTTAGGTAGGCACCTTCTAAGCTTGTTAAATCTATCTCTAAACCCCACATAGAAGTTTTTGTCTTTGGGATGAGGAAACAGAAAACCTTTCAATTATTTATTCGTTAGAAATAGACTCAAGTACATCTTTTTCTGCAGCTAGAACCATTAGATTGAACCATTAGATATGAGTCTCCCATAGCTGATCTGAGTCTGTTTCTGATAATTTTAAATCGACTTATTGCTCTTTCTGCTGATTAACTAGTAACTGTTAAGGAGAGTAAAGTTGTATAAACCACTTTCAGAGCACTCGCTTAGCGTCTTGCTAAGTTTGAATAATAACTTCCTGCACAAATCCTAAACATAACTATTTTAGCTAATTCATATTCAATTGTATAATAATAATTATAAAAAATATATTTTCATTAATTGACATTCTATCTGGTGACTTCTTAGTATATTTTTTAATGTTGTCCCGTTAAACACGGTTTCAATCAACTTTACGACCCCCCCCCCCCCACCGAAAACGTTTTTTGGAACCCCCCCCCCCCAAGAATTTCAATGACACAGTCTGCGTCATAGCCCCCCCCCCCTGTGGGCACCCCTGATTTCTACATACTATTAATACTGTTACTTTAATAAGGCTATTCAATAGATCTCAAGCAGCATAATCTTACGTAAATTACAATAATAATAAATTATGTAAAAAATCGCTAATTTGTTCAATTTCCAGTTTCTGAGTGGTGAAAAAATACATGAGAGTATCCTTGCAGTGATAACACAATATGAAATGAAATTTAGCTTTATTCACAAAATTATAAAGAAAAAATGTATACACAATTTTTAAACAATATCAGTCTTAATCATTACATTAATACTAAATAGTCTATTTATAAAATTGAATACTGCTATTGTGAATAAAACCAAGTAAGACATCCCGAGGCCTGGCGTGTGTGGGATGGGTATCAGTGGCTCTATTTTTATTTTAATGGATAACAGGAAAGAGATATTTGATGTTGAATGATTCTTAAGCCCTCTCAGCCTTCTTTCCTGAAGAATTATTTGATAATCACCTATGAGGTTGAACCCCAAACTGAAATTTCATGATCCGCCACTGCAAGTATGCATTTTATATACATTTCAAAAAATTTGTGTAAAGAAATAGTTCCTGTATTTGATTCTGAAATACAAAACTTTAATTATCGTGTTGATGTCACAATTAGCCTAGACAATGCTAGTAAGTATGGGGAAAGTAATTGAGGACATTTTTTTTTAAGTGTTCATATGACAATAATATGAACATAACCTGTGATAATTTGGCAGAAGTTCAACGGAAGTTTGCAAATGCTTTTTCCAGCAATGAACAGTTATAAAAACAAATATTTCTATTACTTTTCGTTGTGGTGTTCATTGAGAAAATAGCCTGCATTCAGGCAAGTCGTACATGATGAAAATTCTATTAGGTAAGCCTATGTGCAATGAGAGCTGACCTCAATAAAAACTAATCAAATGGGCATCATATCCACAATTTAATGTTCTGCAAAAACGCATACAATTATAGCATGAAATAATACCATACATCTGGAGAATTTTGTATTAAATAGATTATAATATTTGTTTGAAAGTAAAACACACGAACCAGTAGTGTTACTCTGAGTTTTTCCTTCATACAGCTCGAGTGCCCCAATCTCAGTGCGACGGCTCTTATCACTGAAGTAGGTGTAGACAATCCAATTTTCTGAATGCACCAGATGGATTGGTTCGGTGACTCTTTTATGAACAATTGAGAATACAATGGCTCCACTCACTACATCTATGAGATATATACTGAGAACATCTGTGAACATTAAAAGGTTCATTTGTCATTTCAATGTTTTTACAAATAGGAGCGTTACAACATAACAATAAGGATGATTGTAATTTACAGAAATTTCTGTTATATCAATGTTTTTGTAGAGTATTTCCATTAATATGAAAAATCTGTTGAATGGAACTCAGAAGAGAAAAGCCGGAAAAGGATTTGGCAAGAAGGGATGGGAGCACTTATTATTGACATAATACACCTTGGTTTCCCCCAAGCTTCTGTGAAAGCGACTGGATGATACTACAGAGATTGGATTGTGAATCTGCCACTATATTACACCATATGATCTAACATGCATGTTTTCAACATAGTTTTTCCATATTTCCCTGTATTGGGAGAGATTATTGCAACATCCTTTCTAGAAAGGATTCACTCCAACCTGGCTCGAGTTTTATTTCAATGCCCTGGATGTGATCTCTCAAGGAGCGTCCTTTAATACCTTAGGAATATCAATTCCGCAATATACAACCTCCAAAGCTGATCAATTTCAATGATATATGTCTAAAAAGCAAGGGGACTGACATAAGAACATACTAGCGGAGTTGTGTAGTATTTAGTTTCAAACCAAGTCCCCGGTAGAACGCTCACCAGATATGTTGAATGAAACCTTGGTTGAACTGCACCCTCGTTTGAAAATGAAAGAAGTGCAAATCGAGTTTTGGAATTGAGTTAATATTGTAACGATGAGCAGAAAATAGTAATGAATGACTTGTTTGAATGCACAAGCATAGCAGTGTTATTTGCACAATGGTCTTATGTTCGTAAAATAAACAAATTTAAATTCATTGTTTCTCTGTCTTCTCGCTCTTGTTCACTCTCATGCATGAAATGCAATGATTTCTTGAGTGGAAATTACTTATTAGTTTGCTGTTTCGTTTTGTGTGTTACTTTCAAGTGTTGCCAGCATTATTTTAGTGTTAGAACCTGTAACAATATACTTTGGATTGCAAGATTGCAACAAATAATATGAGTTATGGCAAATGGAAAATTTGATCAAAACTCTTCAAGGGTAAGAATTACCGTAGTATATAACACTCTAAAAAAGGGCTTTATGTAACCCAAACATTTGTAGGAGTTAATAACTAAAATTAGGCTCCTCTTCTCATCACCAAAGATAGATTACATTGTCATTTTCAGACTAGTTTTGAGATTTTGACCCTTGTTGGTTTGCCCCTGCAATGCACTCATACTATGTTGTCACTATACTAGCTAACACGATTTGCACATTTATTTAGAAAGAGTTGAATATAAGTAAAGACGATTCTTACACCAGCTCCAGCTGGCAAAATGTTAGAAAGATACTTGGCAAAGAAAAATGCCCGTGGGAATGTTCTATAACTATGAAAGAACTTTCAGCAATATTGGCTTTAGAATAAACGTCATCCATGAGAACATGATAGACACTCACTTTTATGAATGGGATCTTCAGCCTGGGTCATAACAGCAACAAGATTAGGGTTGATGTATTTGTACAAAACACTTCTATCACCAAGAACTCTGCCTTGAGAATGCACTTTTTCCAAAGGACTCTTGCTCATCAATCCGGTTATTTTATGAGATAATTGGATGCGCCATACTTCTGATGCTACTAATTCCTGAAAAAATGTTAATATTTCAATGAAATTTGAAATAAGTTCAACTTTTGCCAAATGAATCAATATTAAATCAAAAGGCAGGATGTAAATAGAAGAATTTTATGAAAAGTTGATTGCAGTATTGTACTAAATTCATAACAGCGAAGGACGTGTGTTGAATAGTAAAAATGAGTTGAATACAAGCTCTCAATAATTGAACAATATTAAAATATGACATTTCCCATCTATTAAAAAATGATATTATGAATTTTTCACTCCGATAATACTTCATTTTCTGAGGAAAACAAAAAATATTACAAATCATGTTTATGAATAAGCCCAGTGATTTTCAATATTTTTATGAAAATTATTTTTGAAAGCATTAGAATGACTAGAATGAAACAGGTATTAAAAATTGATACAATAGGTAATGTAGTCAAACGCTATCAAGTACAACCTTAAAAAGTTGACAATTGCTTCTATTTATGCATCTCAACTATACGATAGATGATACTCTCGAGGCGATGTCACCGGGTTAACCAGCTAAATCAAGACTTGTATTACAAGTTATGTAAATTTTGCAGCTTCATACAATGTCTGCTATTTGGAAAATATTTTATGGGACGCATGAACTTTTGTTCACACGGAGTCTTAAATAGCTGTTCACACTAGTAATGTTTTGCTTTAAAGAGCCCTGAGACCCACAATTAAAGTTTGTCTAATTTTGAGACCAGGGCCATATTAAAAAAAGGTGTAATATAGGACCTGTATTACTCGACTTTTAATTGAAAATTGCAATCCTTTAGAAATTTGTTCTCTTATAAAATCACCAAGAATTTAGGATCAACATTTTATTCCACTACTGAAGAGCCTACAACAATGTCATATCTGCTCTCAGTTAATTTTTTTCCAGTGACAAGCACAACCAAGTTCAAGAAAAAATTAACTAAAAATAACTGAGTATGACATACCTCTAACGTACTGTGAGCCAGAGTGTACCCGACAAGTAAGCCACTTTCTGAATTAGCAGTGAAGAAGAAAATCGACTTGGCATGCTGAGCAACAATAGGAGCCTGCGATTGTGGATGCATGTGTAAACCTCCTTTGCTATCAAGCAACAAGACACCTTTCAAAAATTGATCATCAGCAAAATGCAGCAGAAGACTTTGTACAGCTCTATAGCCCAGCATATGCAAGCCATCACCTGCAATACAGTCATGTAGATGATAAATATTATAAATAGTATTATAAATGTATGGTACATATTATAAATGTAGCTCGAGCTATGACATTTTCAATTTCTACCTTGTTTCATAGCAGCAGAGTGATGCCACTTTAATTTTTGTAACATAACTGAATTGCAGAAGGATAAACACAATATAATTATGTAAAAAAATGTATATTCAATCAGCTCTAATAAATTCAGTCACATATTTACTGACAATGATGGAGAGAAATCATTCTATACAACAGGATATTGTTAAATTATGATGAAAAGTCAAAAACGAACAGCGCAACGGAGCCAGACAGCCTAATCGGAGCAAATGAACGCGAATCTAAAAAGACTTTGAAAACAACTGTAAAACAACTTGAAGTGCCAAAACTGTAAAATAAAATAATGTTAACAACTGCAAAATAATCTTGAAGTGAAAACTTACCTAATGGTTGGCCATTAATAGGATTGAATGTATAAACCATACTCTCATCGGACGTCTGCAAATGAAATTCATAAAATGCTTTAAGAATGTAGCAAAATAAAAAATCTTGAAGTATATGAATTTTAAGCAAAGTTTAACATTACATAAAAAGATTAATCATGCCTACAAGTTGATTATATACTGTATAATTAATCATATAAATACATTACTAATTTATACTTATATGAATTAAGATGAATTACTTTAAAGCATTATATTTATTTTTATTATTGACAGGCTTTCATTTCATAACTCAAATGAGTTGTGTATTATTGATCATGTATGACCTTCCTGTACTCATTCCCGCGCACAGGCAGTAATTCCTATGTAGTAATTAATTATTTTGTATTTCTTTTCATCTTTTAGTGGCATTAGTTTGTATTAATTTTTTATGTTTGTGATCCTTTTTTAATTTTACACTAAAAGATTGTTCTACATATTATTTGTTGTTTGAAATAAACCTGAATTTGATTTGATTGAATGGGATACAGATGAAGATAATTCAAATGAAAATATCTAGCGTCTAGTCTTATAAACTAGATGACATAAGATAGCCTCAGCATAATTATAAGAATATTACCCATCACGTGTATTACCACTTCGTAAAGATTCTAGGAAATCATGTCCTCAGGAAACCAATTTTTAAAATCATTGCCATAAGTACTGAGCATTCAATCGATCAAATTGAAATTTGTGAACTATGAAAGAATTAATACAATAAAATAATTCTTAAAACCAAAGTGGGTACTAATGACAAAATCATTATCGATAATTTTGACAAATGAGCAACCATAATAATTCTATCACTCACCTTATGTTTGCCTAGAATAAAACACTGAGCAGGATAGGGCAAATGTCGAGAGGTTCGTTGAACATAGAATGAAACAACAGGTTTGTCAATGCTCATGTACGTTTCCATTTCCGTCAGATATTTTTGCCAAACAATATTACCTGATATATTGTCAATTCCAAATAGCTGCAATAGATAATGTGATGATAGTTTCAATAAGTTCTTATCCTCGGAAAAATTTAAGTTTGCTGGTCAGTTTCTGAGAAGTTAATGAGATTCGAGTCCATTTTATTAAAAGCTAGTTCAGCAGCAGTTAAATCTGTCTATAGAGACTCAACGAACCGTATATATGTTTCGTTATTTAGAGTGTGCAATGTTTTAGCACTTTTTTTATGAAGTATCAGTACGATTAATACTCTAATTGACTGTAGATTTGTTTTGTGAGCGGTTATTTCAAACATGATCTACTAAAATGTTATGTTTGGAACAGAAAATTATAGTTTATTACCACTACATTTAAAACGTTTTTTCGATAGGAATACTCTTATTGAACGCATACTTCTGTAAATGTGCATAAGAAAGAAAATTGTGTGAATTTTTATTCTATTATCTAAACATATGAAAGGCAGATTACGTTCAGTACCTGACTGATGGTCAGGTTTCATTAATCTGAACTTGAAATGGCAAACCAAATTATACTCAATGGTCTAAACAAGAAAAACACATAGAAATGGAACACCACCTACAGGTTACAAAAATTCAGGAAATGAGAATCTTTGAGCTGAGGACTGTGGAATAATGAAGTAAAAATAGTATCAAGAAAATAGCCTGACGGAAAAGAATGTTTTTTCCTTGCTGATGAGGCCCAAAGGAGTCTTGAGACTTATGCGTGGGTAATGAGGAAGATTACGATACAATGAGGTCATGAATGGTTTTAGGTTTACACAGTTTTAGATGGGTTCCGACTTCCGAACCACCAGATAAGTGCTCATAAAAAAATGACGTGTTCTTTACTGCCGGTCACCCGTCCAAGCGCTCGTGACTGAACATCACGATCGCACTGACACGAGGTTCAGCGAGCGGCCAACCGCTATAGAGAATGCATCTACATGTATTTTTATATAAAATGAAAACAAATTTTCTAATAATTAATCAGCTCTACTTTTTACATTGTACATATTTCACTGTAAATAAGAAATGTTGTATATTTCAGATTTGGTGTTCACCTTTCCTACTGATGTAACAGCAACAATCAGCTTGTGCAGGCCAAACTCATCGCGAACAAGATCCGCCTCTAGACCATTCTTTTCTACAGATTCTCCTAATGACAGAACAGTCAACAATAATGACCTCAACTGAAGTAGCTGACTTGTCAACCTTCGAAGGAACATACCAAGGAACCCACCTGCAACAAACGGTCAAGAGTACTCCATTTTATTATTGTATCTTCTATGGCTTTTATTGCAAGAGAAGTGAGCTTCAAAATATATCTGCATTATGATGTTGACTATGGATGATGCAGAACTCAAGTCTATTGATTCAAGAGATTCCGACATGCTCAGATCCAAATTTTCCACTGTGGCTAAAGTTAAAACTGTGTATTATAATCTTATTTTGGGATTTTCTTGAAAAATGTTCTATTAAAAAATGTTATCACTATAATTAAAGTATTATATATCTAGTTAATTTCAACAGAATTTAAACTCTACAGGTACATTAATTTATAAGTATAAGTTTTCATTCAACTTGAACAGATGAGAACTTTTCCATTGATGGGAGATTTTCTTGAGAAAATAATGAAAATATAATAATAATAATCTGTTGACCATGTATTTTTGTATAGTATGAAACTAGTAAGTATAACTGAACCTTTGATTATGACAGTTATAAATTATTCATCTTCAACAAATATGATTATAAGTGATTATACCACAACAATATTTATTTTAAAGAACAATTAATATCGAAAGTGGGAGCTGTACACAATGCTACTGAATTTGTTCTATGATTGACAATTTCAACTAGTTAATTAGTTTAAGCTTCCTCTATCGTCAGAACTTCAAGAAGCAGACAACAATAAGCTACTTTCCTAAACTTGAATTGTTTTATACAAATTACAGGTTTTTTAACTCATACTACCTAGAAAGCCAAATAAAAAGGTAATAGCGTGTCCATGAGAATAAACTGAATCACACATCATGTTAAAGAACCCCATACACTTAAGGGTTTGAACCGCTAGCCGGGACTAACGGGCCGGGTCCGCAGCAAGTCTGTTTCTCACTTAGAGCCGAAAACCACTATAATTTCACAGTAAGTTTGATTGAGATTGATGATGGTATAACAACCGAAACTAGTTTCTCAAAGTTTTAATAAATGTGGTTGTGACAAATTCGTCTTATTATTCATTATGAATACCTTCCACAATATCTCCTTCGCCACTACAAAGAAAACTATAATTTCACTCTACAGTGACAGACCGGGACCATGATGCGCCACACACCGCGTACCAGCCCCGGCAGAAGGTCTCTACAGGTCTGGCGCGGACTGGACTGGACTGTGAGCGCTCCCACACTAGCGGTTTTGGCCCGCGATGACGTCACACGGGCCGGAACCGCGGTCCAAACTCGTAAGTGTATAGGGCCTGCAGAGTTGAATTTGGAAAGAAATTGGTTGAAAATATAAGAACTATTATTTCTTATTCAAGATCTTAAATCACTCATATCTTGTTCCAAAAAATGACCCAAAGGAGTACCAGACACTGTATTAACAATCTCACAAATTAATTTTATAAAAATATGAATCATACGTCATACGAGAATAGGCAAGTTTCAGACAGTAGCCTACTCTGTTATGGAGTAAAACAGGTTTGTGAGCGAGAAAGGTATGTAGAAATAATTTATGTTATAGCAGTCATATATCTAATGAATAGCAAAGCTGCTGATTGGAATATCAGTATTCTGAACAAACAAACTTTGTGTTTCAATAATACTGTTATGGAAGAACGGGCAATAATTTTCAGCATGATTACTGCTGTGTCAATATTGTCTTGCGGTTACCATTAAGCAGCGTATTGTTTACTATCCCCGTACTCTCCTCGCCTTGGAGTTTATCTGTGACACCTTTAATGTTTACTTAGAACTTTCTGGGATGGTCTGGTTGGCTTCAGAATTTGATAGAATAATGGAGAGCCCTCTAGTTCTTTCTAGATTATGACAAAAATGTATATAAAACAGAAGCTCTTGTAAAAGTCTGTTGTGATTCGATCGTTAATGCGATAAGTGGCAGAATGACAGTTACCATTTCCGCTCATACAAACCGTATTACCAGTGAGCGCTAATACAAACTATTTTATATAATCGTTTTCTGTTAGTGATAATCGCAGTATATTGTGACAGATTATTAACCAGGCTTCTTCAACAGTTTATACAGTGACTCGTAAATGCTTGTAGAGTTTCAAATGTTGTGTTTTAGACACTTCTCCTTCAATTACTGGACAGTTTATTGAACTGTTATTATTTAATATTTGATCGGCCATTTAACAGTTAGTGATTGATTTTTGTACAGTAAGATAGCAAATTCTTTAGTAGTTGAATATTATTGTTTTATCTGTTTGTTTTCTAATTGCTCTAATTTGTGTAAGATATAATGGATTCGTGCGTATTGTGGATAATTTGTGCAAGTAAAGTGCGAGTGTTAATTTGGAAGTGTTGCCAGCATTATTTTAGAGCTAGATCCCATAACAATAAAATGAGGGACTTGTTGAGATTCACATTAAATATTTTAAATACTCCGCCAACTCTGGTAAGTTGTCTTCCCTTGCCACTTGGAAGCGCCAGCTCTCAGGCTGGTCACTCTTTTTTTCATTGTTAATTGTTAATTTTAAAAACCTGGTAATTCGTGCTGCTTTTCCCCATTTTGGGACAATCTGTAATGGAGCACCGGTCAAATTCTTCCTTCTGTCTTCCGCCATTTTCCTGTGCAAACATCGTCACTCAGTAGTCTCAAGATGACTGATAGTGTCTAACTATTTCCCAAATTTGGGACAAGTTCTTTGTTGGTCGCTAGCATTACACTCACTTCGACTTCATAAGCCATCCAGTGCGTAACTGTTCGGTGAACTACTGCATGAGTGTCTTGTTCTTCAACAATGTCGTCAAATCGTTTATTAAATATATTTGGTCAATTACCACCCCAAGTCAATTTTATTTAATTTCATCAAATCTAGTTTATCAATTCGTTGTACTTATGAACTGTCTTGAATTCTTTCAATCCAATTTAAACCTTGGAAGCTCCAAGAACATTTTGAGCAATTGTTGTTTTGTACTCATTCAGTGTCGCTAGTTGTGATATTGCTAATGCATACTCATGCATTCTGAACTTTGATATTCAATCTATAAATATGCAGTCGCATTCTCAACCGACTGGTTAACTTGAACTATTTTTTTCTATCTTCCCATGATTCTTACATGAATTATATTCATAATTTTGAGATTCGTTCACTTAACCTTGTTTAGTGCTACAAACTTATAAACGTTCAACTACATTCTAACAAGCATCCAGCAACTGTTGAAACATCTCCAATCAATTTCTCATGTTACTGAATATATTCAGTTGAATTTGAATCCTGATTGTCCATCACAACTTCTGTACTGGGAGTCAACAATCGTATTACATATACTGTACTTTGGCCTGAACCATCTATACCTGAGCTAGTTGTTGTATTCCAGATTTGCTGTTCAACCTCAACTGATATACTGGGTCCAAAGGAGTGTCACAAACTGTGTATATTATAATTTTTATATGCAATATGTCTCAATTAAATTGTTACGTAACTCTAATTTTCATTTTTCATTTCAATTTATCTGTTCGCAAGTTATCATGCAACTTGAATTATATTTAATAAGATCAATCTGCTTGTATCCATTTTGTGCAATTTCACAAGAATTATTTCTATCAATCAACTATCATTCAACTGAAGATGAATGCATTTTCGTTACTATTATTTAATATTTCTGTTGATTAATCTCACCTGTGCTCATCAATTGAATGTCAATACCGAATTGTTAACTGAGTTGAATGCATTTTTATTATTGTCTTGATTACAATAATTACAATTTCATTTGTAATGGTTAATGAGATTCTCTTTGAGGATAAGTATTTTTCAATTATATGCAAATTTCTCGGTCCAGTATTTTTATTTATAATCTTCATTATTCTCAAATTATTTGGTATTATCTCATGTTCATCATTTCCCTCGGTTGCTGGAAATAACCAACTGCTCCTTCATTGTTTTCTTACTGTCAGACTTATGGGCGCATTGGGCACACTAGTTACTTGTAGTACTTAATCCTACCAGCCGGCACCTTTAAGGCTGATTCACACATATAGGACTGGACTACGACCGTACGCTGACTGTGATGGGTCGCTATCATTCACACATGTAGGACTGTACTACGACTGTACTGTTGTCGTTTATTTCTGCAGTTACGTCATTCCAGTGGATTTCACTTCAGTCTTCACTTGCAAAGATGGATTCAGACGAGGAGGATGTTATTATTGCTTGCGGAGCATTACTTGTTATGCAAGAAGAAGAAGAAGCTAGGAAGAGACGAAAATATTGGGTGCATCAGTTGTGGAGAGCAAGAGATGAAGAAGGAGAATTCCATACAATATTTTCATGTCTTAAAAGTGACCAGGTTAAATTTTTAAAGTATTTTCGTATGAGTATAACAAAGTTTGAGAACCTGTTGAAAATACTTCAGAATGAATTGACGAAACACTACTCAAGGTGGAGGCGGCCAGTTTCACCAGAAGAAAGATTAGTTTTGACATTGAAAACCCCGAACATTTCTCGGACGCGAGCTCGAAACCCGGACTGTCCGGAAAAATCCCGGACGAATGGATAGCCTAAGTGTTATAGTAAAAGTTTCCCAATGGGTTGTACAGAGTGAATACATACATTAGAGTAGATTTTATCAGTTCGATAATATTGTCAATAATAGGTTGAATAGGTAGTTTTTGATCATAATTATTAAATTCAAAATTAACTTTGAAAATTATAATTCAAAATTAACAAAAATAACTTTCAACATATTTCTTGTGTTTCTACTGAATGGAATGCTTGAGTTGGCTCTTATAAGCAAGAATCAGTTCCATGTCATGTTTAATTATAACTCTAGATGGAAATTTCTAAAGTCAAAAAAATTGATACTATAGGCTACTTGAAATATTTTTTTCTTGTAGAACTTTTTTTCTTTCAAGAAATAATAGTAACTTGTGGAAGTGATAGGAACTGCCATTCTAGATGAAACTAAGTTGAACTAACTAGACAACTGTATAGGATGACTTGATATCAATAAAAACAACTTCCTCAATTTTGCTTATTTTTGAGTACACGCGAGGCAAATTATTAATTTTAGGGCGCTGAATCCGAATCTGAAATCACAATTCTTCTATCTCTAATTTTGGAGATAATGGAAACACTCGATCCTAACAGTACAGTCGGCGCACAGTCCTACGTTGATTCACACATATAGGATTGTGTTCAGGCCGGACGCAGACTGTGTAGGACCGTGTCCTTGAAAGATCGCTCTGAAAGTGATCTACGGCAGTACAATCGTAGTCCGGTCGTTGTACAGTCCTATATGTGTGAATTACCTCCGACCGTCTCTGTATATTTCAAATGGAAAGACTGTTTAGGCGAATCCATTCAAAACGACACAGTCGTAGTCCAGTCCTATATGTGTGAATCAGCCTTTACAGTCTATTTCACTAACGCCTAATGCAACATGACTTATAGGGATTTACAACTCGTATAAAATGCTACAAATACTGGAATGTAAAAGCTATATCAATCATAAACAATCTAAAAGTATGTATTATGGAGGAAAAATAAACAACTAGGAATACCTACATACAAAAGAGTGTTAAATATAAAATACAACCCCATACTTCAATTTATCCCTGTAGGATAGACTAAATATAACCTTTTTACTATTTGTTTTCACTGTGGATTTATGAAGTTTGGCATAGTTCGCTATAATTGCATGCTTAAATTTGCATTTTTAAATTTTGAACTAATAATATTTGCACAAATAAGATTAAATCAGGATGCAACGCATTTGTTTGTAAAAAATCATGCGAATAAGTTACAACATGGGAGTATTTAAAGTTTAATATGTTTGACATGCTAATGTATAAACACAATTATGCTGGATATCTCAATATTTTTACTGTTAGAGCATTATTTGTCTATCATTTACAATAAAATTAAGATTAGATCATTTTCTCATGCAACTAAACCTCAGCAATGACTATGATTAATTTCAAACTATAATTTTATTAGCATACAAAGTTGTAGAAGCATTAGTAACAATCTCAAAGAAAATCTCCAAGTCAAACAAAAGCTTACGGGCCAGTAGTAAATAGAGAAAAAACATCGTTTCAAGCGCAATCAAAACAATAAGATACATCTAATAAAACCGCATTTTCTCAATCATATAACTTTATGGTTTATTTGAAGAAATGAAAAGCAACACTGTAATAATAGAAACCATGATCACTTGGTATCAGCATTTTAAAAGGCATGCAGAACCTTCAATCCATATATTTCCAACTTACTTGGAACCCCTAAATCCACAGGAGCTTTATAAACAAAAGAAAGTGTTAGAGAATATAAACAAAGCAGCATTACAAAAGCAGATTTATAAAGATGTATATCATCCTACTGATAATCCTCATACATCGAAAAAATTGTCATTTTCAATACCATAATTGAGTATCAATGTTGTCAAACTCTATCAATTTCAAACTAAACATTTATAATAAACAATATGCTCGCAAAAATCCATTGAAACTTTGTTCACGATTGGAATTTACAAAGAATTGTAGCATCTATTGATTGAGGCAT
This sequence comes from Conomelus anceps, assembly GCA_948455865.1. Lineage (NCBI taxonomy): Eukaryota > Metazoa > Arthropoda > Insecta > Hemiptera > Delphacidae > Conomelus > Conomelus anceps. Next base: position 62,534,867 of record OX418217.1, on the reverse strand, counting down.
CTATTCATAATGCATCTTTTCTAGTGAATAATGAAACTGAGAAGATTTCTTATATCACCCCAAAATTTAAGATGATAACAGAAAGTAATCGTTGCTTCAAAACCGAGCAAACATATAATGTCAAATAATGTTGAGCAGAATTTAAGAAAAATTATTACAGGACAATAAATGGCAAACTTGATTGAAAATTTCCCATATCATTGAAAACCTTGATAAAATTTTAAATGTCTTTACATAAGTATTGATGAAAATTTGTGATTGGAACGCAATAAACTCATGTTGAATACCTAATTCAACGTCTACGACATTCAACAGCTCCTCATGATTTGAGGCTGATAGCAAGTGGCATAACAATGCTTGTTAGAAAGCACTAAAGATGATCATTCGGTTTACTACACCAAGATTTTGAGTACCTCAATCGATTGTATTGGAAAGTTGTTCAGGAAGTGAAATTTAGTTGTTGAAGTAACAAGCTCAATTCTTGGATGTAAACGAAGTTAATGATGCAGATTTGAAAATAACGACAAAGAACAGCTAGATATTAATAATTTTTTTATGATGAAGCCCACATACGTCTGAGACCTGTGCGTTGGTAATGAGTTGGATGATGGTGATTTATGAGTTGGACCTACAGTTTTAGGTGGGTTCCGAACAACCGGGAAGTGATTTTCAGCAGAGAACAGTATATAATTATAATGGTAATAGCGCATGAGTTTTATTGAGGTTGTTCCACCACTGCGTCTTTTGCGCCATGTTATGAAAACAAGGTAGACCTACAATTTTAGGTTAGCTCCGAACCACCGGGCAAGTGATGATTGAGCTTATAACATCAAGTCATAACTGCCGGTCACCTACCCAGTGCGATCTTCGCACTGTGACTCAACATCGCACAAGTACTGCGTTCACCACGTGGCCAGTCACTTCAATTCATAGATTATGAAGATATATGCAGAATAGCTGAAATTGTAACATGCTATTTTCATAATGAACATTCGAAAACTTTAAACGAACATAATTATCAGAGCGGAATGATCAAAACCATTATGAAACAAGGAAGTTGAAGGTTGAAATTAGACTGGTATTTAGTTAGGACGTTCATAAATAGTAGTTTATTTTCTAGATTGAAGACCTTTGAATTCAGCATAAAGGTGGGAAAACAATTTGGGTTAACCGCACCTCACTGACCTAGCCATGTCGATTGGAACAGAGGAACTACAGTAAGAAAAACCAGTAGGAATTGATTCTTACCTTCTTTTTTCAACTATGTAATAAAACAGAAGAGAGAATGAGCAAAAACATTTATGACTAATGCGCATGCGTCGTTAGCCCTTTTACCCTACACCACCTTTTGTATTATCCACTTAGGTCAAGCCTCCCTGCACCAACTGCTCCATCACATATTAATTGCACTGTACTGCTCTCCGTAAATTCTAAACCACAAAACACTTATATATATGAATAAAATACTCGAATTTAGAAATTAAAAAACTCAATACGCTGAGATGTAAAAATAGTCTCTAAACACTTTCATCAGAAATCAACAACAAACATGATCAAAATACTTTTGTTCTAGCTTGAATGCTTTGAATTTCAGTCAATAAAGAAGCTAAATAACAAGTGTCATGAATAAATGAAATTAAAAACAAGAAAAATATAAAACACTAAGTACTTTTCTTACTTTGATAATGATATTAATATTTATTGTCAGTTTTAAAATAAATAAACGATTCTTACCTTCTTTATTATCAAATTCTTTTTCAATAGCCGCTTCAATATCTGATACTGGTAAATCGACTAGCTCAACCGAAATTATGTTTGCTAGTGCCTCTTCCCTTGTCCACAATATTTTGCCTGTGAATAAGAGAAATAATAGAATGATGAAATCAAGAAACCTTTTACATTTTTAATAATAGTCATGAAACTACTAATGACTTCAAACATTTTAACAGCAAATAATCTATAAAATTTATTTCAACTATTGAAATTGGTAAGGTTTTAGATTAGAATGGACTAATTATTCTTTTGAATTTACACATTGTTCATGTTATTGATTGAATAGCAATATTATCAAAATCACATAAATAGAAGGTGTTATTTTTAGCATAGTGTTGGAGGAATGAACTGTGGTCTCATTGGTGAAGCAACTGGTGAAAAGTAATGAGAATATGGTTGATTGCAGAAAATTCTGTTGTGACCAAATATTTAAAAATAAAAATGTTTTTTCATTCATTAATGGACTCGCTTAGAAACTGTGGTGTCTGAACAAGAGAATGCTAGTAATTATGCAATTTAGAAAAGTCACTTACTTGAAGTCTGTGCAAATAATATTGAGTGATCAATAGTTGACAGCAGAATTTGACAAGATACGCTCCTATCGCGTCTAAGAGTACATAAAGAGTTGGATGATTCAATGTCAGAAAGGGGCGATGACGATTGAAAACTGGATTGTATGTCTTCAACTGGTTGGTCTGTTTCTAAAATTTTTCCACTAATTTCAATGATCTGAAAATAAAATGGAGTCTAGTTAATATTGCACAGATATAGTAAAACTGTAGAAGCTGATAAAAAGCAAATAAAGATGAAAACCAAAAAAACAAATGTTTCGCTAAGATGCTGAGAACTGTTTCATACTGTATAGTAATTTATGTAACGATTGTATTATGAGGGCTTTAAGCCTTCATCCTCAAAAAAAAGCAACGAGTGAGATCTAAATAAACGAGCGAAACGAGTGTTCTGAGCATCTCACGAGTTGCTTCAAGACAGTCATAATACAATCGTTGCATAAATTATTTTATCTCCGTCTACCAATGAATAACCTTCAATTTCACTTACCAATGCATCAGAAACTTGCAGGTTCTCAGCCATTCATTAATATATCGATATATTACTATATATAGAAAATGAGTTGTTTTCACCATATATGGAATTCGCAATAGATTTCAAAATATATTTTGAGTTATCATCTGCTGTAGGTGAATAAATGCGATCAGGCTTTCCATAGAATCTCTATCAGCTGATAAACTAATTTCATTGCCCTGACAAGATATGAATATATATAAACAGCTGTTTTTATGTGATAAATAAATCTATTCTATAGATACACTAATTCCATTGCCCTGATATATGAGGTATATGAGTACGGTAGGTATTTTTTGTGGAAAATAAATCTGTGTATAAAGCCGCGTCTCCACCAGCCGAACATTGTTGGCGAATACAAAAAGCGGACAAACATTAAACATATGGGTCACCGAACATGTTCGTAAGTTCAATTGAAATGTTCGGTCTGTGAGGGAACAGTGACGACCAACATAGGTTCCCACCACACCGATCATAATGTTCGAGAAGGCGTCCACACCAAACCAACTCCAAAAAATGTTCGGCGACATCAGCTGATTCCAGCTAACACTGTTGCCGAGCATGTTCGGTTGGTGGAGACGCGGCTTAAGAGCAACGATGAACTTAAACTTCAAGTGATAGATGTCTTGTGAATTTTATCTAAACTAGTGAGCCCAACGGGCTGGAGAACTCGCTTGCAAACAATTAATTTTTGAAAGGGAAACTCATTTGGAAAGCTTATCGTAAGGGTAAGGTAGTAACGAAAAACGGTTGCTTTGAAGATACTTATTTAAAAATTCACAAGACATCACTTCAAGTTCAAGTTCATCGTTGCTCTGATACACCGATTTATTTTCCACAAAAAATACCTACCGTAATCATATACCAAAATATCAGGGCAATGGAATATATTTACCACATAAAAAACAGCTGTTCATAATCATATCCAAATATCAGGGCAATGTGAAGAGAATGGACGAGGATCGACTGCCAAGGAGAATGGAAGAGATGAGGATGGAGGGCAGAAGACCGAGAGGACGACCGAGACGGAGATGGATTGACGGAGTTGTCGACGGAATGGAGCGGGAGGGGATGCAGATGGCAGCAGGTCGAGGAAGAGAGATGGTGGCAAGATCGAGGAAGATGGAGAGGCATTGTTAACACCCAGACCCGGCATTAGCTGGAACGGGATATGTATGTATGTATCAGGGCAATGAAATTAGTATATCAGATAGAGATTCTATAAAAAACCTGATCACATTTATATTCACCTACAGCTGATAATAACTCAAAATATATTTTGAAATCTATTGCGAATGCCATCATATGGTAGAATCGTAGAAACAACTATTTTCTATGTATAGTGATATATAGATATATCAATGAAGGGCCTATTTGATTCGCCTCGAAAAGGATGAAGGAGTCGGTTAATTTTATTGGCCAACGAACTTGACCTTGTCTAAAGATACCAAGAATCTGTGTTTCAAATTTGAAGTTGATTGATAAAGGCGTTCGAAAGTTATCGTGGAACATACAAACACACAACGCCTCGAGCCTCAAGACAAAAGGAAGAACTCGCTTCGCTCGTTCAATAAATATATTCAAAACAGCCGTTTTTCGTTACTACCTTTCCCTACGATAAACTTCCCAAATGAGTTTCCCTTTCCAAAATTAGTTGTTTTCAAATGAGTTCTCCAGCCCGTTGGGCTCACTAGTTTAAACAAATCACAGTTTATTTCCATTGGTTTATTATTGGTGAAACTCTTCCAGTTTTGACAGAACCACTAGAGCAGTGGCGGTCCCAGGGGGGGAGATGGGAGGGATATATCCCCCCCCCCCCGAAATATCAAGATAGACCCCCCTCTAAAAAAGAATTTATTCATAATTATGTATGTATAGTTTTTGCGAGAAATAAATTTAATCTGTGTCATTGTTACTTGTTAGTTAGAAGAATAAACAAGAAGGATGTGTGCATCCTTACATCCATTACATTGTTGTGTAACAATCTGAGTATTTTTTGGCTATTCCTTCATAACTTACATGTTAAAAATAGGGCCTAACCATAAAGAAAAAATTCGCAGTGAAACTTGATTTATTTTTGATTTCATTATACGTTTTTTAACTGAACTTTGTCATCATGCTCATTAGCTCATTAAATAATCACATTGACTTTTAATCAATTTTCTTTTTGTAGCTAAAGGAAATCAAAGGAAAACACATACTACGGTTGGGTCCTATTTCACCCAGGTACAATAAACTTTAAATGAAAAACTATTTTATTAGCTAACATAAATACTATTAGCTTGAGCATATTTTAGAGCTCAAATACGTATAAAAATACATTTTAGGCTTTAAATTCCACATTTTTCCGGGGGGGGGGGGGGCCAGACCCCTCTTGTGGTCACCCCCCCCCCCCCCCGAAATGAAATCCTGGGACCGCCACCCACTGCACTAGAGCATCAGTGAACGGAAATAGTGTTTGTTACAGATGATGTGTAGTTTTCATTAATTAAGCACACTCTGGGTGCTCTCAAGTGAACATGAAATATTTGCTGCATTGAATACTAGACGGCAACCCATGCATCCGCAATCTGAGTATGGCGCGTTCCAAAAACGTCAGTTTCCTGTGGGTTATACATTATACAACATGTGTGTCTATCTGGTCTAAGAAAGTAGATAGAATAGTTACATAAAAATTAAAGTCTTCTATGTAGTTCAAATTAATATTTATCACAAGGTTGGGTATGGAGTAGCTGAGTTATGATTAATTATGGAAATTAAAAATCCAAGTTATTACTGACCCCTTCAATCTGCTTGGAAAGCACTATCAGATGAGTTCCACTAACATGCTGAGTGACAGAAACTCCAGCGGATATTGGAACAGTTTCTGATAATGCTTTGAACGAATTGTCTTTTATGGCGATCAGAAGCTTGGATTGTTTGCAGCCGATAGCAAATACTGGTAGATCCAGTGAGCTGTCGACATTGAGAAGCTCACAAACTGCTGCTTTTGTTTCAGCACTCACATCCAGATTGAAAAACTGTGAATTTATCACAGTAACGCCTTTCAACTCTCCATTATTGGATAAACACACAATATTTATCCCAATGGTTTTGCACCTAGAAGCAGAGGTTATGAATTAAATATCATTCAAGATTACATTTTAATGGAAAATCATGATTGATCACCATTCAAAAGTAATTCTTATTCTTGCTGATGGAGCCTACGAGTCATTTGCGTAGATGAGGAGAATATTACAGCGATAGTTGGAATTCCAAGTACTGTACAGTCCTTTGAAGTTTAAATTGTAAATATTCACAAATAGTGATAGCTATTTATCTAGTGGAATATTTATTCCACTGCTATCTAATTACAGGTACAGTATTTTGAAGTTTAAAATCATTTTGTAATAATTTTAATATTTTTTTTAATTCGGCTTGAAGACTCAAAGGCAAAGGCAAAAACACAAAAATATGACAGATTAAACAAGGCAATGGACTGAAAATGAAATAAATTGCCTCACAATATAATATATTACTATATATATGAATGTATACACTAAATTGGAATTGTAACATATAATTAATTCTGAAAAAATCTTAGACATTATAGAATGGTTTCTCCACTTACAACTTTTTACAACGATTGTTATAAAAATATGTGTAGGTTATAATAATGTTTGAGATAATGACTTAATCTGTAGGGCAGTTTTCTGGTATCATATTGTTAAGAATAAAAAATAGATGGAAGAAAGAACAGTAGTCTATTGTTTTTTAAATTGCTACATTCATTGTTGGCATGAGCTTCACAAAAATTGTTTCTCTTTCTCCCTGAATGTCCATCAAAATGTTTCCAGCCACCTTTCACTTTTATCGAAAACTATACATTACGATTTTACACCAAAACATACTGTTGAGGTCTGAAGAGTCTTGAAATCCAAAATTGACTACAATATACTACCTTTAAATACCTACAAATTACTTCAATTCAATAACATACGTACTTACTTTCTAGAAAATCCTGGTATGTTTATAGTATATGCAGCAAGCTGGCCACCAGATCGTACATTATATGAAATTATACGAGCAGCTTGTTGCAAATCTAACATGACAACTTTATACAGCTTGCCATGATGATAAATCCATAATACATTTTCAAGCGGCTCATCCCTGCAAAAGTCAAATAATTTTGATAAAGATATGTTGAAAATAAATTGTTATACAATATTATTCAAATATTATAGCGTACAAGGCCATAATGGAGAGTAATATAAATTATTTATTAGAGCATTAGAGTAATATAAATTATTTATTAGAATAGTATAATGTTTATTAAATTCTAATTTATTAGAATGGCACAAAGTCACGGGCAAGTGCAGAATAGACCTGGTCAAGAACATCAAGCGGAAAACTGAATGAGTGCTAAAAATGTACCTTGAAGCATTCATTACAACTTCCAAAAGGAGTGTGAATTTACAGTGGAGTTTTTAAAAATACATTGAAATGAAAAATTCAATTTTGTTAAGAATTTCTTTTGGAAGCTCATCAACTTTTGTAATATATTAGAATTTCAGTAATTGAGTTATAGGTTCTACAGTATTTCATTTACATATTAGTAAAAGTTTTTATAATATTCAATGCCCTGCGGTTTTTATGTATTCATTGTTACTTCATGCTTATTGAGAAAAATAGATGAAGTCTTCGACCAGGCACTATCAATGGAAAAGCAATAAATTACGGAATCATCATTTTCAGCTAAAAAATCTACGAAAGGAGTCTTGCAGTTTCCCTTTAGATAAAAAGGTCAGATAAGTTATAAATCATATTTGCCGACCTGATACAGATACATAGTGCCTACCAGATACATACCAGCATAGTGTTAGGAACAAAAGAAAGAATAAAAACATTATTCTACGCTACACGTTTTGTCAACAAGTGCTTCCGGTTTTCATCAATAACACGTACTGCAAACAGGTCGTAAAAACTCTTGTTGATTCTCTTTTTCTTCTAACGCCTTTCTAAAGTGACCTTTAAAATAACTTATTATTTGATACGAAATGATAAGACATATTCTAGAACATGTAACAACTCGAACAAGTATTTCAGAACCAAACCAGATAGAATAGAAACATATGGAAAAACAAAATAATAATCAGGTGATCAGATAACTAGAAATATAATATTGAGTTAACACTTTCTCACTCTATTTTGTCAAATTTGCATGTTCTCGAATTTTCAAGAATTTGCCGGGATGTTATCAGTTTCCAGAAAACTAAAAATAGTTTTTCATTTAATTTGCCAGGATGTTATCAGTATCCAGAAAACTAAAATACTTTCAAACTGTATAAAAACTACTCTCCTTGTAGTTCAGTTGCTATTCGAACATTAACCCTCAACTAGAGACCCAAGGAATTTTTTGTTTTCTTGTAGGGGCAATATGCTTTCTCCCACTTCACTTCACTCCACTCTGCAATACCTTCAAGTTAGTGCATCCTGAGAAGCCATGCTATATTGTTTATCCGTTTCCACTCTACTTTTTTTGTTTATTGACTAACTAAAGTTTTCTTTGTAGTGGCGAAGGTGATATTGTGGAAGGTATCCATAATGAATAATAAGACGAAATTGTCACAACCACATTTATTAAAACTTTGAAAAACTAGTTTCGGTTGTTACACCATTATCAATCTCAATCAAACTGGTGATTCAAACAGTTGTTACACCATTATCAATCTCAATCAAACTGTTTGAATCACCAGTTTGATTGAGATTGATAATGGTGTAACAACCGAAACTAGTTTCTCAAAGTTTTAATGAATGTGGTTGTGACAACTTCGTCTTATTATTCATTAAAAATGTTTTGTTTGGGTCTCACAGACCTAAAATCACCAATTACGTTATTTTTTCCAAAGCTGAATTTAGCTCACTCTAATGACTTTTTATTCAATATAGGCTTTTTATTCGAAAGGAATATCAACAAATAATCCAAAATTTCGTGATACTATTAGAGACATACTAGAGGAAAGTGACATCAAAATGCATGTGAGAAATCATATTGTTTGGATGATAGTAGTTTTAAACTGGCTGTTTGTGTGCTGAATGCGGAATAACCACTTGAAACCATATATAAAAACAGCACAGTTCAAACCTGCACAAAAAAAATTATGAACTTATATTTTCTATGTATATTTTTTTAGAATCTTCATACATGTAATCTTAATGATCATCCATTTGAAACTAAAAAAAAACGTTTTCCAACCATATTGATTTTTTTTACAAACGCCCAGTTTTTCATTTAAATTTATACACATACTTTTCAAAACTACTTTAAAATTTTATAATGGGTATAGATTCACAATATTTTTTATGCTGCCTCCCCATAGTTGTCTATGATCAAATATACTTGAAAAATCCTCGTGTTTGATATTTTGACGTTTTATGAAGTCAAAATGGGTCTACCAGACCCAACGTCACCAGATATGTTGCAAGCCAGGCACATCACCAGTTGAGGGTTAATGTGATAAAGTGATATAGTGGCCGACTTCCTTTATAGTTTATACAAGTGTAAACATACTCAGTGCTATTATTGTGACTATCAAATATCAGACAGACACTGTGCTTCATAAGTGTTCCATTTATTTATTGAGTGTTTAACTGCTTTTTTAGACATTTATTTTTACATCATTGAACAGTTTATTGGATAGTTATTTATTAAATTATTAGTTGGCCTATTGACAGTTAGTAATTAGTTTTTGTACAGTGATGTAGTAAATTCATTATTAGCTGAACGTTATTGATCTGTTTGTTTCTTATTGGTTATTCTTGTGTGATACAACTGATTAGTGCTTGTTTTAAGTAATTTGTGTAAATAAAGTTCGAGTGTTATTTTCAAGAGTTGCCAGCATTATTTTAGTGAAAGAACCTATAACAATAGTTATTCCAATTACGCACTTCCTATATTATATTGGCAATCATGCACTTCCAAGCATTCAGAATCGAGTGTTATTTTCGAGTGTTATTTTCAAGAGTTGCCAGCATTATTTTAGTGAAAGAACCTATAACAATAGTTATTCCAATTACGCACTTCCTATATTATATTGGCAATCATGCACTTCCAAGCATTCAGAATCCCCATGTTCTTGACGTCAAAGAGGAATTCGGATAAAATTTCAGGTAACATAATAATCATACTTGTATAGTGTACTGATAACAGTGGTGAAATAAAAATGTAAGTAAACTCACGCATCATTGAAGGAAATCCACTCAAAATGAGAATATCCATTCGCCAGATTCCATCCTCTTACTATAAATGGTCCATTTCCACTTACAGTTATAACTTCAGAGTCGGCATGCATGAATTTTATTTCTCCTTGAGGTCCTTTCTCCAACACTTGTCTCCACGTCAATTCACCTAAAGCAAGAAAGTGTTGGGAAATATTGAATGATATACTTTAATTTTTCATTTATCCGTTTTCAGAATCTTATGCTATAGATCAAAATTGATAACATCTTGAAATCTTAATAATAATAATAACAATAATATCGTGTGACCTGACTGGCCAAGGTCTGGTGTCAGAGTTATCAGGTCGCACCTGAACAAGATAAGAGGCCTCTGACATGACTTAACGTGTTTAAGCAGCTGGGACCAACATGCTTAACGTGTCCTCCGAAACACGGGAGTAGCCCAAGGTAAAATATTTTGGTCAGAACTGGGATCGAAGCCGGGACAGGGTTGAAATCTACATAATAAGAGTGTGTGTGTGTGTGTGTGTGTGCGCGCGTGTGTGTGTGTGTGTGTGTGTGCGTGTGTGTGTGTGTGTCTTACTGATTTCACAAAAACGGCAACGATTTGGATTACTAAATTTGGCAATCCTCTAAACTCGATTCAGGGCACCCCGAGGCCCGATTTTTTATTCCCCTTTTAGAATTTTCCAAATGAATGTTCAAATTTCACTTATGGGCACTATTACTGTTTCAAAATGTGTTTAGATGCAGGAAGCTCATAGAGCAGCTGATAAGATGAAACACTACTATGGTGATAATGCAGATGATATCCCGACATGTCAAATCAAAGAAACAGATGAGCTCTGTATCAATTTTACAGATGCTAATTACCCAGAGTCATGCAAGCTTACTTATTGTGTGTATTGGGCTTTTCCTGTAATACATTAATCTAACGAACTAAACACAAAATTATGTAGGTGGGGAGAACTGCAAAGTTACTAAAAAGGCAGTTTACTTATAAAAACACTAAAAACTCACATCAGTGCAAAAAACAGTTCATTTGTGAACTTCTCTTTTCAAACAGATGAATTGTACGGTATAAACACTGTATGGTAGGTATTTCACTCACCCTTCCCAATTTCGTGACCACTACCATAAGTTATCTACCAGAAAAGAAAAATGCCCGTGAATCCAGGGCAAGAAAGCTAGTAAGTTATTAGAAAAATTATTTAATTGACAAACTGTAATAATAAAGTTTTAATGGAAGTTGTACCGTAGAATGTGTAAGATATTCCGCACACAAAGCGTTCATCAAGCGTGGAGTTGACAAAGCTGGCTTTGGCTGAGTCGTAACAGTCGAAGATGTCTGCCAATGACATCCATGTATTTAAAGCGTGGTGTTGATGTCACGCTTGTCACCCGCTCCTTACAAAGACTGGCAAGTACCAAGTCAACAAAGGTATTCATAAATGTATCCAAGTCAACAAACGGTAAAGGTATTCATAAATGAAGGTAATCTACCACTATTAAAGAGTTAGGTGACATCTACGCTACCTATTTTTATCTATTATCTGTCGCTCTTTCTGGATGGGCTGTCTGTTGATTAGTCAGCAATGCGATCCTATCTGTTTGCATGAATCCAACTTGAATGAAAATGGAACAAACAACAAAGTTAACTTGCTGTTCTAGGCAAATTTTGAATCACCCGAACAATTATAAGACCACATCCAGGAAGAGCCCATGCACTCGATTGACGAAAATCGTATAAATTAACATAAAAATAAGGCAAGAATTGGGACAGTTAAGATTCTAACCAGTTTTCATGGAGATGGCCGCAACAACATTTTCTTCAGTAGCAACGAAGACTTTTTTCACATTTGACTTCGAATCCAAAACGGAGAATTTTAATTTTCCAATATACCTTTGTCTCCTGTAACGTGAAAAAAACAATATTGTCAATCACTTTTCAAACCACTAAGTTGGGTACCTGAAATTAGCTTTTTTAATTAGCTTAAAATATAGTTAGCATAATTATATTTTCAACTTTACTATGAATAGCACGCAGTGGCGGATTAATGAATTTTATGGGGAGGGGCGATACTCAAAAAATACTGTCGGTCGGGGGGGGGGGGGGGGGTATGGAATAACAATTTTGGAAATTTAGTAGCCTTTAACCGCATTTTACACCATTCTAGCACTTAAAATGGAGAAGAAATATATTTTTTTCTGTTTAAGAACAATCAAATTTCCCCTAACTAGAGTACGGTAGTTTATTTCTGTATATTCATCTGAAATGAATAGAAATTGTTGTATATGTCTTGAACAAAAATTGCTTTGCTAGCTTAACTTTTTATCAAAATTTACAAAGAAATGAACAGAGTCTAAGCAATTTATTCATGATCGTGATGATTTTTAGACCTATATATTATATTTAAATTACTCCCAACATTCTTTCATGCTTCATAATACCAGTAGTACAATAAATACGTACTAGGTCAAATACAAACAGAGATGTATATGCCCCTACCCATTCTATAAGAGATTAATCTTATTCAAAAGTATTTCACTTGATATAAGATTTCCTTCATTCTCTGTCATTTGTTAATTCTTCATTGAATTATACTTATATAGATAACAACAGTTAAATATTAAGTACAGGTAATATAGAAAATAAGACAAGTGGGATGACATGTTATATTCCGTCTGTCATAGATGTGGCCAGACAATTAAAATTTTACCGTGTGCGTGTCGCATGTGTTACCCTTTTTATTTTTTTAAATGTGCAAGCCCTCGGAGGGGGCGGTCGCCCCCTCCGCCCCCCCCCCCTTTAATCCGCCCTTGATAGCACGTTCATTTTAACTATATCAACTATTTCATCTAGTTTTGTGTCTTTTCCAAAAACATATTTAAACAGAAAAAATAGAATGATATTATATCAGATAAAATCATTTAGACACTCCATTTTGTGTACTCTTTGTTGCATAGAAGGCCAACATGTCATTTTCAACTAATACTTTATAGATTGAAACCACGTTTTGTATTAAAAAAAATACAATATAACAAGCTAATAGATCATCATGTTTTTGCCTTCAATGGTAAAGGGCATACTGTATTTCAAAAAAGTAGTGTTCACTAGTTCACAAGAATAATGAATCAAGTTAGGTTAGTTATGAATAAAGGGAAGTGATAGCCGTGAGCCGTAGCAGGTATCTGTTCAATCAGATAGATAAGCGCGTTCTCCTAGGCACTCTTTGTAAGGGTGACCGATTAAATCGACCAGCAAAAAAGACACTATTATCTGCTGTAAAATCACTTTCCGGTGGTTCGGAACCCACCTAAAACTGTAGGTCCAGCTCATCAATCACAATCATTCAACTCGTTACCCACGCACAGGTCTCAGACCTATGTGTGCTTCATCCTCTAAAACAAAGTTCATAAAAGGAACCAAGAATGAAATATACACAAGCAGTAATTAGAGCATTTGGACAACTGAATCTCTTACTGGATAAGTCAGATCTTCCAGTCAATTTTTATATTCACATGAATCTAAAGAACCATATAACTCATGTTCAAGGGCAATCCAAAGGTCATGACCCCCCCCCCCCCCCCAAAAAAAACGAAATTCGCTAGTTAAGTGGTAGGTAGGAGGGACAATTTCGTAAAAAGGTAAGATTTGTGACTCCCAAAGGAACTGCCATTGCTTACGTTAGATTACCTATATCCAATAGGTTAGACCATTAAGTTTAAAGAAGAAATTGATTTTCAATTACCGTAATCAAGACACGTTCAACTAGAGAGTTTGGAGCAGTGCATACCTGTATTGATTCTAGCTAGAGGCGTTGCGCGAGCGATTATTTAATGTCAATCTCGCAGCTTATCTAGCTAAAATCTGCTCCAGGTTCGCGTTTCATATTGCTTTAGCTCCCACTGTTTGGAGTGGTCTTTATATTCAATGCACAATCAATTTTTAATTAAAATGAAAGATAAGGCATTATATCAAATGCATTTGTTCATTTGTATGGTAAGCGGAGTAATTGCCGTAATCAATAAAAGATTAAGAAGAAATATTGCAATAACTGGACAGTGAGTTTACAAGTAACTTTTATGGGATGGAGTTCCATCAGCTTCCACCGAAACTATCGAATGAAAGAATCGATACGATAGTCGATATAAAAGGAACGTTAAGTTTGGGTTTGGTATGGATATGCCAATTAATTATTTTGATTCGACTGTTTCGGTGAACTGCTACCCTTATATTATTTTATGTAACAGTAAAAATGGTGCACTTCCATATCTACCCCACCGAAAAAATTGACTAAAAATGTTGATACCAAAATAATCTATATCTGTACCAAATTCAAAGCTAAACCTAACCCACGACTATCGATTATTACGGTGGGGTAGATGTGGAAGTGCAGCTGTGAAAGTGATTAACTTAATAGTCACAATAGCCTTCATAGCTTATTTATCAATTGCCTGCCATGTAAGTTGAGTTGGCTGCAGTTACGTATGTAGTACAGAGAAAAATCTGGTTTGGTAAAGATCGACCGACTATCGATTTTCTCAGTCGATTATTTCACAGGACTACATACGGAACTGCAACCGAAGAGTGTAATAACATATCAATAAATTTTGTTCTTACCAATCAAATTTCCCAATCTGATCTTCATACAAACAAAAACAAGATTTCACCAGGAATAACAATGCAATTACTTGAATTATATGAACATAAAACCCTGGCATTCTCATTATCACTCAATAAACTGATACAAAACAGAAAAAATAACTACTCCTGGACATATAAACGAACTGACGAACATAACCTCAAATAAAATAAAAGTGATGAGCAATAAGGCGAATGTACCAACCTACCAACTCGATGGTACAATGCTACAATCGAGTACTGGGTACTGGCACAGAGAAGTAAGATAGTGCACTTCTCTCTACTTCTCTGTGGTACTGGGCTAATAGCTCAGGGATCGATTACATTGGGTGAGTTAGTACCTTACTCGCTAAAGGGCTGATTACATTGGGATAGTTACTCGCTGAGCGAGTAGCAAGTAGGACGTTACTGACCGACCGTGCTACACCAGCTCAGCATACGAAGCCGAATTATATTAAAAATTTATCTTCCAGAATCACCCCCATACTATGGAATTTCTAAGACAATAAATAATATTGCAACACAAAATTAAAATATGAAGTTTACCAACAATTATTCAATGAAATTTCATCAAAACAATATACAATATATCTCATCTGAAGTGTTATGCTGGCAGCCTGTGTGATTAAATGTCGGCTTTGGCCACAATAATATTGTATTTTGGTGTTGGCTACTCTGCCAGCGAGTATAAATGTGACCAAATTCAAAGTAGACAGGCTCTCAACTTTGAATTTGGTCACATGTATACTCGCTGGCAGAGTAGCCAACACCAAAAAACAATATTATTGTGGCCAAAGCCGTCATTTAATCAAGCAGGCTGCCAGCATAACACTCCAGATGAGATATATTGTATATTGTTTTGATGAAATTTCATTGAATAATTGTTGGTAAACTTCATATTTCAATTTTGTGTTGCAATATTATTTATTGTCTTAGACATTCCATAGTATGGGGGTGATTCTAGAAATAAATTTTTTCATCTTAAGCCCCATCTCCACCAACCGAACATGTCTGCCGAACAATGTTGGCTAATACAAAAAACGGGCAAACATTAAACATATGGGTCACCAAACATGTTCGTGAGTTCAATTGAAATCAGTGGCGTACCAAGGTTTCAAGCGCTCTGGAGCGGAAGTGTCTTACGATTCCCCCCCCCCCCCCCACAAAAAAAAAATCAGTCTCACTCTCAACCACCTGATTGGGCTGATATTAATATAGTAGTCATTTAATGAATCAGCGGGTTTTCCCGCCTTTAACTACGCCGTATTTGTCAGAGACGCGAATCTCCGATGAATGATTTTTCACCAGGCCAGATTCTGCTTTTATCAATTTCCAAACAGCTTGTTTTGGATTTTTTCACTTTTCTATTAATTTATTTGCAGTTATTTTTTTTAGAATTTTGCAAGTCATTCCTATAAGATTTTCTTATATTTTGGAAATAGGATTCAAGCGTGAAGTATTTCAGTCCTGTTCTTGTTAATATAAAAACCATTGAACTTCTTGTGGATTTATTTTTCCAGAATAAATTCAAATCTTCATTCAATTACTTGAAATTGTTATACCTTTTGTCACCCAATTTTAATCGTTTTGGCTTTGCTACTTTCGACTATTTGCTTCTTTTGACTTGATCGTTTTGCATTCTGTCTGTTTGTAACGCATTTATGGCTAAATAACCCGTGAACCGATTTCTTTTAAATTTGACAGGAATGTTCCTTTTAGTAATGCGCAGCGATGTATACATACGATTTTTTAAAATTGTGTTGCATTTCACCCCTTTGGCCTTCATTATATTAATACATTTGTTGTAAGTAAAAGGCAATTTTCTCTCAAGAACGGTGCGCCCCTCAGAGCCTTGCGCCCTGGAGCGACTGCTCCACTCGCTCCATTATCGGTACGCCACTGATTGAAATGTTCGGTCTGTGAGCAAACAGTGTCGACCGATCATAATGTTCGAGGCGTCCACACCAAACCAACTCCAAAAAATGTTCGGCGACATCAGCTGATTCCAGCGAACACTGTTCGCCGAGCATGTTCGGTTGGTGGAGACGCGGCTTAATTTGGCTTGGTATGCTGAGCTGCTGTAGCACGGTCGGACAGTAACGTCCTACTCGCTACTCGCTTAGCGAGTAACTATCCCAATGTAATCAACCCTTAAGCGAGTAGGACGTTACTGGCCGACCGTGCTACAGCAGCTCCGCACACAAAGCCGAATTATATAGAAAATTGAATTTCCAGAATCACCCCCATACTATGGAATTTCAAAGACAATAATTAATATTGCAACACAAAATTAAATATGAAGTTTACCAACAATTATTCAATAAAATTTCATCAAAACAGTTCACAGAAAATACATCATAATCTCATCTGAAGTGTTATGCTGGCAGCCTGCGTGATTAAATGTCGGCTTAGGCCACAATAATATTGTATTTTGGTGTTGGCTACTCTGCCAGCGAGTATCAAATGTGACCAAATTCAAAGTTGAGAGCTTTTCTACTTTGAATTTGGTCACATTTGGTCGATGCCCTGGCGCAACACATGTATTTGTTGTAAAATGGAATTAATATATATTACTGTATAGCATATATACGGTATATATGATATTACTTATGTAGAAAGGTGCTTTTCCAAGATGAGAGCAGTAGGCCTACCGGTATTGAATGCAAAATATTTTACTATATCCACAACTAACCATGGAGCTAAGGCCCAGCGTCCAGCCCACACAAAGCGCAGTTGGTGACGTGATGCAGTGTAACTTTTTGTGAGCTAGTTAAGCTCATGTATGAATAAAATGATATTGCTCAATTGAAGCAAGAGTGTGGTCTAGTTCATTTCTGTTAAAAAATTCAATATAAATTTATTTATTTATTTATTAAGTATACATTCATGAAAGCAACAGGTGTAACCCCAATCCTGCCTTCCTAACTTAAGAGTAATGTAACAAAACATTAAAAATCGTAAGATTAATTCTAATTCTAAAATTTTTTAATAATAATAGCATAATGGTGATGATGACAATAATGATGACGCTGATGACGATGAAGGTGATGATTATTATAGAACTTTAGTAGGTATTGAACAACACTTTTAAACAATTAGGTCTGAAACTGTACCGACTCTCATGAAAAATATCCAGCTTGCCACAATGTACATTATATAGTCTAGTAGCTTTATTTATTGGGGAGTAGAATCCTATCATAGTACGGCTCCTACTTACATGAAATACGCAGTGCCTCCTTGGGTGAGTTGATGGGATATGCAGCCCTATGAGATTCACCAAATCCATACAATCAAACCCACCATTCACAATTGAGTGCACTGTAAGCAGGGAAATTAAATCTCTTCTACTCCTGAGAGAATGAACCTCAAAAACCGTCCTCAACTCTGCACTTGGGCGATCGTATGGGAACCATGTTTTAAACTTTTTAAAATAGAGTAATCGAAGGAATTTATTCTGTATAGACTCTAGCCGATTACTTAAAACACTTACATATGGATTCGAAATGACTGCAGCATATTCCAGTAGACTTCTTATCAATACTTTGTATAGAAAAATGAGTGTATTGCAATCATTGAATTGCGAGCATGTTCTAAATACAAATCCCATGAGTTGATGTGACTTACTTATTAGACCATCCACATAACTTGAAAATCTGAAGTCAGCATCAAATGTAACTCCCAAATCTATTATTATTGTAGATGTATCAAGAACTACTCGATTCATTTGATATTTTTCCCTGGGAATAGATCTCTGCCTAGAGTACGATACCACCTTGCATTTTAATGGATTTATGGCTAACTCATTTTCCAAGCACCAGGCCTGCAAATTGTTGATGTCACTCTGCAGCAGCAAACAATCATGTGGGTGTTGAATTTCACAGAATATTTTTACATCATCTGCAAACATTAGGCATTTAGTGTTTTCTAAACAATTGGGCAAATCATTGATAAATGTGATAAACAGTAGAGGGCCCAAGTTCGATCCCCTGAATGGTTGTAATAGCAATCTGATTTGCAGCCTTGTAGTTGAACATATTGTTCCCTGCCAGTAAGATAGTTATTCAATAATCTAATGAATTGTGACCCAAGTCCAAATGCATGTAACTTTTTTACCAGAATATGCATCACATAAAAATAAATGACATATAAATCACATATAAATGATGCATCGCTCACATTTGCAATGTTATATATTTAATTCAATATTTAATTATGAGCTCTACAACAGTAGCCTAGTGGATAGTGCTGCGTATAAATAATAGACTGCGTTTCTATTTGTGCCTAACATAATTTACTGATAGATTTCAAGGCTTGATTGCCAGTAACAAGGGGAGTCGGGAAGCTATCAGTCAAATCTCAATTCAGTCATTAAATCAGCTTCAAGACAGTAAAGAGCGGTCATATATTAGGAATGGTGAAGGGGAATATCGCAGAAACAGGCAGCATATAAAGCCTTATTATACCTCACGATCAGTTAGGTCCGTTAGACCGCCGCAAAGAACAGACTTGTAAATCTCATGTGCATTATGACTTTTTTATTACTTATAAAATGTAGTATTTATGTAATACTTATTACTGAGCATATTTACTATATTCATTGCTTATCATTATTCTTACTTACATTCTTAATTTTTATTAAATTCTATATTACAAAAGGGAAAATGTTATGTAATCTCATGTGCATGTTATAAATCTCATGCGCATTATGAATTGTCATTCGTATTACTTTTAAGATGTACTACGTACTTGTATAATACTTATTACTGAGCATATTTACTGTATTCATTGCTTATTATTATTCTTACTTACACTCTTAATTTTTTATCAAATGCTATACCTATTACAAAAGGGAAGATGTTATGTAATGTAATGTTTTCAGACTAATAAAGTTGGCAACAGTGTGTCAAGATGTCGACTAGCAGCTAATGTTGTTAATTGTGTTACGCTCCTACCAATTACATCTTATAACAGAGATATGATATGGTATCACGCTCCTTCAAATCTACGCCAGTGGTTCTCAACCTTTTCTGGCCCATCGTCGCCCTCTCACATAAAATGACAACTCCCATCGCCCCCTTCATTTTCTATACCCATCGTTGTTCCCATTTCTCATCCAAATTTTACTTGTATACAGTGGTGCCCACAAGAGGGCAGACTGCGTCATTGAAATTCTTGGGGTTCCAGAATTGTTTTTTTTTGGGGGGGGGGGGGGGTAAAGTTGATTGAAACCGTGTTTAACATGACGACATTCAAAAATATATTACGAATTCACCAGATAGAATGTCAATTAATGACAATAGATTTATAATTATTATTATTCCTAGTTTGTATTTTTTCAATACCTATATAAATGTAAAATTTTCATCATGCAAAAAAAGATATTGAGAGTCATTTGTAGATTGAGATCAAGAGACTCATGTAAAGCATTATTTCAAAGACCTCAACACTTCCTTTTATTTACATTTATCAGCTAGTAGTTTTTGTTAAAGTAAATATCAATAAATTCCAATTTTGTACAGACAATCATCAATATAATACTCGAAATAGAAACATCATTGCATTTCCAATACATAGAAATGTAGCATTGGAAAAACTCCATTTTACTCTGGAATGAGACTTTTTAAAGGCTGCCAACAGCCATCTGAAATATAGAATCAGTCATTTCATTCAAACAGGCAGTCAAAAAAATGTTGATAGAGAAAAGCCTATTCACAATCACAGAATTTTATTAACAAGAAAATAACATAACTTTATCAACAATTTAAAGTATTTTGGTTTTATGATTTGAGCTTCGATTTTTAGTTTAGAACAAATCTATACTGTAATAGTTCGTATTAATCTAGAAGTAACTAGTTATAGCAATTGACAAGTCACCAATCAAATGAGTATAACTCAGAATATGATGTATTGTGACAATGAATAAATAAATAAAAAATCTTCTTTTAGTTTTAGAAATAATACGGGAAGCTTATTTTTTCGTATTTTTTGGGGGTTGCCTAATTTATGGGGGGCTTGCGCTGAATTTAGGGGGTGCCTAATTTATGTGTGTGCTGTGGGGGGGGGGGGTGCTGAATTTTAGGACTCCACTCAATATTTTCGCCACCAAGTAATGACAATGGATGATGACAGAGTGAATTGTAACGATGTCTGGAACTTCATTCTTATAAAGATGAGCGAGAAACCCGGAATGACGACCTGTCATTGCAGTAGCGCCTTGACAGCGCCACCTTTGTAAGTGAGAGGGCCGTAAACTGAGTCATAATATTGTTTTTGGTGTAAGTGCGAGTCGGCCTCTAAGTCTCTATAAATGTTTTTGATTATTTATACACATAAAGATATGAAATCGTTCTCCAGTCTATGGTCTTGACTTCCCGTTCAAATTATGATTAATCTTGGAATAACTATTAATTTTTTTACAAACCCTCATCGCCCCCAATCACCCCCTCAGGAGTTAAAATCGCCCCCAGGTTGGGAACCACTGATCTACGCCATTCCACAGTACGTGTTTTATTTAATGTTTCTCGCATAGATTGTTATCGAGTAGGTTGGCTACCAGTAGCCCGACTCGGCAGTTGATAGACCCTACCAGTAGGTAGACCATAATTAAATTTACGATTCAATGTCGTATGTGCCAGTTGCCCGACCCTACCAGTAGATAGACCATAACAAAACTTTACGATTTAACCGGAAACAGCTGGTTTATCAATAACAATGCCTGCTGACGGCTGTTTCGTTGTCGGACCCATAGTCCCACTTGGCAGAACATAAAATATTTTGATGAATAATATTTTGATTATTGGAAATGCATTGTGTAGTTTCGTTTTTTATTGCTCTGTTCCACTTCGGTAAGTTTTGTAAATTTTACTTGACGTTGAATTAATAAAAATATTTACCAGTGCAATATTATTGTGTTTGTATTTATCACGGTAGAGGTTAAGCTTGTCTTTTGGGCTTCTGTCACTTGTGACATGTTGCTATTGTTTTCGGAACCCACCTAAAATAGTAGGTCCACCATGTTCCCCGTAACACAAACGCACAAACGGCGAGGTGGAAGTACCCGTAAGGGTCTCCCACCATTGAAAGCCATACGCTTATTATTATTGTTTTCAGATTTTGAACATTAGGTCGCACATCAAGAGCGATTTTGAACATCAAGATCGATGCATCAATAGTAAACAGTCAAATCGCACTACTACTGATTACCTCACATGTTACAAATCTGGATTGCATTTCCGTA
Organism: Conomelus anceps; assembly: GCA_948455865.1. Classification (NCBI taxonomy): domain Eukaryota; kingdom Metazoa; phylum Arthropoda; class Insecta; order Hemiptera; family Delphacidae; genus Conomelus; species Conomelus anceps. The sequence goes on along the minus strand of OX418217.1, from coordinate 62,512,911 downwards.
TCTAATCCATGTATTTTAGTTGTATGCCATTCTATATCAAATCTAAACTCTACTGTATCAGGTTTATAGTGTTTTACTAAATAATGGTATATTTGGCAGCACAGTATTATACTTGTCTGCTTACTGGAACATCGTTATATACACTGTACAGGATGAGTATAAATCATTGAGCTCATGTCATAGGTGAATAAAAAATTAACAAATTAATGTACCAACGTGAATATTAATTCTTTGAAGACAATTTCAAACAGTTTCATTCACTACAACTGACAAGCTTAATGCATTTCTACAAACGTACCTATATTCTTCAGAATGAGTATTGAGCACAGTTCATAGAGAAATAACAGTACTACAACGCGCCCGTCTTGAAACAACAGTTTGTATACTTAGGTGCTAGAATTTTCCAACGAACACCGCTTACTTTATTGTAGCAATGTGAGCAAGGGTGGAATCATTGCAGTTCGTCCATTAAAGGCCAATGTTGGTTAAAAACATGTTTTCAAGTATTAGCAAATTAAGTACCTAAGTATAAATTTATTGAACTTGTCATGACTTGAAATAAAACTGTTTGAAATTGTCTTTTCGATAAATGTACATAAATTGAAGTACACCAATTTGTTTTTTTTATTCACCTTTGAAATGCACTCATTGATTTAGCCTATACTTACTCTGTAGCTTTTGCAGCCGGGGATGAATGTTGTATTGAACACACTTTTAAAAAATCCACTCTATATTGACTATGTAACTAGCTCAATTATTGAAAATAATATGACAAGCCATTTTTTCGTTAGTATTAGTGTTAAACTTTCAGTGGATGCTCAAAAACTGTTACACTATCTTTTTGAAATGGAAACATATAATTACTTGTTTATAAAATGAGCAATTATTCACTCTTTTAAATTTTGCAATAATTCGATATTTTCTCTGTGTCTAGAATGAAAAAGATGTAAAAAAATATCAACCAATGAAGAAAATTTTCCAGGTCCAAAATGTTGAAAATCGGATAATTTGAGGACTTACTATCTCAATCGGAAAACGGGATGCTGGTACAAAATGAAACAAAATACCAATATAATCTTATATTAAGACAGCATTTAAACTTAGACGGGAAGGTAAGTTGCAAATTTCCTTTCAATCGACAAAGTTTTACCTTTACGAAATCTTATTAGGCAATTAATGTCAGAGGAAAATGTAATTTTCAAGTGATAACTATCAATTCAATTCTTGTTATTAAGCTTGTGAATGTGACTAGCGTCTTTATATTATCACATTTATGCAATAATTTATATGCATCAGTTGCAAAAACTGTTATGCTGGCGCAAATACTCCACATTTTACATGCATTTACAGGCTGATACATTTACATGTATAGTGGCATGATTTTATTTCATTTGCGCCTGCAATACAGCTAGTTCTGGGCGCAAACATAGGAATGCTACATTGTAAAAATCCTGTATTGATTTGTAAAGCTGGTCACTAACTGAGGGAGCTCGTGTGAATGGAGCATCCGATTTGTTGAAATGGGCCAGTCATATACTAGCAGAAGATTGCCACACGGCGGTGCGCAGTTATCGGTCGTTTGTACAGATTTCTTGTTGCGCTTCAAAGCTTTGTGCGCAAACCGATGTATGCATGCCCGTGAGCTTCCATTAGAATTAATATTTGATGTTTTGACTGATTGCTGGTTGTGTGTTTTTGTCTTATAAATACTTATAAACTTTTTATGGTAAATTCAGCGACTTGCAAATTGAGAATAAATAATATGTTTACTCACTTCTGGCCAAACCGTTTCGTTTAGCCAGTGAGTAGAAATATATTGTAAAGAAATAAGTGAGAAAAAATATTATTTATTCTCAATTAAAATTGACTGAAAGTCCTTGAATTCTATCATAAAAATTTAATATCAACAACGAAGATCGTTAAGGAACAAGAAATCCAGGGAAATACTTATCATTGTTATTGTTATAGGAAAAAAAAACATTATTGCTAATATATTTTATTATATGTCTTAAGATCAGGAATAACTGATCCGCTGCAGGAAATCAGTAGAAACTGCGACTATTTTTAGTTTATGTGTATATTTATATTTCATTTCGTGTAGTTTTTAATAATTGAAATTCAGTATTTTTTAATAAGTCATTGAGTCATAATAATAAATAAATTATTAATTTATTTGCTTACAGCAATGCCGTGCAAATGAATAATCAGCCATGTATACGTTACACACACATCACATATTTGTAAGTTCAAATTTCACGTCTATTCTCTTATTCAGTCTCCTTCCTTTTTCTATCTACTTTTTATCTATTATCCGTACGTATTCTAATTGTTATATTAATATTACAAAGCATTCATAATCAAACAATAGCAGTATAACAATAAATAGGCCTACAACTAAACTGTAACAACAAAATTGAGATATACAACACAACCATAACGTTAACATACAAACACATAAATCTAAAAGCATGACCAAATTTGAAGCGTTGAAATCTAAATCTAATTAATAGAACAATTTCTATGCTGCAATTTATCAGAATAACTCATCTAAAAGCATGACCAAATTTGAAGCGTTAAAATCTAAATCTAATTAATAGAACAATTTCTATGCAGCAATTTATCAGAATAACTCACAAACCTAAGAATCAACACTTCAAATTGAGGAAAGAAGTTCGATTGCTTTCAGCACAAAAAGGTATAATCGATTTATTTTAAATCAATCAAATTTTAAAGTAGTACCATTTCTTTATCAGCGTCTGACAGCATTATGTAATGAAGCTTGAACGAATGTTACTATACTTTGGACAACGTATTATAAGTGTTCAATATCTTCTCTTTGATGCACGTTGCAAATGAGACAATCTGACAAGCAGTTAAATTTTTTTACCTCTTTACCAACATACAAATAAAAGGGCACATTTGTAGCCATTTGAGTGACCAACTGAGTGACTGAACGAATTATAACAGTAGGCACCCGAAATCTAAGCTGTTCTATCATAAAAGTCTACATTTTTTAATTTTGTTCAATTCAGCATATGATTAAAATCTACATTAACATAATAACATGCCAAGGGCCCCTATAGACGCAATCTTAGAGTCAGCTAAGGCTCAAACAAAAGATTTCGGTAAAAACAATTTTTTAATAGTACTGGGTGACTTGAAAAATATAAATGAACCTAGTATAAAACAATTTTTGCGAATTATTTAATAGGTTTTTAGAGATCACTGGCCGACTGCTGTATTCGTTTTACAGACGTCATTGAAGTAGGTGATTTTAAAACTGACATTGCAATACAGAAAAAAATGACATAAGATTTAAAGGATTTCATATACATGAATAAATTGGAAATATAAGTTCAAGAATATTATGAGTCACAAGACCATCGCAATCAATAATTAATAACATCCTTACAAATGTAGATGACTGTAAAACGAAAGTAGGTGGCTCGGAAGCATCTGATCATGACTACCAAATCTTAGCGGTAAGGTTTGCAGGGCCACAAATCGCTAAAAAAGAGTAAATCAACGAATGTGCTTCAGCGATGTGAACAGGGGAATTTACGGAAAGCATAGGATATTTCAGAATTTTCCAAATTTATTTCAGAATTTACAGAATGTTACAAGAAAACAGGAGTAGGGTTTACAGCATTAATAGTTTAAATAACGAATATGATAGTAGCATAATTATTTAAAGGTTTAATATTACTATGATTTGTCCAGTTGCAAAAGTTCCTGTAAAGCCGCGTCTCCACCAACCGAACATGCTCGGCGAACAGTGTTCGCTGGAGTTATCTGATGTCGCCAAACATTGTTTGGTGTGGGTGCCTTCTCGAACATTATGATCGGGTGGTGGGAACCTGTTGTTGGCATCGATCTCTATACTACTACAACCTGTAGTAGTAGTATAGATATCGATGGTTGTTGGTTGTCACTGTTCGCTCACAGACTGAAAATTTCAATTGAACTCCCAAACATGTTGGTGACCCATATGTTTCATGTTTGTCCGTTTTTTGTATTCGCCAACAATGTTTGGCAGACATGTTTGGTTGGTGGAGACGCGGCTTAAAAAACTAACTACACAAAACTGAAAAGTGGATAACTGATGATATCTTTGTAGAAAGAAGTAGGATTAAAAATTCATATGATGAATTTAAATTGTCTAGAAATATGTTGAATGAAGACAAGTACAAAGCTCTAAAGAAAATCTATACAAAAGAAGTGAAAAGAGCCAAAAGTAAGAAAACAGCTGAAAATTTCAATAATAGTGTGTACTTTAACGCAGCAGTGTGGGATGTAATAGACAAAAATAGGCATGTAGCTCAAGAAGATGCTCATACTAGTCTTCCCAGAATAATTAATGAAAATAAATTAATGACATTTGAATTTGAATTTATTTCATTTCACAAAGTACAAAATACATTATAAAGAAATGCAGGAATATAACTGATCGAACAAAATAATATAAATACATATATTTATATATTATAACTAATATAACCAATATAACTATTATATTTAATTAAATTAAAAATATTTTATGTTATAATAAAAACATATACATATATAGCATAACTATTCCTTCTTTTTTTGAAATAATAATTGCCCACATAGACCTGTTTGGCCTGTTCGTGGGAATCTTTCATTGGAAAATTCTGAAATATCCTATGCTTTCCATATTACATAGAGGACATCTAAGTACAATTTGATGAAGAGGATTTTCCTGGGCACATCGTTCACACATGCAGCAGTGTCCGCATGGCACTGCTGCATTGAATTATAACTTACTAGCATTTTACCCAGTCTTGCCCGGGAATACAGTTTGGAGTTTTCCTTTTCTGGTAGATAAGCACAAAATTACGACATTGGGAAGGGTGAGTGAATTACCATACAATGTTTATGCCATGCAGTTCATTTGTATGAAAAGAGAAGTTCATAAATGAACTTTTTTTAGCACAGATGATGTGAATTGTTAGTTTTTCTTATAAAAAATAAACTACCTTTTCAGTAACTTTGCAGCTCTACCAACCTGCATAGTTTTGTGTTTAGTTCTTTCGATTAATGTATTAATCCGAACACGTTTTGAAACAGTAATAGTGCCCATGAGTGACATTTGAACATTCATTTTTAAAAAATCTGAAAGGAAAAGCAAAATTCAAGCATGAGGTGCACTGAATTGAGTTTAGAGGAAGCTTTGTGCCAAATCGTTGCCGTTTTTGTGAAATCAATAAGACAAAATGCAAACACAACCCCCCCCCCCCCCCCGTGGTTTAATTCTTGTGATACCGGACTCCACATGTAATTATCATGTCCACATTATTATACTAACCATATCAAAACTGATAGTATATATCCTCTACCTTTTTAAATGAATATTTCTGATTCTCGTACTGTATCAATAAGTAGCTCCCAAAAACGGTAGATGGGTTGACCAGGCTTATAATAAAGCAATATCAATATAAAAGTACAAAATTAGATTAATTCATATAATACTGACTTTTTCACTTCTTTAAATACTCCTAAGCATTGTTGTTTATGTATCAAGTCTATTTTGAAGAATGTGGAGTCAGCACACTCCCAAAAATAATTTCTAGCTTGCTCTTACTTAACTACAAAGAAGGGCGAAATATTTGGATTCATCCTGAATTCGAGAAGACCTGTTAAGTATCCTGAAGTCAACGACAACGACAGTAGTTTATATTTCTTGTATTATATTTCTTATTATATTATATTTCTTATTATATTATATTTCTTATTTTATATTTCTTATTTTATATTTCTTATTTTATATTTCTATTTTCATCACATTACATCATTTTTCTGGGAATACTCCCATTTGATAGGTGATTTGTCAAACAATTTCCTCCTTGTAAACAAATAGGAAATTTAACTAGTAAAGGAAAAAAGTATCAGTCAATACAAATATGATATAAACAAAGTCATTGAGTCCTTAAGATAGAACAAATGTGAGCACCATCACTGTTCAGATTTGAATCCGTCTGCCACGGAACAGTACACTTTATCAATTGAAATTATTTTTATCAATTTCTTGAATAGCTTCAAATTGTAAATTTTTTAATAGTCTCAGGTAATTTATTCCTGAATAAGAAGGGGTTTTCTCATATGTCGCTTGTCTATGAATTGGATACAACAGCAAATGATGATTACGTGTGGAGTAATTATGCCTCACTGTACAAAATTTAAATTTATGAATATTACTCTTTATGAAAATTAATAATTAATATAAATGTAGATGGCAGGCAACACGGATCCCATTTTTTTGTATACTTATCTGTTTTTATATTGTCTGCATGTTTCATGTGAAATAAATAAATTTGAATTCATATTTTTTTTTCTCAGGTCCTGATATTGTCACTACGATACAAGAAGCTAAGTTTGAAGTTTCTATTTTGTTCGAGAGATGTAAAGAAGTTGACGAAAAATTATCCCAGGAAGCTTTATAGTTGATTAATTGATTAATCTTATTAAGCTTTGCACTAAAACTGGTTTTCTTTTGATCCCTTTTTGGAAGCATATCTGTCAACTGTTTATGTAATTTCATGACAAGAAATGTAATTCGTTACACATGAATAATAGGCAGTTTTTTAATCATAACAAGACATCTTAATCTCAGTGTGCATGAGCAAAATATCAATAATGTTAGCGTGATAAAGAGTACAGTATAAGCGCATTTCACTATTTTTTCATTCCCTTTTTTCCTTTTTCTTAACAATAGTGACCACTATAATTCCACTCACTCTACAGACAGTGCATGCGCAGAACTGGTTTGAACAAGGAAATAAACAATAAATAAATAATATCGCGATGGTCAACAATATATTATTTTTTTCTCAATGTATTATTACTAGCTGGTTGCCCGATTCAATTGAATTGGGATGTCTGGAACCTGATATCAGAGGTCTAGACTCGATTATAACAATGCACTCAGTTTATTTTATCATCGACAGAAAACTACAACTACGTGGTTATTATATATGATTTATTAGTGTATGTTGTGGGAGGCTGCACCTCTTACCGGTGCACCGTAAAACTAGGCGGCTGATTGGTCGATGAACGTCTATGAATTTGACTAGACCAATTAGACGCCTTAGTCCCGAGTGTACTGCTAAGCGATGTACCGCCTATAAACTCACCTAATCTTCACATTACATCAAGTTCTGGGATATTTCCAATTTGGCAGGTGAGCTTGTCAATAATAGAGTAGCAACTGGTTTAGTCAGCTAATCTTTCCGGATCCTTATCATGTAGGTGTGCATTTTGTCTACAGTTGCATTACATTCATCATATCAGTTGTGATGAATTGTATGCAGATTATCGTGCCATCAAGATTAAGTGATATAGAGGGCATGATTCTTATTTTGACTGTGCCCATCCTAGATACTTGACTGACAGATATTGACCGACCTCTCATTCAAAACAAAGTTGTAGCAATAAATTGTAGAAAGTAAATTGCCAACACAAAGCCCCATTTTCATAATATGTTAATCATATTTGCTTTAAAGAAAGCTGCATAAATTATACTATTATGCAATCATTGTATTGTGACTGCCTTTGAGCCACAAGTGAAATGTTAGTTCGCTTGTGTTCTCAACATCTCACAATTGGCTTAAACACATACATTTCATACTTCATTGCACACAATATTTTATCTACAACTTTCGATAACTTATTGTAATTTTAGCTTGCCAATCACTTGGATAACTTATCCAAACTAACAAAGCCCACAATGCTTGCTAGTTGACAATGTTATGGGATTGAAACTGAATTTGATTTTGAAATGTTTTCTGATCAGCTGATGTGACTATTCATAATCATTATAACAGTAATGCTGGATTCTCATTGGTCTAGAGTCCATGATGTAAAATTACTCTAATTGCATAATAGCTTCATTTTACAACTGTTTTGTCAAGCGTGAATGAAGTCCGCTGTCATGACTTTAATTTTTAATCTCTTCTACCGGTGCGTTATAATTTAGTCTTAGGTAAAATACATTTACAAATCAAATATGGCAGTGATTAGAAGGATTTTCAGACTCTAATGTTGAGCAATCCAAAGGTCACCCTTTGAGGTGCACAATATAATCCAATGGTACTGTAAATTTATTTCTTATTAATTTTATTCACTCAGACTAGAGGGATACATTTTAATTCTTAAGAGAAGTTCCATCAGGCTGATATAATAGAAAATAAAGTCTACAGTGTCAAGTTTATTATGGCGTGCTACTGCAGTGGCTCAGAAAAAAAACCTCTTGAACTAGCATATTTGTGCGTTGGCCATTTCGTATTGCTGCAGGCCTCCAGCCGTATCTCAGGAAGCATTATAACACTGCGAAATAAATAATGTAAGTGTTGGGGCCTTATTATAAAGATCCAGTGTAGCCGCTGTAGCGCGCTACGATAATTGAGGGTAAATTACACCAGCCGGGTTAATTATATATAGATTGAGGCACGCGACTGCAAAGGCTCTGTATATTATACAGTGTATAATAAGTCTATACTAGCAAAGCATTTTTATTGATTATTTTTAAATAAGTGAAAAACTAATATGATACTACATCAAATTGTTTTTCAACTATTGCTGGGCTTCTTCAAAAATGCGCAGTGTGTGTCATTTTGTTGAGAAAAAAAAAACGAAATTACTTTCTAGTATACAGAAGAGCCTCTATCTAATATGCAGTATTGACATCAATTTCATGTTTTTGAATTATATAAAGTAGGTACTTTTAAAAAATTGATTGAATGACAGCAAAATACAGTTAACTACCTGGTTAAAGAGATAAGCTGTCTACACATGGGACTAATTGAAAAAACTAATTCAAATACTCGTTGATAATTATTGGTGAATGTAGTGAATAATGCAAATGCCTTTCATCATTAATTTATAAGGCTAAAACAGAATTCAAACTAAAACTAGAATCACTTTTATCAAGTCATGCAACTCAACACAGCATCTCAATAAAATGATCAAAGTAGCCTACAAAAGTATAATCACTAAAAATAATTAGTAAGATATAGATTAAAGTATTTTTTTGGAAGATTACTTCTTGGAGACTCCAGTTAAGGAACATAAGACAAGTCAAATCTACAAATTCCACAATCTTATACACTATAGTTACCATAATTACTATATCAATTAGTTGAAGTAAGGCTTCATTTTGATGTGAAGGAACTCTTTGTACACTATTAAGCTTCAACTAAATATTTTTTCAATATTTCTATATTTTCAAGACTTTTAAAACTGCGGAAGCTTGCAGAGTTTCCTACCAATATAACTAGGTTTTTGTTTAAAACTTCTATTGTGACTCACCAAGTGATAATCACCTCGGCTTCTTTCGCATTACAATTGTGTACATCGAGATTTTGGTTAATATATAGCTATTTTTACATATAGGCTATAGTAGCTTCATACACATAAAAGCAGGGTACAGTTAGGAGACCAAGTCTCTTGAACAACAGCCTACTTGAGTCTAATCTATTTACTCTTTCCATACACCCAACAGCTAGCTTTCTTTCGGATCTTATAAATATACCTTATGAATAAGGTTTTGTTTTGAAGAATTACCAATTAAGATATATATAATATGTAACAGTAAGAGCCCAATGTATTTTAGTACCGGTATTTGTATATCAGTAATAATATCAAAGGTAAGTTGCGGCGGACGCGTTTCAAACTATGTCGTTCTTCTTCGGCGCTTGGTTGCGACTCGAAAAAGGTCAGTTCTGCACAGCAAGTTTATACATATGAATAGTTCTACTGCAGTTCACGAAAAATGGATATCCACAACAATAAAGTTTATATAATAGTGTGTTACATCAAATAAATTACGTGTTAAGAAAATTTCACTGATGCTCTTCATATCATTGAAATTTGTGGATTACTTCAAATTCATTCTCAAATTTTTTTCTGGAATATGACCTATTTCTTTTAGTGAAGATTGAAAATTTTCACCAAAAATCTTTTCACTACAAAAAGGTCTAGGCCTAACTGCATGACAGTTATAGCCTACTAGACTTCAAAAGTTCTCAGGCAAATACATCAATTCCGATTTTTACTTGGATAATAATGGGCTTAGGCTACCGTACCACTCACTACCTCTGCTATTATTAAACTCAGTTATAATTATTAATATTTTTATTTTAACAAATTGAAAACCAATTGGGTAATTTTAAGGAACCGACAGAGCCTTATTGAAATCGTACAACCCTTGGCTGTTCGTCTCTTAAATTGACATGCTATAAAAAGCAAAAGGTTTGGTTGAAATACAGTAGTCAAGTTCAGCTCCCTGCTTAAAGTTGAATTATTCAGTTGAATTCAAGTATTGTATTTAAATTACAACAAACCAGCAAGTTTTTCTTGACAATGTTGGTTCATTTGTTTGAATCTCAAATTTTTACTGTCATAATGCTTCTTATTGTATTAATCTTTGTCTAGGCTGTTGGCATGATAACAAAGTGAAGAAAAAGTTTGTTGGAATAGGAATACATCTTTTAATCTCTTTTCAATTTCAATGACCAAGTACAGTACACTCATATTTTCAAATATGACGGTTCACTTTTGTGCTGATCGCTGATTGGTTAATTTCAAACTTCATGTCACCGTTCAAACTTCCAATGCCTTCTTGTATAGAATTTCAGCGGGTTACCAGTTATCTTGTTTAAAATCAGACTTGAAAATGGCAAAGTTTAAATTATTCACAGATCACATTCATATTATTCAGAGAATAGGCGAATTGAAACATTATGAATGACTGGTCAACATATTTTTGTAGTATGTAAGTTGTGCATGCATATCAACTTATCAACTC